>JBAWJQ010006664.1:1800000-2065883 GCA_037783105.1 Bactrocera zonata | reverse complement strand
TTAACAAATCTTAAGATATGTCACGACACTTGACGCGCTTTTTGTTTTTGTGGCGTTTTTTGCGTACACTTGTAATTTAAATTTCCGAACAAGGTTTTAAATTCTGTTTTTAATGACTTATATCAAACTCGACTGAACTTTCTATACAAATTAAATTCCGTCGTTTATCCTTCTGGATAATGATATTTGTCCGTACGCATTCACTTTAATAATTTTGGTGTAGGCAACTTCAAGTTTTTTAAAGTTCTCGCTGTTTTGAATGGTGAAGTTGAACTCCTCTTTCTTTATTAAACACATTTCTTTTATACAGAATTTGCTTATTTACTATAAACTTACATATGTACCAGAGAACGTATATTTATAGAGAAGGTCCAACAACGGACAAGCGTGTAAACTGTCAAAAGCTAACAAAATGCGATGGGTGCATTTCACCACAGCTAGCTAAGAAGGAGAAATTTTTAACAGTGGCGCGTGAACAGAGCTGAGCATTAATTGAAAATTATGCTCAGAAACATACATTGCTATTACAGACGCATGTATGTTGGCCTTTTGCTTATATTTTTACATATATGCTTACATGCCATCATATTAATTGATATGATTATCATTTTGCAAATTTTTATGAATACATGCAAAACTGATAACATTCTAATTAATTTATGCTATTTTCAAAATATATATTCGTAGTTAATGTGTGAATAACAGTTAATTTTTAAATATTTTTTATATTTGATAATATAATATAATTTTATATATGAATATGTTTGTATATATGCGATATATATATAGATGTATATGTATGTATACGAGATCCTAAAAACTTAATACATATGTATGTATATTACAATAATATTGTATGTAGATTACATTTCTTCATTTAAATTTTCATACGCATCTAATATGCACATAATTACATACTTATGTACATAAGTACAATTCAAATTCAAATCGTGATGTTATCATTTATCAGTAAAAAGTGTGCGCTGCTCTATATGTATGTACATGCATATGTGTACGACATTGCTGAACAAGTAATGTATACACAAACCAACATTCAAATATGCGTACACATGTAAATATGTGCGTATGACATTCCCACACAAATAATGCATACACAACATACATTCATATATGCGTTCACATGTAGATATGTCACCCGCAAATATTACGAATATTGTTCTACAAAAACAACAATGGTTTCAAATAGCGTCAGCAGCGTCACAAGTCAATATGGCAGCCAAACAGTCGATGCCCAAATTTGTAGAAAAACATCTAACAACAATATTTTCATTCATGAAAGCAAGCGCACTTTCAACCGGCAAACTCGCTTCATTCATAGAAGCAAATGGTGTCATCTCCCCGAGCATGCCTTTGCCTACAAGCGTCTTTTCGCGACGATGGCAAAAGCTAAAAATCATAAATTGAACAATTTCTGATATTTTGCTAGAAAGGAAAAGTGTCAACACCGCAAACTCGCAAAACACGGAAAGAAGTGACAAAAGTGGCAACATACTGTTGTCGATTTATAATATTTGTCAATTCTAAAATATTTTTCCATGGCTCGCAAAAATCTTCGTCGATATGTATGCAGACTCATACGTATATATTCATACATATGTACGCAAGTTTGTGGGCAAAGCTGTTAGAGCGGCAAGGGAAGCGGTGGCAATAGACGATCGTTTGCTTATTTTTTCGGCACAGCTCGGATTTTCTACCAACAACACAATGTCGAACACTGTGTCGACAGATTGACTCGTTGACATGAAAGCAAAAAACGCGCTTCGCCATTGGTTGTCCGCGCCAATGGAAATTTCGCATGAAGCATTGAATGTACATATTTACATACATTTGTTGCAGGTAGATAAATTTACAAACATTATGCGTATGGTTCTTTTACATTTGCTTACATGCAAACATAATTATATATGTATGAGCAAATGTGCGACCGCTTGGTCTTTTAACATGATATCGAAAAGTTTATTGACCAAAGCAAATATTTATTTAAGTATACAAATATACATACATATGTATGTATGTCGTACCAAACCTATATAAAATGCATATTTAGGTGGTAATACAAATTTTATTGAATTATACATTTGCAAAGATTTTATGGAATTCATCATAAAATAGCTCAATTTTAAAATATATACATATGTACATACTTATGTGCCTTCATAACAAATATATGTATACCGATCTATAAATTATATGCAGCATCGTTTGCGCATAGTAAAAAAGGGAATCTGTAAGCGTACATTCCTTAACATTGGAATTATCATTATTTTTCTCATTTAACACTGAAAATGCTCAAATCTGTTATTTTCGTGTCCCCTGATGTCAAGTGGTGAAATGCGCTAATAATTTTCTGTGGTTAAATGCACTCATCCAAAACAGGAAATATCCCAAAATTGAAATATCCCTAAATTTTTGATATCGTGAAACTTCTCTATAGATATATGTTCTCTGTGTACGAATTCTTACTTACTAGTACATATTTCTATATACTCTATAATAATGATAACGTAAGCAATAATTATAGCAAAATACCAAACCTCAGTTGGGTCAAAAAACGGTCTACATTGCGGCAGCACGGCTTCCGCTCTGGTTTGGTGCCGACGAAATGTGCGGTTGTTGTAATTTTTGGAAATTAACTTTATTGAGCAATGATATTGTATATTTACAGAATATTGCTAAATTGAGTAATATCAGTATATTTTGCTAGTTACGACAACTTTTTTGTTGTACATTTTGTTAGCTATGTTAGCTGTGATAACTTAAATAATAGATCTGCAGTGCTCTATTTTTTTAAAAACAAGTTTGCGCAAATTTCGGACAGAATTACTTTTTATAAAAATCTTTGTTTAATGAAATATCCTTGTTTGAAACTTTTTTCTTCGAAAATTATATGTATCTATGTTTGGAAGCACCTAACTTGTGGACAATTTTTTTCAATAATGAAATTAAACAAACATATAATAAGATGTAGCTTATCTCATTTAAATTTTAAGCAAATGAGAATAAACCAAACCTAGAATTTATTATGTCAAATAAACTAAATTAAATGCTGTTAAAAAGACATATTAAAAAAATTATTACTAAACTAAAATATTCATTATACTTTTTGTTATTGGCCTTACATTTTAAAAATTTAAAGTAGTTACAAAGAAACTTAGAGTTGTTAGGCAATTTTACAGTTATTACCCACAGTGCAACTTCCCATACTTGCGTGCGCTCTCATTTGTAAACATGGTGTCGTAAAGTGCGTTGCTCTCATTTGTAAATATGGAGTGGTAAAATACTTTGCTCTCACTTCCCTCTTCATTTTTTCCCTCTTCATTTTTTCCCGCGATGATCCCCTCACCTAGCCCTCAAAATGTGCACTCGTGCCTGAACGGGCAAAATGCCACTGAGGGCCAATATGCCCACCCCTGGTTTAGACCAATATGAAGAAAGGAAATCAATGATCTCCGATCAATTAAAGCTAATAAAAGCAATTACACCTACTTCAAATCCGAGAGTAGAGCTGCCACAAGTGCAGCAATATCTAGAGGCACTTTCAGGCATTCATCTCGAGGTGCCCGAATGTGACACAGAAACATTTTATGGAGGTTATGAAAAATGGCCGTCTTTCCGGGAAATCTTTACAGCCGTTTAAAGGAAGAAACAAGTGTACGAGGTTTGACAATTAAGTAATGATTTTATTGATATATGTACCATCGTTCTAGCTGTTTAGTTCGCCTGCTGCGTCAAGTTGAGTAGACGTGTGCTTGTAATGCTCGTCACGAAAATGGAAAAACGAAATCAAGAGCAACGCCTCGCGATAAAATTTTGCGCCAGATTGGGCAAAACAGCTTCGGAAACGTACGCTAAAATTGTAAGAGTATATGGTGATAGTGCCCTTAGTCGTGCCCAGGTGTTTTTATGGCACAAAGGGTTTAAGGAGGGCGTGTGGAAGACGAGGCGCGGAGTGCGAGACCAGTCGAGCCGTGGAATCGTCCACAAAGAATTCGTTCAACCGGGAAAAACTGTGAATCAAGTCTACTATTGCCAAGTACTCGAAAGATTGCGAAAACGAGTCAACAGGATGCGCCCAGACATCGCTCGTATCTGGATCCTTCATCACGACAACGCGCCGTGCCACACCGTGTCCCAGTATTTGGCCTCTAAAGGGATCGCCGTGTTGCAACAGCTGCCTTATTCACCGGATATGTCACCCTGTGACTTTTTTTGTTTCCTAAAACAAAATCGGTGGTCAAAGGAACCCATTTTGGCCATTCCAGGCGGCCGTAATGATGGTACTCCCGGACATCCCAGTAGAAGCGTTCCATAAATATTACGAAGCATGGAAAACGCGCTGGAATCACTGTATAGTTGCCCAAGATACTACTATGAAAGGGATGGCAGAGTTGTAGAATAATTTTCAAATATACGGTTTTTATGGAATCAGGCTCATTACTTAATTGTCATACCTCAACGCGACCTCAATATAAGTTTCAATAGACCCCAAGCTGGAAGCAAAAACAAATCAAACCAAATTTTTAACAGAACACAATCGTTCACATCCGAACAAAGAAAACTTACGTCATGCGAACTATGTACAAGAGGGCATAAGCTTAAAACTTGCGAGAGGTTTAAAAAATTTAATGTCAATGAAGGGAACTTTGTCTGGTCAAAAAGACTCTGTACAAACTGCTTGTCCCACTCACACAATCTTAATAATTGCAAAAGCAAATTCAACTACTTATATTGTCACAAAAGACCCAATTCAATGCTTCATTACAGTAGATGTCCCATCTTACCCCAAAGAAACGTTTATATACAAAGAACCACGGGTTTAATTGCAAAAGACAATCCCGAAACCCAAAAATCGAAAAATTGCCAAAAGACAACATGTTGCTCAAAAACACAAAAACCTCAATCGCTGCACAGCGAAGCACAAACTGGACTAGTTACATAACTAGTTACCACTATACCAACGCAAGCTGAGAACAAATCAAATCAATACCTTAATTCACAATTAAGGAAATTTCAAGAGATAGGGAAACTTCCACGAATATTGAATAAAACTCTAGAAGATCAGTATTGTAAGGGCTACTCGAAAGCCTCAACTAATCGATCAAATAATGGCCGGTACGTCGTACGACAACCACTAGAGCCACAATTTTCCCATACTCCACAAATTTGTGTAAAAAACAAAGTCAGAATTACCTCTGACAGGCCCTATATTAAAAACACATAAAAATTTTCGACCCCGCAGGAGGCTTTCGTATGTGCACTAAAACGTAAAATATAACAAAATTGTATCAAAAAGTCTAAAATCGACACTCTTCATAAATTTACAAAAATAAACAAAATTTTAAAAGAAAGGGATCCTCATACTTCCAATGTGATACCGTGACGCACCTACACTTACAAAAGGCAAAGGTCGCTCTTATCGCATATATCCAATGTAGGTGGGTTATGGGAATCAACTATACAAAACATCAAATTAATTATGAAGAATTTTCTTCTCTACGAATCGAAGCCGTTCTCCATTCGCGGCCGTTCTCTCGCAAAAACACTCTAATTCCATAGTCCTATTTCCAGGGCTTAGGAGTACCAATTCTGGCCACATCTGAGCTAGACGTGGAGTTACTATCCTTCATAAGCCAAAAATAAATAAAATGCAAATCAATTCAGAAAAGGCAAAGAATACATAACCGGTATACTAAATCGATAAAATAAGAAATTTTAAATAACCGCTAATGAAATGAATAAAAGCAAACAACGCATACACTTGTTTGCCGTAATAATGAGTCGTCAAAAAAAGAAAATCAAATAAACACGCAAAATAAAGCTGTTTCTCTTAAAACCGTTCTCTGCACACCCGGATAAATGTGAGTCTACTCTACCATTAGTACGCCGAAATACAGACAACAGCATATTCGCAGAATACTAGGCAAAATATTCGCCTAGGAGGCCCAGGATGTTTAATTAAGTTAATCCTCCCCTAATAAAACAGCTTAATTCACCACAGCTGATGACAC
This sequence comes from Bactrocera zonata, assembly GCA_037783105.1. Lineage (NCBI taxonomy): Eukaryota > Metazoa > Arthropoda > Insecta > Diptera > Tephritidae > Bactrocera > Bactrocera zonata. The sequence goes on along the minus strand of JBAWJQ010006664.1, from coordinate 2,059,854 downwards.
TGAAAACAACACCAATATAACACACCACATTCGTAAGCAAACCAACTCAACACAGCTGTACGCCAACCCAACCAACAAAAGGAATGAACAACGAGAAAAGTCACACAATTCGATCTACACGAGCCGCACATCAATATTCGTCTACAGCAGGGATGGGCATATTAGCCCTCAGTGGCATTTTGCCCGTGCGGGCACGAGTGCACATTTTGAGGGCTAGGTGAGGGGATCATCGCGGGCAAACATGAAGAGGGAAGTGAGAGCAAAGTATTTTACCACGCCATGTTTACAAATGAGAGCACGCGCATATATGGGAAGTTGCACTGTGGGTAATAACTGTAAAATTGCCTAACAATTCTAAGTTTCTTCGCAACTACTATAAATTTTTAAAATGTAAGACAAATAACAAAAAGTATTATGAGTATTTAATTTTAGTAATAATTTTTTTAATATGTCTTTATAACAGCATTTAATTTAGTTTATTTGACATAATAAATTCTATGTTTGATTTACCGTGCGATTCTGTAACGTGAGACAGTATCAAGTCTCTAAATTTGAGATTTTGAGTTAGAGACAATTTTTGAGACTTGAGACGATTTTGCTATTCTGTAAGTGACAGTCTCAAAATCTATTACATTTCATTATTCATAGATGTTTTTACACTTGAATGATAATAAATATGTCGATAACAAATATTAACTTTTCTATAACATCGTCAAAAAACATAATTATCAATAAAAATAAAAATATATGTTGACTCTGTTTCATAATATTTACGAAATTTATGTAAAATTTATTTATTTTTAACCTTTTCGTGTTTGAATTGCTTACAAAATGTAAAAAAACGACAATCGATTAATATCTATGATGATCTCTATTCAGTACATTGAAAATGGCAGCAAGAGTTCTTTTTAGTTTTGTGACCAGCTAACCACCAGGTCTCAATATTTTGAGACTAACGCTAGAGACTGTTTAGTGAATAGTAACTAGTATCAAATTGATACTTTGTCTCAAAATGTCTCAAATAGAGACTAGAGACTGGTTACAGAATCCCGCTATTAATCTCATTTGCTGTAGCTACACACATTATTGCACCAAATTTTAAATTAGATAACCTACATCTTATTAAATGTTTGTTCAATTTCATTATTGAAAAAAATTGTTCACAAGTGTAGGTGCTTCCAAATATAGATACATATAATTTTCGAAGAAAAAAGTTTCAAACAATGATATTTCTTTAAGCAAAGATCTTTATAAAAAGTAATTCTGTCTGAAATTTGCGCAAACTTATTTTTAAAAGAATAGAGAACTGCAGTTCTATTATATATATATATAGTACATAGCAGAGCTTTCCTGACTTACAATACTTTTCTTCCCATTCCACATTAAATGGACTAATTTTTCTTTTTAAATTTTGGACACTGCTTTCACTCGCTGTTAACATTTCGGCATATTTAAATTATAATAATTTCAGTTTCTGAACCCCTGTTTCTTCAAACGCATAATAAGAATCGAATGCTATTATTTATAAATATATAAACTATCTTTAATAGTTTGTTTTCAGTTTTGTCATTTTATATGTATTATGAAAAATTATAATTGAAAACTTAGATTTGTACAAACCTACATATGCCTATTGAGTAATGGCAAGTATTTATTTGATTTGTCAACCACTTTTTAATTTGATTTGTCAACCACTTAGCTTTATTGTTTAACAAATCTTAAGATATGTCACGACACTTGACGCGCTTTTTGTTTTTGTGGCGTTTTTTGCGTACACTTGTAATTTAAATTTCCGAACAAGGTTTTAAATTCTGTTTTTAATGACTTATATCAAACTCGACTGAACTTTCTATACAAATTAAATTCCGTCGTTTATCCTTCTGGATAATGATATTTGTCCGTACGCATTCACTTTAATAATTTTGGTGTAGGCAACTTCAAGTTTTTTAAAGTTCTCGCTGTTTTGAATGGTGAAGTTGAACTCCTCTTTCTTTATTAAACACATTTCTTTTATACAGAATTTGCTTATTTACTATAAACTTACATATGTACCAGAGAACGTATATTTATAGAGAAGGTCCAACAACGGACAAGCGTGTAAACTGTCAAAAGCTAACAAAATGCGATGGGTGCATTTCACCACAGCTAGCTAAGAAGGAGAAATTTTTAACAGTGGCGCGTGAACAGAGCTGAGCATTAATTGAAAATTATGCTCAGAAACATACATTGCTATTACAGACGCATGTATGTTGGCCTTTTGCTTATATTTTTACATATATGCTTACATGCCATCATATTAATTGATATGATTATCATTTTGCAAATTTTTATGAATACATGCAAAACTGATAACATTCTAATTAATTTATGCTATTTTCAAAATATATATTCGTAGTTAATGTGTGAATAACAGTTAATTTTTAAATATTTTTTATATTTGATAATATAATATAATTTTATATATGAATATGTTTGTATATATGCGATATATATATGTATATGTATGTATACGAGATCCTAAAAACTTAATACATATGTATGTATATTACAATAATATTGTATGTAGATTACATTTCTTCATTTAAATTTTCATACGCATCTAATATGCACATAATTACATACATATGTACATAAGTACAATTCAAATTCAAATCGTGATGTTATCATTTATCAGTAAAAAGTGTGCGCTGCTCTATATGTATGTACATGCATATGTGTACGACATTGCTGAACAAGTAATGTATACACAAACCAACATTCAAATATGCGTACACATGTAAATATGTGCGTATGACATTCCCACACAAATAATGCATACACAACATACATTCATATATGCGTTCACATGTAGATATGTCACCCGCAAATATTACGAATATTGTTCTACAAAAACAACAATGGTTTCAAATAGCGTCAGCAGCGTCACAAGTCAATATGGCAGCCAAACAGTCGATGCCCAAATTTGTAGAAAAACACCTAACAACAATATTTTCATTCATGAAAGCAAGCGCACTTTCAACCGGCAAACTCGCTTCATTCATAGAAGCAAATGGTGTCATCTCCCCGAGCATGCCTTTGCCTACAAGCGTCTTTTCGCGACGATGGCAAAAGCTAAAAATCATAAATTGAACAATTTCTGATATTTTGCTAGAAAGGAAAAGTGTCAACACCGCAAACTCGCAAAACACGGAAAGAAGTGACAAAAGTGGCAACATACTGTTGTCGATTTATAATATTTGTCAATTCTAAAATATTTTTCCATGGCTCGCAAAAATCTTCGTCGATATGTATGCAGACTCATACGTATATATTCATACATATGTACGCAAGTTTGTGGGCAAAGCTGTTAGAGCGGCAAGGGAAGCGGTGGCAATAGACGATCGTTTGCTTATTTTTTCGGCACAGCTCGGATTTTCTACCAACAACACAATGTCGAACACTGTGTCGACAGATTGACTCGTTGACATGAAAGCAAAAAACGCGCTTCGCCATTGGTTGTCCGCGCCAATGGAAATTTCGCATGAAGCATTGAATGTACATATTTACATACATTTGTTGCAGGTAGATAAATTTACAAACATTATGCGTATGGTTCTTTTACATTTGCTTACATGCAAACATAATTATATATGTATGAGCAAATGTGCGACCGCTTGGTCTTTTAACATGATATCGAAAAGTTTATTGACCAAAGCAAATATTTATTTAAGTATACAAATATACATACATATGTATGTATGTCGTACCAAACCTATATAAAATGCATATTTAGGTGGTAATACAAATTTTATTGAATTATACATTTGCAAAGATTTTATGGAATTCATCATAAAATAGCTCAATTTTAAAATATATACATATGTACATACTTATGTGCCTTCATAACAAATATATGTATACCGATCTATAAATTATATGCAGCATCGTTTGCGCATAGTAAAAAAGGGAATCTGTAAGCGTACATTCCTTAACATTGGAATTATCATTATTTTTCTCATTTAACACTGAAAATGCTCAAATCTGTTATTTTCGTGTCCCCTGATGTCAAGTGGTGAAATGCGCTAATAATTTTCTGTGGTTAAATGCACTCATCCAAAACAGGAAATATCCCAAAATTGAAATATCCCTAAATTTTTGATATCGTGAAACTTCTCTATAGATATATGTTCTCTGTGTACGAATTCTTACTTACTAGTACATATTTCTATATACTCTATAATAATGATAACGTAAGCAATAATTATAGCAAAATACCAAACCTCAGTTGGGTCAAAAAACGGTCTACATTGCGGCAGCACGGCTTCCGCTCTGGTTTGGTGCCGACGAAATGTGCGGTTGTTGTAATTTTTGGAAATTAACTTTATTGAGCAATGATATTGTATATTTACAGAATATTGCTAAATTGAGTAATATCAGTATATTTTGCTAGTTACGACAACTTTTTTGTTGTACATTTTGTTAGCTATGTTAGCTGTGATAACTTAAATAATAGATCTGCAGTGCTCTATTTTTTTAAAAACAAGTTTGCGCAAATTTCGGACAGAATTACTTTTTATAAAAATCTTTGTTTAATGAAATATCCTTGTTTGAAACTTTTTTCTTCGAAAATTATATGTATCTATGTTTGGAAGCACCTAACTTGTGGACAATTTTTTTCAATAATGAAATTAAACAAACATATTGTTACGAATTTACTCTTGCTAGTTTACTTTGTTAGGTTCGTATCTCTGGATTGACAAATAAAATCAACACTGTTTAATTTAATTCAACAACTCTTTATTTCACAACTCGTCTACACTATAGCAGTTTACTCTTAGCACTGACTGATTACGTTGGCGCTGCCACGGCTTATATAGCCACGCACTTCTCGCTAGATGCCGATGTGTCCTTCTAGAATATTGCGTCTAGAAACCACCAGAACATACTGCTATACGGCGCCAGATGTCGCTAGATGCCGATGTGTCCTTCTAGAATATTGCGTCTAGAAACCACCAGAACATACTGCTATACGGCGCCAGATGTAGCTATTGCTTCGACAAACAAACAGCCGCGGCGCCAGATGTCTACAATAAGACAAATGCTATTCCATATACCTACAGCTATTGTTCATAATAATGGATGCATATAGCAATACAAATACAACTTAATACTACTTTTGTAACACTGCCCTCCACTAAAGCCTAATCGTCCCGATTAGGCACAAATCCTCTTGAACCAAATGGGGCGAGCCTCTCCAAATGTACTACTTTCATTTTACATCGTGCTTTTCCATTCCTTTGTATGCGGTATACCACGTCATTAAGTCGTTTTATCACCATATAGGGTCCTTCCCAGGCTGACTGCAGTTTCGGGGACAAGCCTTTCTTTCGAAGTGGATTGTACAATAGGACCAGATCACCTTCTTCAAAACCTTTTGAATTTGCCGCTTGATCGAACCGGTCCTTCATCTTATTGCTCATCAGATGCGTATGCTGTCTTACCATTAGGTGCAATTCATTCATTTCTTCCTTTAAGGCAGAACAATAATCTCCATCATTTCTTACAGCTGTAGGATTCGTTCCAAACTTAAGATCAGCGGGAGTCGCAGATCAGATCCGAAAATAATCTTTGCTGGCGTGTAACCAGTTGTCTCGTGCTTCGCTGAACGATACGCCAGCAGGAACATCTGGATGCACTTGTCCCAATTCCGTTGATCTTTATCAACGATTTTCCGCAGATGTTCTTCGAGCGTTCGGTTGAATCTCTCCACCATTCCATCTGATTGTGGATGTAACGCTGTCGTCCGTGTCTTGTGGATGCCCAATAATGTACAGACTTCTTGGAAAATGGAAGATTCGAAATTCCTGCCTTGATCTGAGTGTAATTCGACGGGCACTCCGAACCTTGTTATCCAATTTTCTACAAACGCTTCGGCTACTGTCTTCGCTTCCTGGTTTGGTAAGGCATATACTTCTGGCCATTTACTGAAATAGTCCATGACAACCAGTAGATATTTGTTTCCGGCCGTACTGGTTGGGAACGGACCTGCAACATCCATTGCGACTCTTTCAAATGGCGATCCCACGTTGTACTGTTGTAGCCTACCGCGACTTTTGGCTTTAGGACCTTTAGCTGCCATGCACTCTACGCAATTACTTATCCATTCTGTTATGGAATCTCGACAACCGATCCAGTAGAACCGTTGTTTAATCTTCTCTATAGTTTTTGTAATTCCAAGGTGCCCTCCACTAGGTCCATTGTGATATTCTTTCAATACTTTTGGGATCATGGACTTCGGTACTATGATCAGCAGACGAGACTGTTTGCCATCTTCGCTTTCCCAGGTACGATGAAGGTATCCATTAACGAGGTTTATGCTGTTCCATTGGGCCCAATATGCTTTTGCAGTTGGACTCTCGCTACTTATTTGTTCCTTTGGTGGTCGTACCCCATTTTCTTTGGCCATTATCAGCTTTGCAAGATCAGGGTCCTCCAGCTGATTGATTCTGATGCGATGAGGAGTCCAATCATCTTCAGGTTCTATATTCAGTGATCGCACGTCGATTATACCTTCTTTTCCTTCTGATTTGGAGCAATGTTTAAATTCCAGTGGACAAGGGCGATGTGATAATGCATCCGCATTTTTGTGGTGAATCCTCTTTCGATGTTCTGTTGGTTGTTTCCATTTTGATGGGTTTACTTTTATCTTGCAATTTCGGGCAAAGTGACCCGCTTTTCCACAGTTGAAACATCTGCCTGTTGTATTTACTCGCTGTGCAGCAATTGTCTTCAGAGTCTTCAATATTTCCTCCATCAGCGCCGGTTGTTCCATTTCAACCCTTTGTACTTTGGGTGCTGGTTTACTTAGTAGGGAAGCTGTTTCCTGTGTGAGGGCGTGCGAAACCGTTTCAGCAAACGTTCTTTTTGGCATTGCATATGTGGCGCGTTTGGTGTCCACATCACGAATTCCATTTATGAAACATTGAATTTTTACCCTTTCAATGTAATCCACGGGTGCATCTGCATTTGCCAAATGAGCCAGTCGTTCTATTTCAGTTGCGAACTCTTGCAATGACTCGTTCATCTTCTGACCCCTATTTTGCAGTTCGATCTGGTATATTTGTTTCCGGTGCTCACTACCATATCGTCTTTCTATCGCACTCATCAATGCCTCATAGTTGTCCCGTTCACAGTCTGGAATAGTCTGAAGGATTTCTGCCGCAGGCCCTTTCAATGATACAAACAAGGACGCCACTTTGTCCGCTGCATTCCAGTTATTGGCCATTGCTGTCTTTTCAAACTGAAGTTTGAAAATTTGAAATGGAATACTTCCATCGAATGTGGGTGCCTTCAATCTTGGATTATTTGTTGATGGTGCAGGGCCATGCAGTTGCAGTTCTCGCATACGATTACTCAGTTGCAGAACTTCTGATTTTAAATTTTCTTCGCCATTTTTTAAAGTGCTTAATTCGTCTTCAAATTTTGAAAATTTCTCTTGCACTTGTTTTTGTAGTTGTGTAGTATTTTCCGTAATCTGTTGTGTAAGGCGAGACTCTAACTGTGATGTATTTTCAGCTATTTGCGTCATTTGCTGTGCCAGACGATTTTCGGTTTGCACTGCATTCTCTGCCATTTGCTTAATAGCCACTAACAGCATGTTCATGTCCACACTTGATGATGTTCGTTGTTCTTCTACTTTTTCTTCTACCTTTGTAGAAGTTTCTGGGCCATCAAATTCGAATTCGTCGACATTAATTCCATCCGCTTCCATTGCTTCACGTAATCGTGCCTGCAGATCCGCCTTTTGCCCGCTTATCGGCAAATTACGCCCCTCCAGTTCCTTTTTTAATTGCTGAATTCTCAATTCTCCGAATTTAACCATTTTGAATTTGGATTATTTGACAATCCCACTTCTGACACCAATTGTTACGAATTTACTCTTGCTAGTTTACTTTGTTAGGTTCGTATCTCTGGATTGACAAATAAAATCAACACTGTTTAATTTAATTCAACAACTCTTTATTTCACAACTCGTCTACACTATAGCAGTTTACTCTTAGCACTGACTGATTACGTTGGCGCTGCCACGGCTTATATAGCCACGCACTTCTCGCTAGATGCCGATGTGTCCTTCTAGAATATTGCGTCTAGAAACCACCAGAACATACTGCTATACGGCGCCAGATGTCGCTAGATGCCGATGTGTCCTTCTAGAATATTGCGTCTAGAAACCACCAGAACATACTGCTATACGGCGCCAGATGTAGCTATTGCTTCGACAAACAAACAGCCGCGGCGCCAGATGTCTACAATAAGACAAATGCTATTCCATATACCTACAGCTATTGTTCATAATAATGGATGCATATAGCAATACAAATACAACTTAATACTACTTTTGTAACAATATAATAAGATGTAGCTTATCTCATTTAAATTTTAAGCAAATGAGAATAAACCAAACCTAGAATTTATTATGTCAAATAAACTAAATTAAATGCTGTTAAAAAGACATATTAAAAAAATTATTACTAAACTAAAATATTCATTATACTTTTTGTTATTGGCCTAACATTTTAAAAATTTAAAGTAGTTACAAAGAAACTTAGAGTTGTTAGGCAATTTTACAGTTATTACCCACAGTGCAACTTCCCATACTTGCGTGCGCTCTCATTTGTAAACATGGTGTCGTAAAGTGCGTTGCTCTCATTTGTAAATATGGAGTGGTAAAATACTTTGCTCTCACTTCCCTCTTCATTTTTTCCCTCTTCATTTTTTCCCGCGATGATCCCCTCACCTAGCCCTCAAAATGTGCACTCGTGCCTGAACGGGCAAAATGCCACTGAGGGCCAATATGCCCACCCTGGTTTAGACCAATATGAAGAAAGGAAATCAATGATCTCCGATCAATTAAAGCTAATAAAAGCAATTACACCTACTTCAAATCCGAGAGTAGAGCTGCCACAAGTGCAGCAATATCTAGAGGCACTTTCAGGCATTCATCTCGAGGTGCCCGAATGTGACACAGAAACATTTTATGGAGGTTATGAAAAATGGCCGTCTTTCCGGGAAATCTTTACAGCCGTTTAAAGGAAGAAACAAGTGTACGAGGTTTGACAATTAAGTAATGATTTTATTGATATATGTACCATCGTTCTAGCTGTTTAGTTCGCCTGCTGCGTCAAGTTGAGTAGACGTGTGCTTGTAATGCTCGTCACGAAAATGGAAAAACGAAATCAAGAGCAACGCCTCGCGATAAAATTTTGCGCCAGATTGGGCAAAACAGCTTCGGAAACGTACACTAAAATTGTAAGAGTATATGGTGATAGTGCCCTTAGTCGTGCCCAGGTGTTTTTATGGCACAAAGGGTTTAAGGAGGGCGTGTGGAAGACGAGGCGCGGAGTGCGAGACCAGTCGAGCCGTGGAATCGTCCACAAAGAATTCGTTCAACCGGGAAAAACTGTGAATCAAGTCTACTATTGCCAAGTACTCGAAAGATTGCGAAAACGAGTCAACAGGATGCGCCCAGACATCGCTCGTATCTGGATCCTTCATCACGACAACGCGCCGTGCCACACCGTGTCCCAGTATTTGGCCTCTAAAGGGATCGCCGTGTTGCAACAGCTGCCTTATTCACCGGATATGTCACCCTGTGACTTTTTTTGTTTCCTAAAACAAAATCGGTGGTCAAAGGAACCCATTTTGGCCATTCCAGGCGGCCGTAATGATGGTACTCCCGGACATCCCAGTAGAAGCGTTCCATAAATATTACGAAGCATGGAAAACGCGCTGGAATCACTGTATAGTTGCCCAAGATACTACTATGAAAGGGATGGCAGAGTTGTAGAATAATTTTCAAATATACGGTTTTTATGGAATCAGGCTCATTACTTAATTGTCATACCTCAACGCGACCTCAATATAAGTTTCAATAGACCCCAAGCTGGAAGCAAAAACAAATCAAACCAAATTTTTAACAGAACACAATCGTTCACATCCGAACAAAGAAAACTTACGTCATGCGAACTATGTACAAGAGGGCATAAGCTTAAAACTTGCGAGAGGTTTAAAAAATTTAATGTCAATGAAGGGAACTTTGTCTGGTCAAAAAGACTCTGTACAAACTGCTTGTCCCACTCACACAATCTTAATAATTGCAAAAGCAAATTCAACTACTTATATTGTCACAAAAGACCCAATTCAATGCTTCATTACAGTAGATGTCCCATCTTACCCCAAAGAAACGTTTATATACAAAGAACCACGGGTTTAATTGCAAAAGACAATCCCGAAACCCAAAAATCGAAAAATTGCCAAAAGACAACATGTTGCTCAAAAACACAAAAACCTCAATCGCTGCACAGCGAAGCACAAACTGGACTAGTTACATAACTAGTTACCACTATACCAACGCAAGCTGAGAACAAATCAAATCAATACCTTAATTCACAATTAAGGAAATTTCAAGAGATAGGGAAACTTCCACGAATATTGAATAAAACTCTAGAAGATCAGTATTGTAAGGGCTACTCGAAAGCCTCAACTAATCGATCAAATAATGGCCGGTACGTCGTACGACAACCACTAGAGCCACAATTTTCCCATACTCCACAAATTTGTGTAAAAAACAAAGTCAGAATTACCTCTGACAGGCCCTATATTAAAAACACATAAAAATTTTCGACCCCGCAGGAGGCTTTCGTATGTGCACTAAAACGTAAAATATAACAAAATTGTATCAAAAAGTCTAAAATCGACACTCTTCATAAATTTACAAAAATAAACAAAATTTTAAAAGAAAGGGATCCTCATACTTCCAATGTGATACCGTGACGCACCTACACTTACAAAAGGCTAAGGTCGCTCTTATCGCATATATCCAATGTAGGTGGGTTATGGGAATCAACTATACAAAACATCAAATTAATTATGAAGAATTTTCTTCTCTACGAATCGAAGGCGTTCTCCATTCGCGGCCGTTCTCTCGCAAAAACACTCTAATTCCATAGTCCTATTTCCAGGGCTTAGGAGTACCAATTCTGGCCACATCTGAGCTAGACGTGGAGTTACTATCCTTCATAAGCCAAAAATAAATAAAATGCAAATCAATTCAGAAAAGGCAAAGAATACATAACCGGTATACTAAATCGATAAAATAAGAAATTTTAAATAACCGCTAATGAAATGAATAAAAGCAAACAACGCATACACTTGTTTGCCGTAATAATGAGTCGTCAAAAAAAGAAAATCAAATAAACACGCAAAATAAAGCTGTTTCTCTTAAAACCGTTCTCTGCACACCCGGATAAATGTGAGTCTACTCTACCATTAGTACGCCGAAATACAGACAACAGCATATTCGCAGAATACTAGGCAAAATATTCGCCTAGGAGGCCCAGGATGTTTAATTAAGTTAATCCTCCCCTAATAAAACAGCTTAATTCACCACAGCTGATGACACTGAAAACAACACCAATATAACACACCACATTCGTAAGCAAACCATCTCAACACAGCTGTACGCCAACCCAACCAACAAAAGGAATGAACAACGAGAAAAGTCACACAATTCGATCTACACGAGCCGCACATCAATATTCGTCTACAGCAGGGATGGGCATATTAGCCCTCAGTGGCATTTTGCCCGTGCGGGCACGAGTGCACATTTTGAGGGCTAGGTGAGGGGATCATCGCGGGCAAACATGAAGAGGGAAGTGAGAGCAAAGTATTTTACCACGCCATGTTTACAAATGAGAGCACGCGCATATATGGGAAGTTGCACTGTGGGTAATAACTGTAAAATTGCCTAACAATTCTAAGTTTCTTCGCAACTACTATAAATTTTTAAAATGTAAGACAAATAACAAAAAGTATTATGAGTATTTAATTTTAGTAATAATTTTTTTAATATGTCTTTATAACAGCATTTAATTTAGTTTATTTGACATAATAAATTCTATGTTTGATTTACCGTGCGATTCTGTAACGTGAGACAGTATCAAGTCTCTAAATTTGAGATTTTGAGTTAGAGACAATTTTTGAGACTTGAGACGATTTTGCTATTCTGTAAGTGACAGTCTCAAAATCTATTACATTTCATTATTCATAGATGTTTTTACACTTGAATGATAATAAATATGTCGATAACAAATATTAACTTTTCTATAACATCGTCAAAAAACATAATTATCAATAAAAATAAAAATATATGTTGACTCTGTTTCATAATATTTACGAAATTTATGTAAAATTTATTTATTTTTAACCTTTTCGTGTTTGAATTGCTTACAAAATGTAAAAAAACGACAATCGATTAATATCTATGATGATCTCTATTCAGTACATTGAAAATGGCAGCAAGAGTTCTTTTTAGTTTTGTGACCAGCTAACCACCAGGTCTCAATATTTTGAGACTAACGCTAGAGACTGTTTAGTGAATAGTAACTAGTATCAAATTGATACTTTGTCTCAAAATGTCTCAAATAGAGACTAGAGACTGGTTACAGAATCCCGCTATTAATCTCATTTGCTGTAGCTACACACATTATTGCACCAAATTTTAAATTAGATAACCTACATCTTATTAAATGTTTGTTCAATTTCATTATTGAAAAAAATTGTTCACAAGTGTAGGTGCTTCCAAATATAGATACATATAATTTTCGAAGAAAAAAGTTTCAAACAATGATATTTCTTTAAGCAAAGATCTTTATAAAAAGTAATTCTGTCTGAAATTTGCGCAAACTTATTTTTAAAAGAATAGAGAACTGCAGTTCTATTATATATATATATAGTACATAGCAGAGCTTTCCTGACTTACAATACTTTTCTTCCCATTCCACATTAAATGGACTAATTTTTCTTTTTAAATTTTGGACACTGCTTTCACTCGCTGTTAACATTTCGGCATATTTAAATTATAATAATTTCAGTTTCTGAACCCCTGTTTCTTCAAACGCATAATAAGAATCGAATGCTATTATTTATAAATATATAAACTATCTTTAATAGTTTGTTTTCAGTTTTGTCATTTTATATGTATTATGAAAAATTATAATTGAAAACTTAGATTTGTACAAACCTACATATGCCTATTGAGTAATGGCAAGTATTTATTTGATTTGTCAACCACTTTTTAATTTGATTTGTCAACCACTTAGCTTTATTGTTTAACAAATCTTAAGATATGTCACGACACTTGACGCGCTTTTTGTTTTTGTGGCGTTTTTTGCGTACACTTGTAATTTAAATTTCCGAACAAGGTTTTAAATTCTGTTTTTAATGACTTATATCAAACTCGACTGAACTTTCTATACAAATTAAATTCCGTCGTTTATCCTTCTGGATAATGATATTTGTCCGTACGCATTCACTTTAATAATTTTGGTGTAGGCAACTTCAAGTTTTTTAAAGTTCTCGCTGTTTTGAATGGTGAAGTTGAACTCCTCTTTCTTTATTAAACACATTTCTTTTATACAGAATTTGCTTATTTACTATAAACTTACATATGTACCAGAGAACGTATATTTATAGAGAAGGTCCAACAACGGACAAGCGTGTAAACTGTCAAAAGCTAACAAAATGCGATGGGTGCATTTCACCACAGCTAGCTAAGAAGGAGAAATTTTTAACAGTGGCGCGTGAACAGAGCTGAGCATTAATTGAAAATTATGCTCAGAAACATACATTGCTATTACAGACGCATGTATGTTGGCCTTTTGCTTATATTTTTACATATATGCTTACATGCCATCATATTAATTGATATGATTATCATTTTGCAAATTTTTATGAATACATGCAAAACTGATAACATTCTAATTAATTTATGCTATTTTCAAAATATATATTCGTAGTTAATGTGTGAATAACAGTTAATTTTTAAATATTTTTTATATTTGATAATATAATATAATTTTATATATGAATATGTTTGTATATATGCGATATATATATGTATATGTATGTATACGAGATCCTAAAAACTTAATACATATGTATGTATATTACAATAATATTGTATGTAGATTACATTTCTTCATTTAAATTTTCATACGCATCTAATATGCACATAATTACATACATATGTACATAAGTACAATTCAAATTCAAATCGTGATGTTATCATTTATCAGTAAAAAGTGTGCGCTGCTCTATATGTATGTACATGCATATGTGTACGACATTGCTGAACAAGTAATGTATACACAAACCAACATTCAAATATGCGTACACATGTAAATATGTGCGTATGACATTCCCACACAAATAATGCATACACAACATACATTCATATATGCGTTCACATGTAGATATGTCACCCGCAAATATTACGAATATTGTTCTACAAAAACAACAATGGTTTCAAATAGCGTCAGCAGCGTCACAAGTCAATATGGCAGCCAAACAGTCGATGCCCAAATTTGTAGAAAAACACCTAACAACAATATTTTCATTCATGAAAGCAAGCGCACTTTCAACCGGCAAACTCGCTTCATTCATAGAAGCAAATGGTGTCATCTCCCCGAGCATGCCTTTGCCTACAAGCGTCTTTTCGCGACGATGGCAAAAGCTAAAAATCATAAATTGAACAATTTCTGATATTTTGCTAGAAAGGAAAAGTGTCAACACCGCAAACTCGCAAAACACGGAAAGAAGTGACAAAAGTGGCAACATACTGTTGTCGATTTATAATATTTGTCAATTCTAAAATATTTTTCCATGGCTCGCAAAAATCTTCGTCGATATGTATGCAGACTCATACGTATATATTCATACATATGTACGCAAGTTTGTGGGCAAAGCTGTTAGAGCGGCAAGGGAAGCGGTGGCAATAGACGATCGTTTGCTTATTTTTTCGGCACAGCTCGGATTTTCTACCAACAACACAATGTCGAACACTGTGTCGACAGATTGACTCGTTGACATGAAAGCAAAAAACGCGCTTCGCCATTGGTTGTCCGCGCCAATGGAAATTTCGCATGAAGCATTGAATGTACATATTTACATACATTTGTTGCAGGTAGATAAATTTACAAACATTATGCGTATGGTTCTTTTACATTTGCTTACATGCAAACATAATTATATATGTATGAGCAAATGTGCGACCGCTTGGTCTTTTAACATGATATCGAAAAGTTTATTGACCAAAGCAAATATTTATTTAAGTATACAAATATACATACATATGTATGTATGTCGTACCAAACCTATATAAAATGCATATTTAGGTGGTAATACAAATTTTATTGAATTATACATTTGCAAAGATTTTATGGAATTCATCATAAAATAGCTCAATTTTAAAATATATACATATGTACATACTTATGTGCCTTCATAACAAATATATGTATACCGATCTATAAATTATATGCAGCATCGTTTGCGCATAGTAAAAAAGGGAATCTGTAAGCGTACATTCCTTAACATTGGAATTATCATTATTTTTCTCATTTAACACTGAAAATGCTCAAATCTGTTATTTTCGTGTCCCCTGATGTCAAGTGGTGAAATGCGCTAATAATTTTCTGTGGTTAAATGCACTCATCCAAAACAGGAAATATCCCAAAATTGAAATATCCCTAAATTTTTGATATCGTGAAACTTCTCTATAGATATATGTTCTCTGTGTACGAATTCTTACTTACTAGTACATATTTCTATATACTCTATAATAATGATAACGTAAGCAATAATTATAGCAAAATACCAAACCTCAGTTGGGTCAAAAAACGGTCTACATTGCGGCAGCACGGCTTCCGCTCTGGTTTGGTGCCGACGAAATGTGCGGTTGTTGTAATTTTTGGAAATTAACTTTATTGAGCAATGATATTGTATATTTACAGAATATTGCTAAATTGAGTAATATCAGTATATTTTGCTAGTTACGACAACTTTTTTGTTGTACATTTTGTTAGCTATGTTAGCTGTGATAACTTAAATAATAGATCTGCAGTGCTCTATTTTTTTAAAAACAAGTTTGCGCAAATTTCGGACAGAATTACTTTTTATAAAAATCTTTGTTTAATGAAATATCCTTGTTTGAAACTTTTTTCTTCGAAAATTATATGTATCTATATTTGGAAGCACCTAACTTGTGGACAATTTTTTTCAATAATGAAATTAAACAAACATATAATAAGATGTAGCTTATCTCATTTAAATTTTAAGCAAATGAGAATAAACCAAACCTAGAATTTATTATGTCAAATAAACTAAATTAAATGCTGTTAAAAAGACATATTAAAAAAATTATTACTAAACTAAAATATTCATTATACTTTTTGTTATTGGCCTTACATTTTAAAAATTTAAAGTAGTTACAAAGAAACTTAGAGTTTTTGTAAACATGGTGTCGTAAAGTGCGTTGCTCTCATTTGTAAATATGGAGTGGTAAAATACTTTGCTCTCACTTCCCTCTTCATTTTTTCCCGCGATGATCCCCTCACCTAGCCCTCAAAATGTGCACTCGTGCCTGAACGGGCAAAATGCCACTGAGGGCCAATATGCCCACCCCTGGTTTAGACCAATATGAAGAAAGGAAATCAATGATCTCCGATCAATTAAAGCTAATAAAAGCAATTACACCTACTTCAAATCCGAGAGTAGAGCTGCCACAAGTGCAGCAATATCTAGAGGCACTTTCAGGCATTCATCTCGAGGTGCCCGAATGTGACACAGAAACATTTTATGGAGGTTATGAAAAATGGCCGTCTTTCCGGGAAATCTTTACAGCCGTTTAAAGGAAGAAACAAGTGTACGAGGTTTGACAATTAAGTAATGATTTTATTGATATATGTACCATCGTTCTAGCTGTTTAGTTCGCCTGCTGCGTCAAGTTGAGTAGACGTGTGCTTGTAATGCTCGTCACGAAAATGGAAAAACGAAATCAAGAGCAACGCCTCGCGATAAAATTTTGCGCCAGATTGGGCAAAACAGCTTCGGAAACGTACGCTAAAATTGTAAGAGTATATGGTGATAGTGCCCTTAGTCGTGCCCAGGTGTTTTTATGGCACAAAGGGTTTAAGGAGGGCGTGTGGAAGACGAGGCGCGGAGTGCGAGACCAGTCGAGCCGTGGAATCGTCCACAAAGAATTCGTTCAACCGGGAAAAACTGTGAATCAAGTCTACTATTGCCAAGTACTCGAAAGATTGCGAAAACGAGTCAACAGGATGCGCCCAGACATCGCTCGTATCTGGATCCTTCATCACGACAACGCGCCGTGCCACACCGTGTCCCAGTATTTGGCCTCTAAAGGGATCGCCGTGTTGCAACAGCTGCCTTATTCACCGGATATGTCACCCTGTGACTTTTTTTGTTTCCTAAAACAAAATCGGTGGTCAAAGGAACCCATTTTGGCCATTCCAGGCGGCCGTAATGATGGTACTCCCGGACATCCCAGTAGAAGCGTTCCATAAATATTACGAAGCATGGAAAACGCGCTGGAATCACTGTATAGTTGCCCAAGATACTACTATGAAAGGGATGGCAGAGTTGTAGAATAATTTTCAAATATACGGTTTTTATGGAATCAGGCTCATTACTTAATTGTCATACCTCAACGCGACCTCAATATAAGTTTCAATAGACCCCAAGCTGGAAGCAAAAACAAATCAAACCAAATTTTTAACAAAACACAATCGTTCACATCCGAACAAAGAAAACTTACGTCATGCGAACTATGTACAAGAGGGCATAAGCTTAAAACTTGCGAGAGGTTTAAAAAATTTAATGTCAATGAAGGGAACTTTGTCTGGTCAAAAAGACTCTGTACAAACTGCTTGTCCCACTCACACAATCTTAATAATTGCAAAAGCAAATTCAACTACTTATATTGTCACAAAAGACCCAATTCAATGCTTCATTACAGTAGATGTCCCATCTTACCCCAAAGAAACGTTTATATACAAAGAACCACGGGTTTAATTGCAAAAGACAATCCCGAAACCCAAAAATCGAAAAATTGCCAAAAGACAACATGTTGCTCAAAAACACAAAAACCTCAATCGCTGCACAGCGAAGCACAAACTGGACTAGTTACATAACTAGTTACCACTATACCAACGCAAGCTGAGAACAAATCAAATCAATACCTTAATTCACAATTAAGGAAATTTCAAGAGATAGGAAACTTCCACGAATATTGAATAAAACTCTAGAAGATCAGTATTGTAAGGGCTACTCGAAAGCCTCAACTAATCGATCAAATAATGGCCGGTACGTCGTACGACAACCACTAGAGCCACAATTTTCCCATACTCCACAAATTTGTGTAAAAAACAAAGTCAGAATTACCTCTGACAGGCCCTATATTAAAAACACATAAAAATTTTCGACCCCGCAGGAGGCTTTCGTATGTGCACTAAAACGTAAAATATAACAAAATTGTATCAAAAAGTCTAAAATCGACACTCTTCATAAATTTACAAAAATAAACAAAATTTTAAAAGAAAGGGATCCTCATACTTCCAATGTGATACCGTGACGCACCTACACTTACAAAAGGCAAAGGTCGCTCTTATCGCATATATCCAAGGTGTAGGTGGGTTATGGGAATCAACTATACAAAACATCAAATTAATTATGAAGAATTTTCTTCTCTACGAATCGAAGCCGTTCTCCATTCGCGGCCGTTCTCTCGCAAAAACACTCTAATTCCATAGTCTTATTTCCAGGGCTTAGGAGTACCAATTCTGGCCACATCTGAGCTAGACGTGGAGTTACTATCCTTCATAAGCCAAAAATAAATAAAATGCAAATCAATTCAGAAAAGGCAAAGAATACATAACCGGTATACTAAATCGATAAAATAAGAAATTTTAAATAACCGCTAATGAAATGAATAAAAGCAAACAACGCATACACTTGTTTGCCGTAATAATGAGTCGTCAAAAAAAGAAAATCAAATAAACACGCAAAATAAAGCTGTTTCTCTTAAAACCGTTCTCTGCACACCCGGATAAATGTGAGTCTACTCTACCATTAGTACGCCGAAATACAGACAACAGCATATTCGCAGAATACTAGGCAAAATATTCGCCTAGGAGGCCCAGGATGTTTAATTAAGTTAATCCTCCCTAATAAAACAGCTTAATTCACCACAGCTGATGACACTGAAAACAACACCAATATAACACACCACATTCGTAAGCAAACCAACTCAACACAGCTGTACGCCAACCCAACCAACAAAAGGAATGAACAACGAGAAAAGTCACACAATTCGATCTACACGAGCCGCACATCAATATTCGTCTACAGCAGGATGGGCATATTAGCCCTCAGTGGCATTTTGCCACGAGTGCACATTTTGAGGGCTAGGTGAGGGGATCATCGCGGCAAACATGAAGAGGAAGTAGAGCAAAGTATTTTACCACGCCATGTTTACAAATGAACACGCGCATATGAAGTTGCACTGTGGTAATAACTGTAAAATTGCCTAACAATTCTAAGTTTCTTCGCAACTACTATAAATTTTTAAATGTAAGACAAATAACAAAAAGTATTATGAGTATTTAATTTTAGTAATAATTTTTTTAATATGTCTTTATAACAGCATTTAATTTAGTTTATTTGACATAATAAATTCTATGTTTGATTTACCGTGCGATTCTGTAACGTGAGACAGTATCAAGTCTCTAAATTTGAGATTTTGAGTTAGAGACAATTTTTGAGACTTGAGACGATTTTGCTATTCTGTAAGTGACAGTCTCAAAATCTATTACATTTCATTATTCATAGATGTTTTTACACTTGAATGATAATAAATATGTCGATAACAAATATTAACTTTTCTATAACATCGTCAAAAAACATAATTATCAATAAAAATAAAAATATATGTTGACTCTGTTTCATAATATTTACGAAATTTATGTAAAATTTATTTATTTTTAACCTTTTCGTGTTTGAATTGCTTACAAAATGTAAAAAAACGACAATCGATTAATATCTATGATGATCTCTATTCAGTACATTGAAAATGGCAGCAAGAGTTCTTTTTAGTTTTGTGACCAGCTAACCACCAGGTCTCAATATTTTGAGACTAACGCTAGAGACTGTTTAGTGAATAGTAACTAGTATCAAATTGATACTTTGTCTCAAAATGTCTCAAATAGAGACTAGAGACTGGTTACAGAATCCCGCTATTAATCTCATTTGCTGTAGCTACACACATTATTGCACCAAATTTTAAATTAGATAACCTACATCTTATTAAATGTTTGTTCAATTTCATTATTGAAAAAAATTGTTCACAAGTGTAGGTGCTTCCAAATATAGATACATATAATTTTCGAAGAAAAAAGTTTCAAACAATGATATTTCTTTAAGCAAAGATCTTTATAAAAAGTAATTCTGTCTGAAATTTGCGCAAACTTATTTTTAAAAGAATAGAGAACTGCAGTTCTATTATATATATATAGTACATAGCAGAGCTTTCCTGACTTACAATACTTTTCTTCCCATTCCACATTAAATGGACTAATTTTTCTTTTTAAATTTTGGACACTGCTTTCACTCGCTGTTAACATTTCGGCATATTTAAATTATAATAATTTCAGTTTCTGAACCCCTGTTTCTTCAAACGCATAATAAGAATCGAATGCTATTATTTATAAATATATAAACTATCTTTAATAGTTTGTTTTCAGTTTTGTCATTTTATATGTATTATGAAAAATTATAATTGAAAACTTAGATTTGTACAAACCTACATATGCCTATTGAGTAATGGCAAGTATTTATTTGATTTGTCAACCACTTTTTAATTTGATTTGTCAACCACTTAGCTTTATTGTTTAACAAATCTTAAGATATGTCACGACACTTGACGCGCTTTTTGTTTTTGTGGCGTTTTTTGCGTACACTTGTAATTTAAATTTCCGAACAAGGTTTTAAATTCTGTTTTTAATGACTTATATCAAACTCGACTGAACTTTCTATACAAATTAAATTCCGTCGTTTATCCTTCTGGATAATGATATTTGTCCGTACGCATTCACTTTAATAATTTTGGTGTAGGCAACTTCAAGTTTTTTAAAGTTCTCGCTGTTTTGAATGGTGAAGTTGAACTCCTCTTTCTTTATTAAACACATTTCTTTTATACAGAATTTGCTTATTTACTATAAACTTACATATGTACCAGAGAACGTATATTTATAGAGAAGGTCCAACAACGGACAAGCGTGTAAACTGTCAAAAGCTAACAAAATGCGATGGGTGCATTTCACCACAGCTAGCTAAGAAGGAGAAATTTTTAACAGTGGCGCGTGAACAGAGCTGAGCATTAATTGAAAATTATGCTCAGAAACATACATTGCTATTACAGACGCATGTATGTTGGCCTTTTGCTTATATTTTTACATATATGCTTACATGCCATCATATTAATTGATATGATTATCATTTTGCAAATTTTTATGAATACATGCAAAACTGATAACATTCTAATTAATTTATGCTATTTTCAAAATATATATTCGTAGTTAATGTGTGAATAACAGTTAATTTTTAAATATTTTTTATATTTGATAATATAATATAATTTTATATATGAATATGTTTGTATATATGCGATATATATATGTATATGTATGTATACGAGATCCTAAAAACTTAATACATATGTATGTATATTACAATAATATTGTATGTAGATTACATTTCTTCATTTAAATTTTCATACGCATCTAATATGCACATAATTACATACATATGTACATAAGTACAATTCAAATTCAAATCGTGATGTTATCATTTATCAGTAAAAAGTGTGCGCTGCTCTATATGTATGTACATGCATATGTGTACGACATTGCTGAACAAGTAATGTATACACAAACCAACATTCAAATATGCGTACACATGTAAATATGTGCGTATGACATTCCCACACAAATAATGCATACACAACATACATTCATATATGCGTTCACATGTAGATATGTCACCCGCAAATATTACGAATATTGTTCTACAAAAACAACAATGGTTTCAAATAGCGTCAGCAGCGTCACAAGTCAATATGGCAGCCAAACAGTCGATGCCCAAATTTGTAGAAAAACACCTAACAACAATATTTTCATTCATGAAAGCAAGCGCACTTTCAACCGGCAAACTCGCTTCATTCATAGAAGCAAATGGTGTCATCTCCCCGAGCATGCCTTTGCCTACAAGCGTCTTTTCGCGACGATGGCAAAAGCTAAAAATCATAAATTGAACAATTTCTGATATTTTGCTAGAAAGGAAAAGTGTCAACACCGCAAACTCGCAAAACACGGAAAGAAGTGACAAAAGTGGCAACATACTGTTGTCGATTTATAATATTTGTCAATTCTAAAATATTTTTCCATGGCTCGCAAAAATCTTCGTCGATATGTATGCAGACTCATACGTATATATTCATACATATGTACGCAAGTTTGTGGGCAAAGCTGTTAGAGCGGCAAGGGAAGCGGTGGCAATAGACGATCGTTTGCTTATTTTTTCGGCACAGCTCGGATTTTCTACCAACAACACAATGTCGAACACTGTGTCGACAGATTGACTCGTTGACATGAAAGCAAAAAACGCGCTTCGCCATTGGTTGTCCGCGCCAATGGAAATTTCGCATGAAGCATTGAATGTACATATTTACATACATTTGTTGCAGGTAGATAAATTTACAAACATTATGCGTATGGTTCTTTTACATTTGCTTACATGCAAACATAATTATATATGTATGAGCAAATGTGCGACCGCTTGGTCTTTTAACATGATATCGAAAAGTTTATTGACCAAAGCAAATATTTATTTAAGTATACAAATATACATACATATGTATGTATGTCGTACCAAACCTATATAAAATGCATATTTAGGTGGTAATACAAATTTTATTGAATTATACATTTGCAAAGATTTTATGGAATTCATCATAAAATAGCTCAATTTTAAAATATATACATATGTACATACTTATGTGCCTTCATAACAAATATATGTATACCGATCTATAAATTATATGCAGCATCGTTTGCGCATAGTAAAAAAGGGAATCTGTAAGCGTACATTCCTTAACATTGGAATTATCATTATTTTTCTCATTTAACACTGAAAATGCTCAAATCTGTTATTTTCGTGTCCCCTGATGTCAAGTGGTGAAATGCGCTAATAATTTTCTGTGGTTAAATGCACTCATCCAAAACAGGAAATATCCCAAAATTGAAATATCCCTAAATTTTTGATATCGTGAAACTTCTCTATAGATATATGTTCTCTGTGTACGAATTCTTACTTACTAGTACATATTTCTATATACTCTATAATAATGATAACGTAAGCAATAATTATAGCAAAATACCAAACCTCAGTTGGGTCAAAAAACGGTCTACATTGCGGCAGCACGGCTTCCGCTCTGGTTTGGTGCCGACGAAATGTGCGGTTGTTGTAATTTTTGGAAATTAACTTTATTGAGCAATGATATTGTATATTTACAGAATATTGCTAAATTGAGTAATATCAGTATATTTTGCTAGTTACGACAACTTTTTTGTTGTACATTTTGTTAGCTATGTTAGCTGTGATAACTTAAATAATAGATCTGCAGTGCTCTATTTTTTTAAAAACAAGTTTGCGCAAATTTCGGACAGAATTACTTTTTATAAAAATCTTTGTTTAATGAAATATCCTTGTTTGAAACTTTTTTCTTCGAAAATTATATGTATCTATGTTTGGAAGCACCTAACTTGTGGACAATTTTTTTCAATAATGAAATTAAACAAACATATAATAAGATGTAGCTTATCTCATTTAAATTTTAAGCAAATGAGAATAAACCAAACCTAGAATTTATTATGTCAAATAAACTAAATTAAATGCTGTTAAAAAGACATATTAAAAAAATTATTACTAAACTAAAATATTCATTATACTTTTTGTTATTGGCCTTACATTTTAAAA
The DNA here is from genome assembly GCA_037783105.1 of Bactrocera zonata. NCBI lineage: Eukaryota > Metazoa > Arthropoda > Insecta > Diptera > Tephritidae > Bactrocera > Bactrocera zonata. The sequence continues at coordinate 2,035,926 of JBAWJQ010006664.1, read as the reverse complement.
ATTTAAAGTAGTTACAAAGAAACTTAGAGTTGTTAGGCAATTTTACAGTTATTACCCACAGTGCAACTTCCCATACTTGCGTGCGCTCTCATTTGTAAACATGGTGTCGTAAAGTGCGTTGCTCTCATTTGTAAATATGGAGTGGTAAAATACTTTGCTCTCACTTCCCTCTTCATTTTTTCCCGCGATGATCCCCTCACCTAGCCCTCAAAATGTGCACTCGTGCCTGAACGGGCAAAATGCCACTGAGGGCCAATATGCCCACCCCTGGTTTAGACCAATATGAAGAAAGGAAATCAATGATCTCCGATCAATTAAAGCTAATAAAAGCAATTACACCTACTTCAAATCCGAGAGTAGAGCTGCCACAAGTGCAGCAATATCTAGAGGCACTTTCAGGCATTCATCTCGAGGTGCCCGAATGTGACACAGAAACATTTTATGGAGGTTATGAAAAATGGCCGTCTTTCCGGGAAATCTTTACAGCCGTTTAAAGGAAGAAACAAGTGTACGAGGTTTGACAATTAAGTAATGATTTTATTGATATATGTACCATCGTTCTAGCTGTTTAGTTCGCCTGCTGCGTCAAGTTGAGTAGACGTGTGCTTGTAATGCTCGTCACGAAAATGGAAAAACGAAATCAAGAGCAACGCCTCGCGATAAAATTTTGCGCCAGATTGGGCAAAACAGCTTCGGAAACGTACGCTAAAATTGTAAGAGTATATGGTGATAGTGCCCTTAGTCGTGCCCAGGTGTTTTTATGGCACAAAGGGTTTAAGGAGGGCGTGTGGAAGACGAGGCGCGGAGTGCGAGACCAGTCGAGCCGTGGAATCGTCCACAAAGAATTCGTTCAACCGGGAAAAACTGTGAATCAAGTCTACTATTGCCAAGTACTCGAAAGATTGCGAAAACGAGTCAACAGGATGCGCCCAGACATCGCTCGTATCTGGATCCTTCATCACGACAACGCGCCGTGCCACACCGTGTCCCAGTATTTGGCCTCTAAAGGGATCGCCGTGTTGCAACAGCTGCCTTATTCACCGGATATGTCACCCTGTGACTTTTTTTGTTTCCTAAAACAAAATCGGTGGTCAAAGGAACCCATTTTGGCCATTCCAGGCGGCCGTAATGATGGTACTCCCGGACATCCCAGTAGAAGCGTTCCATAAATATTACGAAGCATGGAAAACGCGCTGGAATCACTGTATAGTTGCCCAAGATACTACTATGAAAGGGATGGCAGAGTTGTAGAATAATTTTCAAATATACGGTTTTTATGGAATCAGGCTCATTACTTAATTGTCATACCTCAACGCGACCTCAATATAAGTTTCAATAGACCCCAAGCTGGAAGCAAAAACAAATCAAACCAAATTTTTAACAAAACACAATCGTTCACATCCGAACAAAGAAAACTTACGTCATGCGAACTATGTACAAGAGGGCATAAGCTTAAAACTTGCGAGAGGTTTAAAAAATTTAATGTCAATGAAGGGAACTTTGTCTGGTCAAAAAGACTCTGTACAAACTGCTTGTCCCACTCACACAATCTTAATAATTGCAAAAGCAAATTCAACTACTTATATTGTCACAAAAGACCCAATTCAATGCTTCATTACAGTAGATGTCCCATCTTACCCCAAAGAAACGTTTATATACAAAGAACCACGGGTTTAATTGCAAAAGACAATCCCGAAACCCAAAAATCGAAAAATTGCCAAAAGACAACATGTTGCTCAAAAACACAAAAACCTCAATCGCTGCACAGCGAAGCACAAACTGGACTAGTTACATAACTAGTTACCACTATACCAACGCAAGCTGAGAACAAATCAAATCAATACCTTAATTCACAATTAAGGAAATTTCAAGAGATAGGGAAACTTCCACGAATATTGAATAAAACTCTAGAAGATCAGTATTGTAAGGGCTACTCGAAAGCCTCAACTAATCGATCAAATAATGGCCGGTACGTCGTACGACAACCACTAGAGCCACAATTTTCCCATACTCCACAAATTTGTGTAAAAAACAAAGTCAGAATTACCTCTGACAGGCCCTATATTAAAAACACATAAAAATTTTCGACCCCGCAGGAGGCTTTCGTATGTGCACTAAAACGTAAAATATAACAAAATTGTATCAAAAAGTCTAAAATCGACACTCTTCATAAATTTACAAAAATAAACAAAATTTTAAAAGAAAGGGATCCTCATACTTCCAATGTGATACCGTGACGCACCTACACTTACAAAAGGCAAAGGTCGCTCTTATCGCATATATCCAATGTAGGTGGGTTATGGGAATCAACTATACAAAACATCAAATTAATTATGAAGAATTTTCTTCTCTACGAATCGAAGCCGTTCTCCATTCGCGGCCGTTCTCTCGCAAAAACACTCTAATTCCATAGTCCTATTTCCAGGGCTTAGGAGTACCAATTCTGGCCACATCTGAGCTAGACGTGGAGTTACTATCCTTCATAAGCCAAAAATAAATAAAATGCAAATCAATTCAGAAAAGGCAAAGAATACATAACCGGTATACTAAATCGATAAAATAAGAAATTTTAAATAACCGCTAATGAAATGAATAAAAGCAAACAACGCATACACTTGTTTGCCGTAATAATGAGTCGTCAAAAAAGAAAATCAAATAAACACGCAAAATAAAGCTGTTTCTCTTAAAACCGTTCTCTGCACACCCGGATAAATGTGAGTCTACTCTACCATTAGTACGCCGAAATACAGACAACAGCATATTCGCAGAATACTAGGCAAAATATTCGCCTAGGAGGCCCAGGATGTTTAATTAAGTTAATCCTCCCCTAATAAAACAGCTTAATTCACCACAGCTGATGACACTGAAAACAACACCAATATAACACACCACATTCGTAAGCAAACCAACTCAACACAGCTGTACGCCAACCCAACCAACAAAAGGAATGAACAACGAGAAAAGTCACACAATTCGATCTACACGAGCCGCACATCAATATTCGTCTACAGCAGGGATGGGCATATTAGCCCTCAGTGGCATTTTGCCCGTGCGGGCACGAGTGCACATTTTGAGGGCTAGGTGAGGGGATCATCGCGGGCAAACATGAAGAGGGAAGTGAGAGCAAAGTATTTTACCACGCCATGTTTACAAATGAGAGCACGCGCATATATGGGAAGTTGCACTGTGGGTAATAACTGTAAAATTGCCTAACAATTCTAAGTTTCTTCGCAACTACTATAAATTTTTAAAATGTAAGACAAATAACAAAAAGTATTATGAGTATTTAATTTTAGTAATAATTTTTTTAATATGTCTTTATAACAGCATTTAATTTAGTTTATTTGACATAATAAATTCTATGTTTGATTTACCGTGCGATTCTGTAACGTGAGACAGTATCAAGTCTCTAAATTTGAGATTTTGAGTTAGAGACAATTTTTGAGACTTGAGACGATTTTGCTATTCTGTAAGTGACAGTCTCAAAATCTATTACATTTCATTATTCAGAGATGTTTTTACACTTGAATGATAATAAATATGTCGATAACAAATATTAACTTTTCTATAACATCGTCAAAAAACATAATTATCAATAAAAATAAAAATATATGTTGACTCTGTTTCATAATATTTACGAAATTTATGTAAAATTTATTTATTTTTAACCTTTTCGTGTTTGAATTGCTTACAAAATGTAAAAAAACGACAATCGATTAATATCTATGATGATCTCTATTCAGTACATTGAAAATGGCAGCAAGAGTTCTTTTTAGTTTTGTGACCAGCTAACCACCAGGTCTCAATATTTTGAGACTAACGCTAGAGACTGTTTAGTGAATAGTAACTAGTATCAAATTGATACTTTGTCTCAAAATATCTCAAATAGAGACTAGAGACTGGTTACAGAATCCCGCTATTAATCTCATTTGCTGTAGCTACACACATTATTGCACCAAATTTTAAATTAGATAACCTACATCTTATTAAATGTTTGTTCAATTTCATTATTGAAAAAAATTGTTCACAAGTGTAGGTGCTTCCAAATATAGATACATATAATTTTCGAAGAAAAAAGTTTCAAACAATGATATTTCTTTAAGCAAAGATCTTTATAAAAAGTAATTCTGTCTGAAATTTGCGCAAACTTATTTTTAAAAGAATAGAGAACTGCAGTTCTATTATATATATATAGTACATAGCAGAGCTTTCCTGACTTACAATACTTTTCTTCCCATTCCACATTAAATGGACTAATTTTTCTTTTTAAATTTTGGACACTGCTTTCACTCGCTGTTAACATTTCGGCATATTTAAATTATAATAATTTCAGTTTCTGAACCCCTGTTTCTTCAAACGCATAATAAGAATCGAATGCTATTATTTATAAATATATAAACTATCTTTAATAGTTTGTTTTCAGTTTTGTCATTTTATATGTATTATGAAAAATTATAATTGAAAACTTAGATTTGTACAAACCTACATATGCCTATTGAGTAATGGCAAGTATTTATTTGATTTGTCAACCACTTTTTAATTTGATTTGTCAACCACTTAGCTTTATTGTTTAACAAATCTTAAGATATGTCACGACACTTGACGCGCTTTTTGTTTTTGTGGCGTTTTTTGCGTACACTTGTAATTTAAATTTCCGAACAAGGTTTTAAATTCTGTTTTTAATGACTTATATCAAACTCGACTGAACTTTCTATACAAATTAAATTCCGTCGTTTATCCTTCTGGATAATGATATTTGTCCGTACGCATTCACTTTAATAATTTTGGTGTAGGCAACTTCAAGTTTTTTAAAGTTCTCGCTGTTTTGAATGGTGAAGTTGAACTCCTCTTTCTTTATTAAACACATTTCTTTTATACAGAATTTGCTTATTTACTATAAACTTACATATGTACCAGAGAACGTATATTTATAGAGAAGGTCCAACAACGGACAAGCGTGTAAACTGTCAAAAGCTAACAAAATGCGATGGGTGCATTTCACCACAGCTAGCTAAGAAGGAGAAATTTTTAACAGTGGCGCGTGAACAGAGCTGAGCATTAATTGAAAATTATGCTCAGAAACATACATTGCTATTACAGACGCATGTATGTTGGCCTTTTGCTTATATTTTTACATATATGCTTACATGCCATCATATTAATTGATATGATTATCATTTTGCAAATTTTTATGAATACATGCAAAACTGATAACATTCTAATTAATTTATGCTATTTTCAAAATATATATTCGTAGTTAATGTGTGAATAACAGTTAATTTTTAAATATTTTTTATATTTGATAATATAATATAATTTTATATATGAATATGTTTGTATATATGCGATATATATATGTATATGTATGTATACGAGATCCTAAAAACTTAATACATATGTATGTATATTACAATAATATTGTATGTAGATTACATTTCTTCATTTAAATTTTCATACGCATCTAATATGCACATAATTACATACATATGTACATAAGTACAATTCAAATTCAAATCGTGATGTTATCATTTATCAGTAAAAAGTGTGCGCTGCTCTATATGTATGTACATGCATATGTGTACGACATTGCTGAACAAGTAATGTATACACAAACCAACATTCAAATATGCGTACACATGTAAATATGTGCGTATGACATTCCCACACAAATAATGCATACACAACATACATTCATATATGCGTTCACATGTAGATATGTCACCCGCAAATATTACGAATATTGTTCTACAAAAACAACAATGGTTTCAAATAGCGTCAGCAGCGTCACAAGTCAATATGGCAGCCAAACAGTCGATGCCCAAATTTGTAGAAAAACACCTAACAACAATATTTTCATTCATGAAAGCAAGCGCACTTTCAACCGGCAAACTCGCTTCATTCATAGAAGCAAATGGTGTCATCTCCCCGAGCATGCCTTTGCCTACAAGCGTCTTTTCGCGACGATGGCAAAAGCTAAAAATCATAAATTGAACAATTTCTGATATTTTGCTAGAAAGGAAAAGTGTCAACACCGCAAACTCGCAAAACACGGAAAGAAGTGACAAAAGTGGCAACATACTGTTGTCGATTTATAATATTTGTCAATTCTAAAATATTTTTCCATGGCTCGCAAAAATCTTCGTCGATATGTATGCAGACTCATACGTATATATTCATACATATGTACGCAAGTTTGTGGGCAAAGCTGTTAGAGCGGCAAGGGAAGCGGTGGCAATAGACGATCGTTTGCTTATTTTTTCGGCACAGCTCGGATTTTCTACCAACAACACAATGTCGAACACTGTGTCGACAGATTGACTCGTTGACATGAAAGCAAAAAACGCGCTTCGCCATTGGTTGTCCGCGCCAATGGAAATTTCGCATGAAGCATTGAATGTACATATTTACATACATTTGTTGCAGGTAGATAAATTTACAAACATTATGCGTATGGTTCTTTTACATTTGCTTACATGCAAACATAATTATATATGTATGAGCAAATGTGCGACCGCTTGGTCTTTTAACATGATATCGAAAAGTTTATTGACCAAAGCAAATATTTATTTAAGTATACAAATATACATACATATGTATGTATGTCGTACCAAACCTATATAAAATGCATATTTAGGTGGTAATACAAATTTTATTGAATTATACATTTGCAAAGATTTTATGGAATTCATCATAAAATAGCTCAATTTTAAAATATATACATATGTACATACTTATGTGCCTTCATAACAAATATATGTATACCGATCTATAAATTATATGCAGCATCGTTTGCGCATAGTAAAAAAGGGAATCTGTAAGCGTACATTCCTTAACATTGGAATTATCATTATTTTTCTCATTTAACACTGAAAATGCTCAAATCTGTTATTTTCGTGTCCCCTGATGTCAAGTGGTGAAATGCGCTAATAATTTTCTGTGGTTAAATGCACTCATCCAAAACAGGAAATATCCCAAAATTGAAATATCCCTAAATTTTTGATATCGTGAAACTTCTCTATAGATATATGTTCTCTGTGTACGAATTCTTACTTACTAGTACATATTTCTATATACTCTATAATAATGATAACGTAAGCAATAATTATAGCAAAATACCAAACCTCAGTTGGGTCAAAAAACGGTCTACATTGCGGCAGCACGGCTTCCGCTCTGGTTTGGTGCCGACGAAATGTGCGGTTGTTGTAATTTTTGGAAATTAACTTTATTGAGCAATGATATTGTATATTTACAGAATATTGCTAAATTGAGTAATATCAGTATATTTTGCTAGTTACGACAACTTTTTTGTTGTACATTTTGTTAGCTATGTTAGCTGTGATAACTTAAATAATAGATCTGCAGTGCTCTATTTTTTTAAAAACAAGTTTGCGCAAATTTCGGACAGAATTACTTTTTATAAAAATCTTTGTTTAATGAAATATCCTTGTTTGAAACTTTTTTCTTCGAAAATTATATGTATCTATGTTTGGAAGCACCTAACTTGTGGACAATTTTTTTCAATAATGAAATTAAACAAACATATAATAAGATGTAGCTTATCTCATTTAAATTTTAAGCAAATGAGAATAAACCAAACCTAGAATTTATTATGTCAAATAAACTAAATTAAATGCTGTTAAAAAGACATATTAAAAAAATTATTACTAAACTAAAATATTCATTATACTTTTTGTTATTGGCCTTACATTTTAAAAATTTAAAGTAGTTACAAAGAAACTTAGAGTTGTTAGGCAATTTTACAGTTATTACCCACAGTGCAACTTCCCATACTTGCGTGCGCTCTCATTTGTAAACATGGTGTCGTAAAGTGCGTTGCTCTCATTTGTAAATATGGAGTGGTAAAATACTTTGCTCTCACTTCCCTCTTCATTTTTTTCCCGCGATGATCCCCTCACCTAGCCCTCAAAATGTGCACTCGTGCCTGAACGGGCAAAATGCCACTGAGGGCCAATATGCCCACCCCTGGTTTAGACCAATATGAAGAAAGGAAATCAATGATCTCCGATCAATTAAAGCTAATAAAAGCAATTACACCTACTTCAAATCCGAGAGTAGAGCTGCCACAAGTGCAGCAATATCTAGAGGCACTTTCAGGCATTCATCTCGAGGTGCCCGAATGTGACACAGAAACATTTTATGGAGGTTATGAAAAATGGCCGTCTTTCCGGGAAATCTTTACAGCCGTTTAAAGGAAGAAACAAGTGTACGAGGTTTGACAATTAAGTAATGATTTTATTGATATATGTACCATCGTTCTAGCTGTTTAGTTCGCCTGCTGCGTCAAGTTGAGTAGACGTGTGCTTGTAATGCTCGTCACGAAAATGGAAAAACGAAATCAAGAGCAACGCCTCGCGATAAAATTTTGCGCCAGATTGGGCAAAACAGCTTCGGAAACGTACGCTAAAATTGTAAGAGTATATGGTGATAGTGCCCTTAGTCGTGCCCAGGTGTTTTTATGGCACAAAGGGTTTAAGGAGGGCGTGTGGAAGACGAGGCGCGGAGTGCGAGACCAGTCGAGCCGTGGAATCGTCCACAAAGAATTCGTTCAACCGGGAAAAACTGTGAATCAAGTCTACTATTGCCAAGTACTCGAAAGATTGCGAAAACGAGTCAACAGGATGCGCCCAGACATCGCTCGTATCTGGATCCTTCATCACGACAACGCGCCGTGCCACACCGTGTCCCAGTATTTGGCCTCTAAAGGGATCGCCGTGTTGCAACAGCTGCCTTATTCACCGGATATGTCACCCTGTGACTTTTTTGTTTCCTAAAACAAAATCGGTGGTCAAAGGAACCCATTTTGGCCATTCCAGGCGGCCGTAATGATGGTACTCCCGGACATCCCAGTAGAAGCGTTCCATAAATATTACGAAGCATGGAAAACGCGCTGGAATCACTGTATAGTTGCCCAAGATACTACTATGAAAGGGATGGCAGAGTTGTAGAATAATTTTCAAATATACGGTTTTTATGGAATCAGGCTCATTACTTAATTGTCATACCTCAACGCGACCTCAATATAAGTTTCAATAGACCCCAAGCTGGAAGCAAAAACAAATCAAACCAAATTTTTAACAAAACACAATCGTTCACATCCGAACAAAGAAAACTTACGTCATGCGAACTATGTACAAGAGGGCATAAGCTTAAAACTTGCGAGAGGTTTAAAAAATTTAATGTCAATGAAGGGAACTTTGTCTGGTCAAAAAGACTCTGTACAAACTGCTTGTCCCACTCACACAATCTTAATAATTGCAAAAGCAAATTCAACTACTTATATTGTCACAAAAGACCCAATTCAATGCTTCATTACAGTAGATGTCCCATCTTACCCCAAAGAAACGTTTATATACAAAGAACCACGGGTTTAATTGCAAAAGACAATCCCGAAACCCAAAAATCGAAAAATTGCCAAAAGACAACATGTTGCTCAAAAACACAAAAACCTCAATCGCTGCACAGCGAAGCACAAACTGGACTAGTTACATAACTAGTTACCACTATACCAACGCAAGCTGAGAACAAATCAAATCAATACCTTAATTCACAATTAAGGAAATTTCAAGAGATAGGGAAACTTCCACGAATATTGAATAAAACTCTAGAAGATCAGTATTGTAAGGGCTACTCGAAAGCCTCAACTAATCGATCAAATAATGGCCGGTACGTCGTACGACAACCACTAGAGCCACAATTTTCCCATACTCCACAAATTTGTGTAAAAAACAAAGTCAGAATTACCTCTGACAGGCCCTATATTAAAAACACATAAAAATTTTCGACCCCGCAGGAGGCTTTCGTATGTGCACTAAAACGTAAAATATAACAAAATTGTATCAAAAAGTCTAAAATCGACACTCTTCATAAATTTACAAAAATAAACAAAATTTTAAAAGAAAGGGATCCTCATACTTCCAATGTGATACCGTGACGCACCTACACTTACAAAAGGCAAAGGTCGCTCTTATCGCATATATCCAATGTAGGTGGGTTATGGGAATCAACTATACAAAACATCAAATTAATTATGAAGAATTTTCTTCTCTACGAATCGAAGCCGTTCTCCATTCGCGGCCGTTCTCTCGCAAAAACACTCTAATTCCATAGTCCTATTTCCAGGGCTTAGGAGTACCAATTCTGGCCACATCTGAGCTAGACGTGGAGTTACTATCCTTCATAAGCCAAAAATAAATAAAATGCAAATCAATTCAGAAAAGGCAAAGAATACATAACCGGTATACTAAATCGATAAAATAAGAAATTTTAAATAACCGCTAATGAAATGAATAAAAGCAAACAACGCATACACTTGTTTGCCGTAATAATGAGTCGTCAAAAAAGAAAATCAAATAAACACGCAAAATAAAGCTGTTTCTCTTAAAACCGTTCTCTGCACACCCGGATAAATGTGAGTCTACTCTACCATTAGTACGCCGAAATACAGACAACAGCATATTCGCAGAATACTAGGCAAAATATTCGCCTAGGAGGCCCAGGATGTTTAATTAAGTTAATCCTCCCCTAATAAAACAGCTTAATTCACCACAGCTGATGACACTGAAAACAACACCAATATAACACACCACATTCGTAAGCAAACCAACTCAACACAGCTGTACGCCAACCCAACCAACAAAAGGAATGAACAACGAGAAAAGTCACACAATTCGATCTACACGAGCCGCACATCAATATTCGTCTACAGCAGGGATGGGCATATTAGCCCTCAGTGGCATTTTGCCCGTGCGGGCACGAGTGCACATTTTGAGGGCTAGGTGAGGGGATCATCGCGGGCAAACATGAAGAGGGAAGTGAGAGCAAAGTATTTTACCACGCCATGTTTACAAATGAGAGCACGCGCATATATGGGAAGTTGCACTGTGGGTAATAACTGTAAAATTGCCTAACAATTCTAAGTTTCTTCGCAACTACTATAAATTTTTAAAATGTAAGACAAATAACAAAAAGTATTATGAGTATTTAATTTTAGTAATAATTTTTTTAATATGTCTTTATAACAGCATTTAATTTAGTTTATTTGACATAATAAATTCTATGTTTGATTTACCGTGCGATTCTGTAACGTGAGACAGTATCAAGTCTCTAAATTTGAGATTTTGAGTTAGAGACAATTTTTGAGACTTGAGACGATTTTGCTATTCTGTAAGTGACAGTCTCAAAATCTATTACATTTCATTATTCAGAGATGTTTTTACACTTGAATGATAATAAATATGTCGATAACAAATATTAACTTTTCTATAACATCGTCAAAAAACATAATTATCAATAAAAATAAAAATATATGTTGACTCTGTTTCATAATATTTACGAAATTTATGTAAAATTTATTTATTTTTAACCTTTTCGTGTTTGAATTGCTTACAAAATGTAAAAAAACGACAATCGATTAATATCTATGATGATCTCTATTCAGTACATTGAAAATGGCAGCAAGAGTTCTTTTTAGTTTTGTGACCAGCTAACCACCAGGTCTCAATATTTTGAGACTAACGCTAGAGACTGTTTAGTGAATAGTAACTAGTATCAAATTGATACTTTGTCTCAAAATGTCTCAAATAGAGACTAGAGACTGGTTACAGAATCCCGCTATTAATCTCATTTGCTGTAGCTACACACATTATTGCACCAAATTTTAAATTAGATAACCTACATCTTATTAAATGTTTGTTCAATTTCATTATTGAAAAAAATTGTTCACAAGTGTAGGTGCTTCCAAATATAGATACATATAATTTTCGAAGAAAAAAGTTTCAAACAATGATATTTCTTTAAGCAAAGATCTTTATAAAAAGTAATTCTGTCTGAAATTTGCGCAAACTTATTTTTAAAAGAATAGAGAACTGCAGTTCTATTATATATATATAGTACATAGCAGAGCTTTCCTGACTTACAATACTTTTCTTCCCATTCCACATTAAATGGACTAATTTTTCTTTTTAAATTTTGGACACTGCTTTCACTCGCTGTTAACATTTCGGCATATTTAAATTATAATAATTTCAGTTTCTGAACCCCTGTTTCTTCAAACGCATAATAAGAATCGAATGCTATTATTTATAAATATATAAACTATCTTTAATAGTTTGTTTTCAGTTTTGTCATTTTATATGTATTATGAAAAATTATAATTGAAAACTTAGATTTGTACAAACCTACATATGCCTATTGAGTAATGGCAAGTATTTATTTGATTTGTCAACCACTTTTTAATTTGATTTGTCAACCACTTAGCTTTATTGTTTAACAAATCTTAAGATATGTCACGACACTTGACGCGCTTTTTGTTTTTGTGGCGTTTTTTGCGTACACTTGTAATTTAAATTTCCGAACAAGGTTTTAAATTCTGTTTTTAATGACTTATATCAAACTCGACTGAACTTTCTATACAAATTAAATTCCGTCGTTTATCCTTCTGGATAATGATATTTGTCCGTACGCATTCACTTTAATAATTTTGGTGTAGGCAACTTCAAGTTTTTTAAAGTTCTCGCTGTTTTGAATGGTGAAGTTGAACTCCTCTTTCTTTATTAAACACATTTCTTTTATACAGAATTTGCTTATTTACTATAAACTTACATATGTACCAGAGAACGTATATTTATAGAGAAGGTCCAACAACGGACAAGCGTGTAAACTGTCAAAAGCTAACAAAATGCGATGGGTGCATTTCACCACAGCTAGCTAAGAAGGAGAAATTTTTAACAGTGGCGCGTGAACAGAGCTGAGCATTAATTGAAAATTATGCTCAGAAACATACATTGCTATTACAGACGCATGTATGTTGGCCTTTTGCTTATATTTTTACATATATGCTTACATGCCATCATATTAATTGATATGATTATCATTTTGCAAATTTTTATGAATACATGCAAAACTGATAACATTCTAATTAATTTATGCTATTTTCAAAATATATATTCGTAGTTAATGTGTGAATAACAGTTAATTTTTAAATATTTTTTATATTTGATAATATAATATAATTTTATATATGAATATGTTTGTATATATGCGATATATATATGTATATGTATGTATACGAGATCCTAAAAACTTAATACATATGTATGTATATTACAATAATATTGTATGTAGATTACATTTCTTCATTTAAATTTTCATACGCATCTAATATGCACATAATTACATACATATGTACATAAGTACAATTCAAATTCAAATCGTGATGTTATCATTTATCAGTAAAAAGTGTGCGCTGCTCTATATGTATGTACATGCATATGTGTACGACATTGCTGAACAAGTAATGTATACACAAACCAACATTCAAATATGCGTACACATGTAAATATGTGCGTATGACATTCCCACACAAATAATGCATACACAACATACATTCATATATGCGTTCACATGTAGATATGTCACCCGCAAATATTACGAATATTGTTCTACAAAAACAACAATGGTTTCAAATAGCGTCAGCAGCGTCACAAGTCAATATGGCAGCCAAACAGTCGATGCCCAAATTTGTAGAAAAACACCTAACAACAATATTTTCATTCATGAAAGCAAGCGCACTTTCAACCGGCAAACTCGCTTCATTCATAGAAGCAAATGGTGTCATCTCCCCGAGCATGCCTTTGCCTACAAGCGTCTTTTCGCGACGATGGCAAAAGCTAAAAATCATAAATTGAACAATTTCTGATATTTTGCTAGAAAGGAAAAGTGTCAACACCGCAAACTCGCAAAACACGGAAAGAAGTGACAAAAGTGGCAACATACTGTTGTCGATTTATAATATTTGTCAATTCTAAAATATTTTTCCATGGCTCGCAAAAATCTTCGTCGATATGTATGCAGACTCATACGTATATATTCATACATATGTACGCAAGTTTGTGGGCAAAGCTGTTAGAGCGGCAAGGGAAGCGGTGGCAATAGACGATCGTTTGCTTATTTTTTCGGCACAGCTCGGATTTTCTACCAACAACACAATGTCGAACACTGTGTCGACAGATTGACTCGTTGACATGAAAGCAAAAAACGCGCTTCGCCATTGGTTGTCCGCGCCAATGGAAATTTCGCATGAAGCATTGAATGTACATATTTACATACATTTGTTGCAGGTAGATAAATTTACAAACATTATGCGTATGGTTCTTTTACATTTGCTTACATGCAAACATAATTATATATGTATGAGCAAATGTGCGACCGCTTGGTCTTTTAACATGATATCGAAAAGTTTATTGACCAAAGCAAATATTTATTTAAGTATACAAATATACATACATATGTATGTATGTCGTACCAAACCTATATAAAATGCATATTTAGGTGGTAATACAAATTTTATTGAATTATACATTTGCAAAGATTTTATGGAATTCATCATAAAATAGCTCAATTTTAAAATATATACATATGTACATACTTATGTGCCTTCATAACAAATATATGTATACCGATCTATAAATTATATGCAGCATCGTTTGCGCATAGTAAAAAAGGGAATCTGTAAGCGTACATTCCTTAACATTGGAATTATCATTATTTTTCTCATTTAACACTGAAAATGCTCAAATCTGTTATTTTCGTGTCCCCTGATGTCAAGTGGTGAAATGCGCTAATAATTTTCTGTGGTTAAATGCACTCATCCAAAACAGGAAATATCCCAAAATTGAAATATCCCTAAATTTTTGATATCGTGAAACTTCTCTATAGATATATGTTCTCTGTGTACGAATTCTTACTTACTAGTACATATTTCTATATACTCTATAATAATGATAACGTAAGCAATAATTATAGCAAAATACCAAACCTCAGTTGGGTCAAAAAACGGTCTACATTGCGGCAGCACGGCTTCCGCTCTGGTTTGGTGCCGACGAAATGTGCGGTTGTTGTAATTTTTGGAAATTAACTTTATTGAGCAATGATATTGTATATTTACAGAATATTGCTAAATTGAGTAATATCAGTATATTTTGCTAGTTACGACAACTTTTTTGTTGTACATTTTGTTAGCTATGTTAGCTGTGATAACTTAAATAATAGATCTGCAGTGCTCTATTTTTTTAAAAACAAGTTTGCGCAAATTTCGGACAGAATTACTTTTTATAAAAATCTTTGTTTAATGAAATATCCTTGTTTGAAACTTTTTTCTTCGAAAATTATATGTATCTATGTTTGGAAGCACCTAACTTGTGGACAATTTTTTTCAATAATGAAATTAAACAAACATATAATAAGATGTAGCTTATCTCATTTAAATTTTAAGCAAATGAGAATAAACCAAACCTAGAATTTATTATGTCAAATAAACTAAATTAAATGCTGTTAAAAAGACATATTAAAAAAATTATTACTAAACTAAAATATTCATTATACTTTTTGTTATTGGCCTTACATTTTAAAAATTTAAAGTAGTTACAAAGAAACTTAGAGTTGTTAGGCAATTTTACAGTTATTACCCACAGTGCAACTTCCCATACTTGCGTGCGCTCTCATTTGTAAACATGGTGTCGTAAAGTGCGTTGCTCTCATTTGTAAATATGGAGTGGTAAAATACTTTGCTCTCACTTCCCTCTTCATTTTTTCCCTCTTCATTTTTTCCCGCGATGATCCCCTCACCTAGCCCTCAAAATGTGCACTCGTGCCTGAACGGGCAAAATGCCACTGAGGGCCAATATGCCCACCCCTGGTTTAGACCAATATGAAGAAAGGAAATCAATGATCTCCGATCAATTAAAGCTAATAAAAGCAATTACACCTACTTCAAATCCGAGAGTAGAGCTGCCACAAGTGCAGCAATATCTAGAGGCACTTTCAGGCATTCATCTCGAGGTGCCCGAATGTGACACAGAAACATTTTATGGAGGTTATGAAAAATGGCCGTCTTTCCGGGAAATCTTTACAGCCGTTTAAAGGAAGAAACAAGTGTACGAGGTTTGACAATTAAGTAATGATTTTATTGATATATGTACCATCGTTCTAGCTGTTTAGTTCGCCTGCTGCGTCAAGTTGAGTAGACGTGTGCTTGTAATGCTCGTCACGAAAATGGAAAAACGAAATCAAGAGCAACGCCTCGCGATAAAATTTTGCGCCAGATTGGGCAAAACAGCTTCGGAAACGTACGCTAAAATTGTAAGAGTATATGGTGATAGTGCCCTTAGTCGTGCCCAGGTGTTTTTATGGCACAAAGGGTTTAAGGAGGGCGTGTGGAAGACGAGGCGCGGAGTGCGAGACCAGTCGAGCCGTGGAATCGTCCACAAAGAATTCGTTCAACCGGGAAAAACTGTGAATCAAGTCTACTATTGCCAAGTACTCGAAAGATTGCGAAAACGAGTCAACAGGATGCGCCCAGACATCGCTCGTATCTGGATCCTTCATCACGACAACGCGCCGTGCCACACCGTGTCCCAGTATTTGGCCTCTAAAGGGATCGCCGTGTTGCAACAGCTGCCTTATTCACCGGATATGTCACCCTGTGACTTTTTTTGTTTCCTAAAACAAAATCGGTGGTCAAAGGAACCCATTTTGGCCATTCCAGGCGGCCGTAATGATGGTACTCCCGGACATCCCAGTAGAAGCGTTCCATAAATATTACGAAGCATGGAAAACGCGCTGGAATCACTGTATAGTTGCCCAAGATACTACTATGAAAGGGATGGCAGAGTTGTAGAATAATTTTCAAATATACGGTTTTTATGGAATCAGGCTCATTACTTAATTGTCATACCTCAACGCGACCTCAATATAAGTTTCAATAGACCCCAAGCTGGAAGCAAAAACAAATCAAACCAAATTTTTAACAAAACACAATCGTTCACATCCGAACAAAGAAAACTTACGTCATGCGAACTATGTACAAGAGGGCATAAGCTTAAAACTTGTGAGAGGTTTAAAAAATTTAATGTCAATGAAGGGAACTTTGTCTGGTCAAAAAGACTCTGTACAAACTGCTTGTCCCACTCACACAATCTTAATAATTGCAAAAGCAAATTCAACTACTTATATTGTCACAAAAGACCCAATTCAATGCTTCATTACAGTAGATGTCCCATCTTACCCCAAAGAAACGTTTATATACAAAGAACCACGGGTTTAATTGCAAAAGACAATCCCGAAACCCAAAAATCGAAAAATTGCCAAAAGACAACATGTTGCTCAAAAACACAAAAACCTCAATCGCTGCACAGCGAAGCACAAACTGGACTAGTTACAGAACTAGTTACCACTATACCAACGCAAGCTGAGAACAAATCAAATCAATACCTTAATTCACAATTAAGGAAATTTCAAGAGATAGGGAAACTTCCACGAATATTGAATAAAACTCTAGAAGATCAGTATTGTAAGGGCTACTCGAAAGCCTCAACTAATCGATCAAATAATGGCCGGTACGTCGTACGACAACCACTAGAGCCACAATTTTCCCATACTCCACAAATTTGTGTAAAAAACAAAGTCAGAATTACCTCTGACAGGCCCTATATTAAAAACACATAAAAATTTTCGACCCCGCAGGAGGCTTTCGTATGTGCACTAAAACGTAAAATATAACAAAATTGTATCAAAAAGTCTAAAATCGACACTCTTCATAAATTTACAAAAATAAACAAAATTTTAAAAGAAAGGGATCCTCATACTTCCAATGTGATACCGTGACGCACCTACACTTACAAAAGGCAAAGGTCGCTCTTATCGCATATATCCAATGTAGGTGGGTTATGGGAATCAACTATACAAAACATCAAATTAATTATGAAGAATTTTCTTCTCTACGAATCGAAGCCGTTCTCCATTCGCGGCCGTTCTCTCGCAAGAACACTCTAATTCCATAGTCCTATTTCCAGGGCTTAGGAGTACCAATTCTGGCCACATCTGAGCTAGACGTGGAGTTACTATCCTTCATAAGCCAAAAATAAATAAAATGCAAATCAATTCAGAAAAGGCAAAGAATACATAACCGGTATACTAAATCGATAAAATAAGAAATTTTAAATAACCGCTAATGAAATGAATAAAAGCAAACAACGCATACACTTGTTTGCCGTAATAATGAGTCGTCAAAAAAAGAAAATCAAATAAACACGCAAAATAAAGCTGTTTCTCTTAAAACCGTTCTCTGCACACCCGGATAAATGTGAGTCTACTCTACCATTAGTACGCCGAAATACAGACAACAGCATATTCGCAGAATACTAGGCAAAATATTCGCCTAGGAGGCCCAGGATGTTTAATTAAGTTAATCCTCCCCTAATAAAACAGCTTAATTCACCACAGCTGATGACACTGAAAACAACAACAATATAACACACCACATTCGTAAGCAAACCAACTCAACACAGCTGTACGCCAACCCAACCAACAAAAGGAATGAACAACGAGAAAAGTCACACAATTCGATCTACACGAGCCGCACATCAATATTCGTCTACAGCAGGGATGGGCATATTAGCCCTCAGTGGCATTTTGCCCGTGCGGGCACGAGTGCACATTTTGAGGGCTAGGTGAGGGGATCATCGCGGGCAAACATGAAGAGGGAAGTGAGAGCAAAGTATTTTACCACGCCATGTTTACAAATGAGAGCACGCGCATATATGGGAAGTTGCACTGTGGGTAATAACTGTAAAATTGCCTAACAATTCTAAGTTTCTTCGCAACTACTATAAATTTTTAAAATGTAAGACAAATAACAAAAAGTATTATGAGTATTTAATTTTAGTAATAATTTTTTTAATATGTCTTTATAACAGCATTTAATTTAGTTTATTTGACATAATAAATTCTATGTTTGATTTACCGTGCGATTCTGTAACGTGAGACAGTATCAAGTCTCTAAATTTGAGATTTTGAGTTAGAGACAATTTTTGAGACTTGAGACGATTTTGCTATTCTGTAAGTGACAGTCTCAAAATCTATTACATTTCATTATTCAGAGATGTTTTTACACTTGAATGATAATAAATATGTCGATAACAAATATTAACTTTTCTATAACATCGTCAAAAAACATAATTATCAATAAAAATAAAAATATATGTTGACTCTGTTTCATAATATTTACGAAATTTATGTAAAATTTATTTATTTTTAACCTTTTCGTGTTTGAATTGCTTACAAAATGTAAAAAAACGACAATCGATTAATATCTATGATGATCTCTATTCAGTACATTGAAAATGGCAGCAAGAGTTCTTTTTAGTTTTGTGACCAGCTAACCACCAGGTCTCAATATTTTGAGACTAACGCTAGAGACTGTTTAGTGAATAGTAACTAGTATCAAATTGATACTTTGTCTCAAAATATCTCAAATAGAGACTAGAGACTGGTTACAGAATCCCGCTATTAATCTCATTTGCTGTAGCTACACACATTATTGCACCAAATTTTAAATTAGATAACCTACATCTTATTAAATGTTTGTTCAATTTCATTATTGAAAAAAATTGTTCACAAGTGTAGGTGCTTCCAAATATAGATACATATAATTTTCGAAGAAAAAAGTTTCAAACAATGATATTTCTTTAAGCAAAGATCTTTATAAAAAGTAATTCTGTCTGAAATTTGCGCAAACTTATTTTTAAAAGAATAGAGAACTGCAGTTCTATTATATATATATAGTACATAGCAGAGCTTTCCTGACTTACAATACTTTTCTTCCCATTCCACATTAAATGGACTAATTTTTCTTTTTAAATTTTGGACACTGCTTTCACTCGCTGTTAACATTTCGGCATATTTAAATTATAATAATTTCAGTTTCTGAACCCCTGTTTCTTCAAACGCATAATAAGAATCGAATGCTATTATTTATAAATATATAAACTATCTTTAATAGTTTGTTTTCAGTTTTGTCATTTTATATGTATTATGAAAAATTATAATTGAAAACTTAGATTTGTACAAACCTACATATGCCTATTGAGTAATGGCAACACTGTTCGAATGAAAACGAGAACAAAACGCTTGCCGCTCGTAATGATGGGAGAAGATGTTTCTGACATTAGCGTTTGAATTCTATTTGTATGCTTAGTCACTCTCAATCAATAATGCCATACCGCGCAAATATATTTTTATTTGATGATTTCTTACATTTTTGAAAATATGTGTTCCCTTTCTATAGCGCGTATTATTATTTTAATACATTTCCAGAGCCAACTTAGATATTTAAAATTTAACAAAACAATTATAGAAAAAAGCCTCAATTCTTTGAAAATTTTGATAAAACAACCAAACTGAAAATATCACAAATCGTATATTTATATATACAAGTATCTTTTCTTTTTTATGTATGCAGATATATAAAACTGCCTTGCATATGTACGTATAAAGGCCCACAACTTGAGAAGTTTTCCTAATTGTAGCTAAAATGAATTTTTGCAACTGGCATCACCACCATTAACTGTTCTATCTCATGTATAGTGGTGTGAACAAAATATGTGTTGTGAAGTTTTAAAATGTGCTGTTTTCTTATTAAATAAAATTGTTTTTAGATACAAGTATAACTTATATATTTTTTCCTAAAAGTGATTTGAATTTCCCACCATGCAAAGGTAAATAAAGACAAATTTTAATGCGAAACTCTAAACCCTGCAAACTATGTTTACCTCTTTTTGTTCACACAACTGTACAATTCCGATATGAAGTGAACTTCCGCTCTTTAATTTGTGTACAATTTCAGTAACCGCAACCACTCTGCGATGAACATTAAGTTCAGGAGGAATGTAATTGTTTTTTTTCGCAACTTGTTATGCCCTTCTCTCCGTAAACTGATATTCCCCTCATCTAGCCGCCGTGCGCACTTTGCTAACTTTGCGGGCTAAAAATGTGCCCACCCCTGGTCTACAGGACATTCGCTTATATTTTCGATAACGGCAACGGTCCTGCGCACTACTTAATTCTTCAACCATTCCGAACGTCAATCTGCTTCGTCCAAGCGATCTTATAACAAAATATTATATTATGTAAACCATACATATATGCGTATACAAAACTTATTGGTTTTCATTTAAATTATTGGCAATGTTTTGAGTGTAGTGAATTTTCAAAGATAGTATTTAAAATAAAACATAAATTTTAAGCATGTCTCTTTTTATGAGATTCCATCGTGTTTCCAATTTTGCAGGAACTTTTTGTTTTTTCTTCTTCAGGAACTTGGATTTTTCTTTTATCCTCTTATGTCAGCCCCCAATTAACAACGCAGTTAGTTTGTTGTAAGTAAAAGATAATATGCATTATGTTTTGGACGCACTGCCGAACTGCACTTACTTTCGTGTTACCTGTCTTATTAATACAGCTATTTACTCGTATACTTATCAGAATGATTTCTTACTTGCTAAAACTAAAATAGTTTTGTTACACTTATCAACTTTTCTCTTAACGCATTCTGTCTGCTGCACTTTGGATTCGGGAGTTTTCATGTTTGTTCAGATCAAGCGGCTATTAAATTTGGCTCCCACATTTGGGGGACTCTTTTGCTCTTGAAAGATTGCAAAATTCAAAAATCCCATACCGAAATATGAAAGGCCATGAGGTTACAGTACATTAATTTAAATGTATTCAATTGCAACTATATACATAAATATTCACAAAACAAATTCGTATGAATACATATGGCTTCAGACGCCACCAGCAAGGCTGCTGTTAGGTCATGGGGAGGCAAAGCTTTCCAGGAAAAGCCACTATTAGGAAAGGCATACTTCACACGTGCCAGGATCTGTGGAATCAACTTTTATAGCTGCTATATACCACCGAGTGTCCCACAAGACGCGTTTGAGAGGATACTGGATGATCTGGTACAGGAAATCGTAACAACTACGAATAACGTGGTAGCAGGCGATTTTAACGCATGGGCTGTGGACTGGGGAAGCGCTAGTACGAATAAACGAGGAGACGCTCTTCTCAAGGTCTTTTCATCGCTAGAAGTGGCGCTATTAAATACTAGAAATAGGAACACTTCCAAAAAAAATGGTCGCGGATCCGTGATTGACAACATGTTTCTTTTTAGCTGGTTGGTAAGATCAACATGCTGGGAAGTGTCTAACTTCTATACGCATAGTGACCACCTAGCCATCACAATGGAGATCGGAAAATCCATGGAAAGCCGAAACGTTCGACAAAAATCTCTTCCGACTTATGCTGGATGCCTCTTTGAAGTTGGTCGCCTTGTCGTGGCGAAGGGGCTTAAGTAAGAGTAAATTGTGCATCCCAAAGGAAACGCACTCTAATCTTACGAACTAAGAGGGACACTCCATAATTTCCCACAATAGTGATATGGATGAATAAACCCTAGGTTTTACGCCCATCTCCTATTGTGGAATTATGAGGATACCCGAACCAACACCACCCTAAGCCAAGGTGTCGAGGTACCCGTGCCAAGGGCTGAATGGTCAGCGGGGGGTAATAAATAGCTGATCGCGAACGGTCCCCTCCGATGCCCGGACGAGGTCGGAGGTATAAATAGCCTTCTCTCCGTATACCGGCTCTGCGGACGAGTGACCAACCCTTTCCGGCTTACTCGTGGGACCAAAACATGAACAAAACCAACAACAACACAACAACAACAACAACTACAACAACAACCATGACGACAACAGCGACGACTACGGACATGAGTTACAGGAATCCTATTACGGAATCCGAGGAGGACGAACTGCTTGCCTCCAGCCAGGAGACAAGTAAGAGTACTACCGGACGTACCAACCAAAGTACACCGGTAGATACAGCAGAGAAAACAGCGAGTTTAAGGGAGGAGGCGTCCACCTCCAAGGCTGCCATGAGCACCAACCAAAGTGCACTGGCGGCTAAATCAGAGAGCAAAAAGAAACACAAAAAATCCCAGAATCAGCTGAGGAAAAACCGGTACCAGAGGGCGGTCTTCATACTAGGGAAGATAGCCAAAGACCAGGCAGCCGGTACCCCATTTGATGAGGCTGAAACAAAGCGCCTCAAATCTATTGTAGAGGAATATGAAAGCTACCTGAAAAGGAAGCAATCACAAACTCAAGAAGAGAGCGAACGAGAGAGCACTTCTCAGAAGAGAAATCGTTCCGCCACAGAAGCACCCGGAACTCAGCCCAAAAAACCGAGGAGAAGTGAGGGCGAACACAGCAGCACAACAACGGCAAGGCATTTCTGCGATGTAGCCAGAGATAGCCTGCAGGTGGCCATTATAAATGGGAAATCCTCCTCTCCGAGCACTATCCAGGAGAGATGGGTGGAGATCGACGTCAGATTGTCGAGTATGGTGCTAAGATATGTACTCGACAATCCTGCGGGTCCTCACCCGGAGTTTGACTCCTCTGAGACCCTCAGGGGCTACAGGGTCATCAAGAGCGCGGACCAGGCCTCGCTAGATTTCCTGACGGGTAGTGTTGCTAAAATTAGCAACGCTTTTGTAGGCCTCCAATTGAGGCTTATACCCGTCAGGGATATTCCAAAGAGGCCTCGGGCTCGCATTTGGTTACCCCCACTGGAGGAGCCAGGCGAAAAACTCCTGAGGTGCATTAAGCTGCAGAACAAATCTATACCTGGTATAGATGAGTGGCAGCTTATAAAGGAGGAGAAACCGAACAAAGCAAGCAAGCCAATACTAGTGGCCATTTGTGATGAGTCCATTGAGGCTCTGAAGAAGACTGACAACAAAATCAGCTTCGGAATACGCAAGGCAAGACTAAAAATCTTCCAAGGCGACAAAGCGGCTGACGAAGACGACACGGAAGAGGTCGACGACGCCAGTCAGTTGCTAAGGAATGTGGGCATTGAAGAACCCCGAGATGCCCAATAACAACAACATAAGATGCGTACAGATTAACCTGCAGCACTCGAAGAGTGCTACAGCGAATCTGACAACCCTCGTGAATGAGGGGGGCATCGACGTCAGCCTAATACAGGAGCCCTGGGTCAATGAAAACACCATAAAAGGGCTAAACAGCAACAACTATAACCTGTTTTACACACGGAACAGAGGTAAACCTAGGGCATGCATTCTTATCAATAAAAGTATAAATGCATTTCTTTGTCCTAATTACAGCACAGCAGATATCACAGTGGTAAAGGTGGAGCAGAAGGAAAAGCCCTTTTTCTTGGTCTCGGCCTACTTGGCCCATGACGAAGACATACCACCGGCGCCGCTCACCAGGCTAGTAGAGGAGAACAAGAAGGATGATGTCCTAATAGGGTGTGATGCAAATGCAAGTCACACCGTATGGGGTAGCTCCAGTATAAACACCAGAGGTGAGTCACTCTTGCAGCATATTTTAAATAACAATTTAAGTATATGCAACAAGGGCGATAAGCCAACTTTTATCTTCCCAAGCTCGGATAGGTTTCCGGGGTGGGAGGAAGTTCTTGACCTCACGCTATCAACAGACACAGACAGTCTCGTTGTGGATAACTGGAGGGTATCCGATGAGCCTTGCATGTCGGATCACTCCTGGATACTCTTCAGCATCCGCGAGAGGTACAGTGCGCCTCTCACATACCGGAACCCTAGAAGAACGGCATGGGGAAAATTTACCAGTATAGCAACAAAATGCCTCGAAAAGGGAGGCAACAAGAGTATCAGAAATCCCGAGGAACTAGATTCAGAAGTAGAGAAGTTGGAAAAAATCTTAGTCACAACTTTTAACAAAACTACTCCGCTAACAGTTTTGAAAAAGAGAAAGTCTCTTCCTTGGTGGAACAGTGAACTCAAGAATTTGAGAACACAACTAAGGAAAGCTTTCAACGAGAGTTTTAGAATCAAAATCTGGCAGCCATATAAAGACATTATGAAGGAATACAAAAAAGCAGTCAGGAAAGCTAAAAATGACTCATGGCGATCCTTCTGCACAGCGATAGAAAGCTGCAGAGAAGCCGCTAGGCTGAGTAAAATGCTATCCAAAAACCATACTAATACTGCCTACATTAGGGCGGAGGGAAGTGATTGGACCTCCTCGGCAAAAGAGTCCCTGGAGGTACTAATCACAACACACTTCCCCGGGAGTCAGCAAACACCTTCAACGAGGGTTCAACTAGAACCACCGGTGAACGCAGCTGACTATCGAAGCCAAATAGTAGAAAAAATGAAAATCAAATATGCCATAAATAGTTTTGCACCATTTAAAGCGGCAGGTCCTGACGGGATTATGCCCATAATGCTGCAAAAACTGGTAGAACCAATGGTTCTAAGGCTTGAAAATATATACAAAGCGAGCATTCAACTATCTAACATCCCAAGAAGTTGGAAAAGGAGCAAAGTTGTGTTCCTTCCGAAACCAGGCAGAAGAACACACGAGAATGCCAAGGATTTTAGACCTATAAGCCTTACCTCATTTATGCTGAAGGTACTAGAAACGCTAATAGATCTACACGTAAGAACAATAATGGCGGGGAAGTTATCGAAGTCCCAACATGCGTACATAAAGGGCCGATCAACCGAAACCGCCCTTCACGAGGTGATAAGTGTGATTGAAAAATCACTACACCACAAACAATACACCATGGCTGCCTTTCTAGACATAGAGGGCGCCTTCAATAACATAGAAGTAAATACGATAATGAATTCTCTGGCGCATGGGGGCATAGATGACACTGTGTGCAGATGGATACTATCGATGCTCGAGAATAGGAAGATTATAGCTTCAAACGGCGCTGCAACACAAACAAGTTATGTGAGTAGAGGGACGCCTCAAGGGGCGTCCTCTCTCCGTTACTATGGGTTGTAGCGCTGAACGAAATACTCCTCCAACTAAACGGTGGAGGAGTGAAGGCAGTAGCGTATGCAGACGATATAGTGTTGTTGGTATCAGGTCTGTTTCCGAGAATATGGAAAGAGCACTTCGTAGGTTAAACCTATGGGCTAAAAGCAATGGTCTAGGAGTTAACCCGAACAAAACAGAACTAATGCTATTCACAGGCAGAACCAAAATACCTCAGGTTCAACTTCCGGTACTAAACGGCACATCACTCACCCTATCCCCAACAGCTAAATACTTGGGGGTGGTGATTGACACCAAACTGTCCTGGAAAATAAACATAGAAAAAAGAATAAACAAAGCATACATGGCCTACTATACTTGTAAGAAAATCGTCAACAAGAATTGGGGCCTCAAACCAAGTATAATCATGTGGATGTACACGGCGGTCATAAGACCCATACTTACATATGGAGCTCTGGTATGGTGGCCAGCGCTAAACAAACAATACAACATTAGGAAATTAAATGGAATACAAAGAGCAGCTTGTGCGGGTGTTACGGGCGCAATCAGGTCATGTCCGACTGATGCGCTTAATGTGATCCTGCATCAACTACCAATGGACATTTTTATTCAAAAAACAGCTGCTACTGCGGCGATAAGAATAAAAGAATTGGGAGGTTGGAATCAGCAGAACTACGGACATAGTGTAATTCTAAACAAGCTCACTATTAATAAATCAGACTACATTCTCCCAAAGCTGGATTTCAATAGACACTTCCAGGTGAAGATACCATCTAGACGGGAATGGAGAAGAGGTCCAATAGCAGAGGAGGATACCACCTCAGTCTATACCGACGGGTCCAAAATGGACTACGGAGTAGGCACGGGGGTATTCTCCGCTGATCTGGGCATATCTCTCTCTATACGTCTACCGAACTCGGCTAGCATCTTCCAAGCAGAAGTACTAAGCATAGAAAAAGCCTGCGAAGTTCTATTAGAAAACCACGGGAATGTACATAAAGCAACTATGTTTACGGACAGCCAGGCAGCCCTCCTGGCACTGTTGTCACCCTTGACAAATTCCAGTATAGTTCAAAACTGCAAGAGAGCACTAAGCTCAATAAAAGACAAGCTCCAACTAAACTTGATCTGGGTTCCCGGCCACAGGAACATTTTCGGTAACGAAAAAGCAGATGAGTTGGCAAAGGCGGGAGCTTCCCTCAACGAATCTGAGGCGGTGCTAATACCAAGCCCGCTAGGATCGATCAAAGGAGAGATCAATAGACAATTTCAACAAGTTGCAAATAACAGATGGAAAAACAGTACAAAATGCGTCATAACAAAACAATTATGGCCAACATATGACAGGAAAAGAACCAACGACTTATTAAATAGGTCTAGAAGAAGTATTTACAGAATAACAGCTACCACAACGGGGCACTGGCCATTTGGGGAACATGCGTCCAAAATGGGTATGCCCCACAACGACATCTGCCGCGGCTGCGGAGTAGCAGGGAACAAGGAAACAATCCTCCACTTTCTCTGCGAATGCCCAGCTCTAGCACAGATCCGACACAAAGCACTCGGAATCCACCAAGCACCAAATCTTGAATGGATTTCCACCAAAAGCATATCGGATATAAGTAGCTTCATTGAAATCTCAAAATGGTTTGAGAGAGTAGGTGAAACGTAATAGCAGACACAGGAGGTTTCTACGAAAAGTGTACCAAAATGGCACATCAGTGCTAATTGAGCCCGATAGGGCTGCACTCCTACCTACCTACCTATGCTGGATGACAACATTGCAAATGTGGAAAATACGGAATGACAGGCGGAGATATTGGTGAGGCATTTCAGCAAAGCATGCGCCTGTCCCACCCAAATATGGTGGAAACACTTTTCCCTACGCACAGGAACGAAGGACCTATACTATCAATTATATCAACGGTACTAGACGCACCATTGGTCAACGATGTTGAAGTAATAGATGCAGCCAAAAGGTTTGGAAATACCAAAACACCGGGTCTATATGGAATCCCCAACAAGGCCTTAAACCAGCTATAACTCACACAGCGACCCCCTCTTCACAGCTCTTTACCCGCTGTTTGCGAGAAATTGTCTTTCCAAAAATATGGAAGAAGCAGCGGTTAGTACTTTTGATGAAACCAAATAAACCAGCAGGAGAACCAAGCTCGTTCCGTCCGCTCTGCATGCTGGACACGCTTAATATGCGTACGACTGGAGAAGCATCTGAAGCAAGAATATCCAGGACTCGCCGAGAACCAATTTGGTTTTCGTAAGCACAGGTCGACCATCGATGCGATCACAAAAGTGACAAATGTGGCAAGCAAGGCCATCGAAGGAAAGAGGTGGATATATGGTACAAAAGAATACTGCTCAGTCGTAACGTTTGACGTAAAAAATGAGTTCAAATCTGCGTATTGGACATATATAATGAGCGCTCTCGAATGCAAAAGAACACCAAAGTATTTGTTGAGAATTGTCTCCAAATACCTATCGATGATGAACCAAAAAAGTACAGGGTGAGAGGAAGGGTACCACAAGGCTCAGTTCTGGGTCCACTGCTGTGGAACGTGTTATGTGACGGAGTGCTTCGACGTCCATTAGAAAAATAAAGAGCTGACTCAAGCTGCAACCAGCAGCCCAAAAGACGGAAGCAGTGCTAATCACCAGCAGAAAAAAAGTGGAAAACGCTACTTTTAATATTGATGGCTATACTATAACAACTCAGCAGCCATCAAAATACCTAGGCGTTGTAATAGACGCGCGACTTAACTATTACACGCATATTGAAAAAGCATGTGAAAAAGCGACGCGAATAACGGTGACCCTATCGAAGATGATGACTAATATTGGAGGAGCAAGCGAGCACTCTTGGCTAAAGTGAGTCAGGTGGTGCTAATGTACACGGCTTTATGCAATAAGAGTTATTTGTGGATTCCGCGGGCATCATACCTCCGGACATAATGGCATTAGAGATCAAAAGAGTTTACGAGAAATCAAGAAGCGTTGGGAGGCGTCTTACAATAGCATAACGAAATAAAGAAAGGGAGGAAAGTATATGTGAGTGGCAGAGGCGCTGGGACATGGCAGAAAATGGAAGGTATGTAAGCTAATCAGAAAGGTGAAATCATGGGTGTAGAGGAAGAACGGCGATTCTGATTACTACCTGACGCAATTCCTGACCGGACACGTATGCTTCCGAGAGTACCTCTGTAAATACGGTCACGATAGCAGGACAGAATGTTTATTCTGCGGAATTGACAGCGAAAATGCGCAGCATATTTTCTTTGACTGTCCGAAATTTGAAGCAGAAAGAAACGATTTGAAAATTATTATCAACGAACATATGACTCCAGAGAATATCGTGCGCCACATGATAAGAAGCAAAATCGTGTGGAATAAAGTGAAGAATTTGTTCGCAGTTGCCTTACAGGAACAGAAAAAGAAAGAAAGGCAACGAAGTAGCGAGAGCAGAAGAGTAGTCCAGAAAGGTTCCCATGACGAGCAAATTTGGGCTGAGCCTGGTCCTGCGAAGAAATGCTTAACGGTAATCCCGTAGGATTAGTGAACTACAGTCGGTTTAGGGTTTAGTACGTAGGTATACTGTTACGCAAGTTCAGCATGGTACATATGATCATCACAGTCTTCGATTATCTCCTTCATTGAGCGAAGGTGTTTCTTAATGGCGGTTTTTCTTTGTGCTTTACGCTTTATTCTCATATTCTTCCTTGCATATAAGTGACCGTGCTTTCGTTTTACTTCGTACGGTTCTTCTTCTCCTTAATTGGCGTAGACACCGCTTACGCGCTTGTAGCCGAGTTACCAACAGTGCGCCAGTCGTTTCTTCTTTTCGCTTTGTTGTCATCGTCCAAGCCCCTGCACCATATAGCAGGACGGGAATTATGAGTGACTTATAGAGTTTTGTTTTTGTTCGTCGAGAGAGGACTTTACTTCTCAATTGCCCACTCAATCTGAAGTAGCACCTGTTGGCAAGAGTAATTCTGCATTGGATTTCCAGGCTGACGTTGTTGGTGGTGCTTACACTGTTTCCCAAATATACGTAACTATCTACAACTTCAAAGTTATGACTGTCAACAGTGACATGAGTGCCAAGTCGCGAGTGCGACGACTCTTTGTTTGATGACAGGAGATATTTCGTCTTGCCCTCGTTCACTGCCAGACCCATCTGCTGTGCTTCCTTGTCCAGTCTGGAGAAAGCAGAACTAACGGCGCGGGTGTTGAGGCCAATGATATCAATATCATCGGCATGCGCCAGCAGCTGTACACTCTTATAAAATATTGTACCTGCTCGATTAAGTTCTGCAGCTCGAATAATTTTCTCCAGCAGCAGATTGAAGAAGTCGGACGATAAGGAGTCGCCTTGTCTAAAACCTCGTTTGGTATCGAACGCGGAGAGGTCCTTCCCGATTCTGACGGAGCTTTTGGTGCTGCTCAACGTCAGCTTACACAGCCGTATTAGTTTTGCGGGGATACCAAACTCAGACATCGCGGCATGGAAGTAGCTCCTTTTCGTGCTGTCGAAAGCAGCTTTGAAATCGACGAAGAGGTGGTGCGTGTCGATTCTCCTTTCACGGGCCTTTTCCAAAATTTGGCGCATGCTGAAAATCTGTTCGGTTGTTGATTTCCAGGTCTCCTTTTTATGGATTGGGCATAGCACACTTAAATTCCAATCGTTGGGCATGCTTTCGTCCGACCATATTTTGCAAAGAAGCTGATGCATGCTCCTTATCAGTTCTTCGCCGCCGTGTTTGAATAGCTCGGCCGGCAATCCATCGGCCCCCGCCGCTTTGTTGTTCTTCAGGCGGGTAATTGCTATTCGAACTTCTTTATGGTCGGGCAATAGAACGTCTGCTCCATCGTCATCGATTGGGGAATCGGTTTCGCCTTCTCCTGGCGTTGTACGTTCACTGCCATTCAGCAGGCTAGAGAAGTGTTCCCTCCATAATTTATGTATGCTCTGGGTATCGGTCACTGGATCACCTTTGGGGGTTCTACAAGAGTATGCTCCGGTCTTGAAACTTTCTGTAAGCCGTGGTATCTTTTCGTAGAATTTTCGAGCATTACCCCTGTCGGCCAGCTTATCAAGCTCTTCATATTCACTCATTTCGGCCTCTTTCTTTTTCTTTCTGCAAATGCGTCTCGCTATCCCATCCCGCACGTGTTGTGGCCTGTCGTAACGTTGCGAGGTAGGCAGTCTGTTTTCTCTCCGCTGCGACACGGCACTCCTCGTCGTACCAGCTGTTCTTTTGCATTTTCCCAAAAACCAATTGTAAGGTAACCCTATGCGAAATATTAATTTTTATCTGAGTGACATCACCGGCACATCAAAAGCAACACTTGATTTTCAACCGCCAACGCGAACGATGCCTCCCGCGCGATAATATCTTATATTCAATAAACATTGTAAATTATCATTTTAATATTAATAAAAGACCATCCTGTGTAAATAGAAAGTGTCCGAATAATAACCTTTAAAATAACTTTTCAAATCAGAAGTAGGATTACCTCACGCGTCCGAAACGTCAAAATGTCTACGAATACGTTTACCTGTACACAATTTTGAAAACGGTTTCGCGATGATTTAGTGATCAAATATGTGTGGAAATTAATAAACGGAAAATGTGCTAAACGTTAATCTGTACATTTTCAAACAACATTATTTCTACCATACTTGTATAACGAAAAGAACACACGGTTCTTAGTGAAACGAATTTACGTACATACGTGTGAAATACTGCAAAACGTTAACCTGCAGATTTCATAAACCTAAAAAAAATAAAAATTTTAAAGATACAACTTAACCTACAAGTTAAACGTGTAAAAAAGTGAGCATCATCTCGATCATTGGATATAACGGCTAACGGTGCATCATCTTGAACTTTCGATTTAACGGCGCATGTGTATATGCAAAAACGAAGTACAAAATATATAACGAAATACATAATTTTTTAGTTTGTAAAAATGAGAGCTATTGCATCATTTAGTGTAGTGCAACTAAAACGGCAGTTGTCAGAGCGAAAATGCTCAACGTCAGGTACGAAGGCAATACTCATAAGACGTTTGAGTGAAACGATCGGGTCGGATGAAATCGAAGTCGAAGAGGACGAAAATGAACAAGTTACGGGTGATGATAGTGAACAGTGTGATGACGAAACACTAAAATCATCAAATACTAAACAATACCAGACTTTGATCCAACAAATGACAGTTCGTTGTCATCAGAACAGTTCGTTGAACGAGTAAATAGTGTTATCCGTGCGTATGAATGGGACGAAAAGTTTCTATTTCTTGCCGTGTATAGTAAAATGAAAGGAGCAGCAAGATTGTGGCTCGATGCGACAGATAGACTACATTCCAATTGGAACGATTTCGCGAAAGACCATAAAAATTAATTTGGTAATTAACCCGATGAAGCAGAAATACATTTCGAAATGCAAAGTGCCATACATAGACAAAATGAAAAAGTAGACGACCAGTGTTTTCGTGTTTGTGCGCTTGGGTGACGGTTTAAATTGAGTGAAACAGCGATACTTAAATACGTGAGAGAAGGACTACGAAATCGTGAACTGCAAGTGGCAATAGCGGCTCAACGAATAAATGCAATGAGGGAACTAAGAGAAACCTTAAACGAATATAAAAGAAACATGCCCATAAATTCACACCGAAGAGTAACAAAAGTTGAAATAAAGGAATATGAAAATAAGAATGTAAACAAAAACGAAAATTCTAATAAAAAGTTTGAAGCAAAAAGTGTAAAGTGCTATAATTGTGATGAATTTGGACACATATCGAAAAATTGTCAAAAACTTCAACATAAACAAAGATGTGAAAAATGTAATAAAGTGCATTCAAGGTATGATTCTCAGTGTAAATCCGAAGCTAAAATACGAAATACATTTTATGTAAACGATGAACTTTTTAAAGTTGACGCATTATTAAACGGTCAGAAATTAAAAGCATTTAGCGATACGGGTGCTCAGTGTAGCATGATTCGGAAATCGTTATGTGAAAAGCTCAATTGCAAATACATAAAGTGTGAAATATAGTATGTATGTACAAATCAGAAGACTATGTGGTGGTAGTCATCGTGCGAAAGAATCAGTGAAAACAACTTTAACAATCGATAGCATTACTATACCAGTTACCTTGTATTTGGTAGACGATCAATTAATTATTACTTAGTGACATTTTATTAGGTCAAGAAAACTGTATAAACAATTTGCGATTAAATATTCAAAGCGAAAAACTAAAAATAGAACGCGAACACGAACAAGATATTAAAGTTGAATAAATAAAACGATACGTTAATGAAAATGAAATTACATGTGAAATAAACGATAAATCTGTAAAAACAACGTTAATGAAAATTATAAACGATAACAGCAATATTTTTGCAAACAAGTTAAATGAACTCGGAAAAACTAATTTGGTGATAATGAAAATTGAATTAAATTCAAATAAAACTGCGTATTGATTATCGACGTTTAAACAAACTAATTGTCAAAGAAATATTTCTACTTCCAAATATTGAAGAGTATCTTCAGGAAGCAGCACGTTATAAATATTTCACAACACTTGATTTGAATAGTGGGTACCAGACAACGGCACAATTCCGATTTCTTTGGCGCCGCGATTTGAAGGTACCGTTGGAAAGAGGAAGTCCTCCTGATTAAAAACCATATACGGGATTATAGGGTCCGCAAACGCTTAGTTTAGGAGATATTCGGCCTTAAAGTTCAAAAATTCGCAAAATTGGACCATTTCAAGGAGCTATTTCACCACATTAAACACACTTTTTTCACATTTTTCACTTCAAATTAATTAAATTGCACTATAATCTTTTAAATAAATCAACATTTTACTCTTTTAGCAGGTTTTTTACCTAAAAAATCTTTATTTTAAAAATTACATTTTACACTTGTTTCAACCTCATTTGTTTACTAAAAATTACGACGAAATGGAGCGCTGCCATGTGATGATAAGGCAATTCGCTGAAATTCCTCTTTTTCGCAAAAATTCCTCTATTCATGCATATGGATATTTTCCTTTTTAAATTTATTAAGCAAATAAGTAATATTATATACATGTATTAGTAATATTATATAATAATATTATATATACATATGTATAAGTAATATTATATAATAATATTACGTAATAAAGTGTACAGTACATGAGTACAGTACGAAAACTCAAATTTTGTTTCAATATGAGTGCATGATAACCGAAATATATAACCACTTCATACCCAAAATTCATATTTGAAATATAATAATATATATATTGTCGCCTAAAATACAAACAAATGTATCATCAAAAATAAATGGAAATCGCTGACAGATATAATAACCAAAATTTATCCATTTTATAACGAAAACTTAAATTTTATTTCAATATTGGATATAAAGTGGTTATATTTTTTGGTTATTATGCAGTCATATTGAAACAAAATTTGAGTTTTGGATATAAAGTAGTTATATTTTTTGGTTATTATGCACTCAAACTCATATTTTAAATATAATAATATATATATTGTCACCTAAAATACAAACCAATGAATCATCAAAAATAAATGGAAATCGCTGACAGATATAAAAACCAAAATTTACCATTTTATAACGAAAACTTAAATTTTGAGTGCATGATAACCATAAATTATAACCACTTTATACCAAAAAGTCAATATATTTTTTTATTTTCAACGCAGAAAGGGGTACTACGCGAAAGTACTTCAGTTACCCCGGGTATTCGCTCGGCCAGGGTTATTTTTTTAAAGCGCTGCCGAAGGCCGACAACGCAGAAAAGAGTACTATGCGAAAGTACTTCAGTCACCCCGGGTATTCGCTCGGCCAGAGTTATTTTTTTAAAGCGCGGCCGAAGGCCGCCAACGCAGAAAGGAGTACTATGCGAAAGTACTTCAGTCACCCCGGGTATTATGTATATAAAAATGTTATATTACAATCATAAACATATATGTATATTATAATGTTATCACACGATTTTACTTATCTATGTTTATTAAATATAAATCACATATTCATATATTCATACATGCATGTACGCTGAAAAATCCTTCACTTTTGGTTTTTAAGGTGTGGCAATGCTGGTTTTCCTTGTAAATATAAGCACTCTAAACTTTTCAGCCAAAAATTTGACAAGTGATTTTTAAAATACTAAATTTAGTTGAAAAATTGTAAAATAATTGTGAAATGTAAGCTTATTTCAAAGCTTAGAGTGTATATTTAAATATACAGTGTAAAGAACGTGAAAAAATTTAGTGAAACATAGAGAAATAACATGTTTTCTTAGTGCAAACTTTTGAATTTTTAAACGTGAATATTTCAAAAAATATTAGTTATTTTTATGTTATTTTTGGATATTCCTCCTCTTGAGAAGCTCCCCTATCCGTACATACCCCATTTATACGGAAATTCGGTTTTTTACCCCTCCGCCAAAGTAATCGGAATCGTGCCCAGAGAACTACAACGAGTAAAACAATTTTGTTTATACTTAAATTCTGATCCGTTACTCTGTCTGATTCTGCCAGTTCGGTTCAGGTACATGTTTGTCTTCAAATCAACGATAGAGAACAACTTTGAATCACTAGCAATCAGCTTATACCTGATTTGTTTATGAACGTTCGCTTCAGCAGAAAATACCCAAAGTGATGCAAACTCATGCTTCAATGATTGAAATAATTGACAGCGTTCGGTTTGTATATCATCCCCTAAGCACTGATTTAGTCGGGCACTTCCGTTCTATTTCAAATACATATGTTTGTATGTACATGTATGTATGTATGTATATACATATGTTATATGTATAATGGAAATTCCATCGAGTACATACATACAAAGAATGTGTGTTTAAAGCATACATATTTTACCACACATAATTGAAATCAGTCCAGCAGAAAATTGTTGTTGTTTGCTGTACTTATAGATTTACCCATAGATATACTCGTACGATTGCAACCGAAGCCAGCCATACCGGTTACTCGATCGTGATTGGCAAAGAACAGATTGTTCATGTTGCATCAGATCAGTTGACGCTGGCGGCTATTCGAGTTGACAAACAATGTTGTCTACGCTGAACTGAATTGATTTGATCGTGTTTTTGGCACGAGTGTTTGTTCTGATTTTATCATACGCGCTGCATCTCTCTGGGGGGTACTATCCAATTGAAATCGAACCAGAAAGCCATAAGTATATGCACATCTTTTGTTACTACCGACGGTTTATACGAATTTAAAAGAATGCCATTTGGACTGAAGAACGCTCCAATAGTATTTCAACGTTTAATGTCTAAAATCCAAGAAAAAGCAACGAAAGCTAATATGACTCATTGTATGGACGACATACTTATCTGCAGTAATACCTACGAAGAAATCTTACGACAGTTTTAGAAGTTTTAAAAGAAGTTAATTTGACATTGAATATTTCAAAACGCAAGTTTTTGAAAACGACAATAAATTTCCTTGGACATCAAATATCACCGAATGGATTAACTCCAGACCAAGCTAAAACGAACGCAATACAGAATTATGAACGACCAACAAATGTTACAGAAGTTAGAAGATTCCTAGGGTTGAGCAGATATTTTCGAAAATTCATTCCAGGTTACGCAATAATATCTGAACCTATTCGAAAACTGTTACGTAAAAATGAAATCTTTAATGGAATTGCGACCAAGACAAAGCCTTTAACGAATTAAAACAGAAACTGACGTCAAAACCTCTACTAGTTGCATATCGAGTAGATGGAAATCACGAAATTCATACAGATGCTAGTTCAGCTGGTTTAGCGGGTGTATTATTACAGAACGAATGCGATGGATTAAAACCAGTCGCTTATTACAGTAGATCCACGAGCGATACTTAAAGAAGTTTCCACAGTTACGATTGAACATCGTCAAAGTAGACGCATGGAACA
The DNA here is from genome assembly GCA_037783105.1 of Bactrocera zonata. Classification (NCBI taxonomy): domain Eukaryota; kingdom Metazoa; phylum Arthropoda; class Insecta; order Diptera; family Tephritidae; genus Bactrocera; species Bactrocera zonata. The sequence continues at coordinate 1,999,250 of JBAWJQ010006664.1, read as the reverse complement.
TGTCGCTGCCCAAACGAAAGTGCTAAAGAAACAGATGTGGCAACTCTACGAGTAGATAAAGTATCGATTACATCAGACGATTGGTTGTTTAGTATGCAGTTACAAGACGACAATACAAAACAGATCGTCGAAAAGATTAGAAACAAAGATAAACAAATTTTGAAAGAATTTTGTATTGAGAAAGATAGACTATTTAGAATCGAAAAAGAAAAAAAATTATGGGTTGTTCCGAAAGGGTTAAGACATAAAATGTTAAAAGAATGTCACGATAAAAATGGTCACTTGGGTTTCGAAAAAACGATTAACAAGATGAAAACGTACATATGGTTCCCACGAATAAATCATATTTAGGCGGGTATTGTCACTTGCGAAGCGAATGAAAATTTTGGCGAGTTTCGCCGTGGCGAATTGTAAGTTGCGAATCTCTAACGAATTCGCCAGAAAATGGCGAACGTGTGACGAAAATGAATTTCTGGTATTGCCGCTGGCGAAAAAATGGCATTCGCTTCGCCATTACTGTCAAAACTTAACGAATGTATTTTTTATTCGCTATTTGAAATGGAAAGGACGTAAGTAAATTTTGATCTTTATTTGAGCAATTGTAATTAGTTAATTATATTTAACAAAACGATACTTCTAGAACAAAACGTACAACAACGCAGCAATTCCAAAAATTGGTTGCGTTAATGGAAAATAATCCGGACGTCGCCAGAGGAATGGGGAATTTTGGATCGACAAAGAAAAGCAGGGCAGAGCAATGCGACCTGTTCGCGCCGAACTCAATGCTATTGGTCCACCATTTCGAAACGGACGCGAGTGGAATAAGGTAAAAATTTAATTAATTTGTTTGGTTGAAGTTACTTATGTGTAGCATTTAGGTTTGGTTAGATTATAAACTGAAACTAAAAAAAAAATAACGACAAACCGACGCGAAACTGTTGCCACAGGAGGAGGACCTTATGCTCAGCAAAGTTTATCTCCATTAGAGCAAAGTGTGGATGAGCTTCTTCACCTTCAGGCGGCTGTAAATCCTGTAGGCTTAGCATATGGCTCTAATGAAGTAGCAACTGCGGTAAATAGTAGTGAAATTCAGCCAGAAGAGCGCATGACCGAGGAAACACAACGAGCCATGGATTTGGCATCGCAATCCTCAAGCAGCCGTCCTAGAATGACAGTAGAGGAACGTGAAGTCATTCGGATGAAAGCGTTGGAAAAGCAAGCCGAAGTTCAGGACATCCTTTCCAACAAAATTGCAAAAATGGAAAGAAAAATGGATAAAATTGCAAGGTATGCAAGAAAAACATATGAACTAAAACAGGAAGAAATTAAATTAATGAAAATGAAAGAAGAAAGGAAGAAAATTTAGAGAAAAAAAAGACATAAAGAAAAGATGGAAATAAAACTACATACAAATTTTAAAATTAAAAATGCAAAAAAAAATGTAAATAGGGTGCTTGTAAATAGATTGAATTTAGTGTATAGTTTATTTTATAAGAATGTGATGATTTTTTTTTTTTAATTTCATATTTTAATCGAACTTGAAATTGTGATTTTTTTAAGAAAACATGAGATGAATTTATTTTCACTTTATTATTGTAAGTGACGGAATTGAATCTGTGATTTTTTTAATTTAATTTAAAAGCATGTAGTTTTTGTAATTTTTATATATTTATTATCTATGTAATATTGAATTTCAAAGGATTGAATAAAATAAAAGAATACAATATATTATTCAATGAAGTCGGTATAGTTTCATTTACATCAAAGCATCAGCAATTTGTCTTCTGCGGCGCTCTCCTGGTGAACCATTGCCATTTTCATTGATTGGTTCCAATGGTACAACGGCATCAAAGAAGGTTTCAGCCTCCTCCGGATCACCGATTCTAAATTTTTTACAAATGTTGTGCAAGGCACAGCATATATTAATAACGGATGTTACTTTAGCAGGATCGTAGCGCATTTTTCTATCACTCAGAAGACATCTGAAACGGCATTTCAAAACTCCTCGCTTTCGCGTGCTTCTTATTAAAAATTGACTCCCTAGTTCCAGATTCTGCATGACGGAAAGGTGTTAATAAATAAGGGCTTAGTGGGTATCCGGAGTCACCTGCAAATGTATTATTGTTTTCAATATTCATATGTCAAGATTAAACTTGCGCAGTAGTCAAATATTGCGAATATCTAAATAAATAGAGTTCTGATCTCCGTTTTGAAAACATGCCTTTAGAGAACTATTGTTCCATACGAACGAATCGTGTGTAGAACCAGCATACCTAGCATCCACAAAGCGGATATTCATATCATGATCACAAGCCTGTAATAAAAATAAAATAAAATTTTTATACCAATTTTACTGTATAAAATTCATAAAAACTCACAATCATTGCATTTATGCTAAAAAATCCTTTTCTGTTTAGATAGAGGTGTTTGTTTGTGGTAGGAGCATAAATCGCAATATGGGTTCCATCGATGCAGCCTATTATATTTGGTATTCCCGATCTTGAATAAAATTTGCTCCTTGCCTGCTGCTTTTCTTCTTCACTCATATCTACGCTTATATGGGTACGACAAATTTCATTTTCCAAAATGGGTATGATCTCTTTTAAAATAAGGGAAACTGTTGGCTGAGCAAGTCCCAACTGAAATTCATTCCCTATAGCTTGTTGGTAACTGCCATGTGCAAAAAATCTGAGCGCGGCACACAATTTTAACATCGGCGTTATGGAAGACGACATCCGACAATGAAATTTGTCTTTGATTTTATCCAGCACATACATAAATGCGTCCTTGTTTAAGCGGAAATTCGCAACGAATCTACAAATACGTGTACATTGAACAAAAAATTCTTATTATTCGTTATAATTGAACTGGATACATACACCGTGTTAGGTAGCTCTGTAGGATTAGAATTATCTCTAATAAAACGGCGCTGTCGAAGAAGATTAGTTCGCATTTCCACATCGTAATTTTCCTCAAAATACAGATCCGCGTTATTAAACATATTTTCGAATTTCAGTTGATGTAATAAAAACTATTTTTAAGTATAAATGACACAAATGTCAAATTCGGATGAACGCGCTACTTTTTTCATGAATGGCAACGACATATTTTAGCGAATACGTTCATTCGCCATTCACAATGCAAATTTGGGGTATGTTCGCCAAAGCGTTCGCTTCGCCAAATAAATTCGCTTCGCAAGTGACAATACCCGCCTTAAAAGCATATGTTGAATACGCATGTAACAAACGTCAAGGTGGTAAAATTGAAGGACAGTATCATTTCGATAACATCGTATCAATGCCATTTAAAACCGTTCATATGGATCATTTAGGACCATTTATCAACAGTACGAAAAGAAAGGAACACTTATTAGTCATAGTTGACGCTTTTACGAAGTATACGATCATTAAAGCAGTAAAGAGTACAACAACGAAGCACATATTAGAGACGTTACGAAAAGTTACCAATTATTTTGGAGTTCCTGAAAGAATTATCACTGATAAGGGTACAGCCTTTACCTCTAAAGATTTTAAAAGCTACTGTGCTAACAACGATATAAAACATATACTAAATGCAGTACGAACACCGAGGGCGAATGGTCAGGCCGAAAGAGTTAATCGTACACTTTTGCCAATGTTACTCCCAATGACAAACATAGACAAAAAGTGGGACGAGAATTTATTCAACATCCAGTGGTCAATGAAAAACAAAACTACGGTTAAAGACCACCGGAACTTTTATTTAGTTTTTCGCCAAGAGATATCCTTCAAAATAAAGTTTTGTTAGCATTACACGACAATAATCTAACAAGCGAAGAAGATGTACAAAAACTACGAGAAGCAACTTGTGAAGCAGTAAACCAGAAACGACAACAAGTTAAGAAGCGATACGATGATCATCACTCAAAACCAACAGAATTCCACGTTAATGACTTAGTGCTAGTCGAGAATGAACTTTCTAGTACTGTAACGTGGAGAAAGCTGGAGCCACGTTACAAACGTCCCTTTATAATTAAGCAAGTGCTTGGTAAAGATCGTTATTTACTTGAAGACTTGCCAGGAGCAGACAGAACGTCACGTCACTATACCTCGATTTTTTGTTTTCTTTTTTTAAAATTATTTTATTTATTGAATCTGCTTTTTCTTAAAGCCTAAAATCTTAAATCCGTTTAAAAACTAGACAGGCTCAAGCAAGTGATTGAGCTGTTTTGGTGATACGTCGCTCTTTAATACGCAGGCATATCTCTTCTTTGAAGTCGTGTTTGATCGCAGGAAAGCCAAAGCATTAGCCAAAGGATTTGGGTGATCTTGGAGTTTAGATATATATTTAATTCCGCTATCTTCTACATCCTTCCTTACCATAAGAATACCAAATCTTTATGGATATTTTCGTTATGCATATACCATAGTGAACACGTGATTGTTCTAAGCATTTTTCATTGGAACCTTTGTATTAGATCAATATTAGTTGCACTGGTCGTACCCCACCCTAGTTGAATACTATACATCCAAATCGGCTTTATGACTGCATTATATAAAAGCACTTTGTTGTCTAGGCTAAGTTTGGAGTTTTTATTTAAAAGCCAATTTAAATTTGCAGCTCTAATCTTCAGGCACGTTAGTTTACAAGATATGTGTTTTCTCCGCGTGAGCCTTCTATCTAGGTGAATACCAAGATATGTTACTTCGTTCGCTTAGGGTACTAAAATATTATTTATTTTTACTGCCGGGCACATCTTTGGTCCTAGGGAAAATGTAATATGCTTACATTTCTGTTCATTCACATTTATACGCCAGTTGGCTAGCCATTCTTCGACAGAACTTAAATGCTTCGCTAATATTCTTGATGCTAAAATGTGGCATTTGTTACGGCTCACTATAACTGTGTCGTCCGCAAAAGTTGAAGTTAATACATTATTAGCTGTTGAAAGATCTGCTGTATATATGATGTATAGTGTTGGGCCTATAACACTGCCCCAGGGTACACCAGCCCTTATCTGTCTTTCATCAGATAGGAAATTCCCCACTTTTACCATAAATTTTCTATTTTTTAAATAAGACTCCAATGGTTTATACAATTCTAAAGGTAAAATTTTTTTAATCTTATATAAAAGTCCTTCGTGCCACACCTTATCAAACGCCTGAGCTACATCTAGAAATATTGCTGAACAGTACTCCCTGTGCTCAAATGCTTTCCTTATCTCGTTAGTAATTCTATTTACTTGCACAATAGCCATGTTTCGCACGAAATCCGAATTGATGCATTGGTATTGTCTTATTTTCATGGAGGAAAGGAGACATCTTTGGTAGTAATACTTTTTCAAATACTTTTGAAAGACAGGGTAGAAGACTGATTGGTCTGTATGACCGGCTGTGTTAAGTCTTGGATTATTGGATAGTATTCGAAATTAAGAATTGCATTGTAGAGCAAAGAGAGCATCTCTACAGCAATAATTGGTAACTCAATTAACATTTTTGGGGAAATTTTATCATGTCCTTACGACTTTTTTGGATTAAGTTCTTTGATGATACCAATAATTTCAGAAGGGCAAACAAAGACCTAGTGGAGTAGTACTTTCATTTGACCTCTACAAACTTTCAGAAAAAATCGAAGTCTCATGGCGCACAATGCAGATTAGAGCATATTTGGTTCTAGGCCACACAACGAAACGTTGTAACAACAATCCAGCCTGCGATATGTGCAATTTCCTTCCCCATCTCCCCTCGCCATTCAACCGAAACTTTTGTGCAAATTGCTCAGGCAATCGTCCTTCCTCTTCACGCTTTTGTCCCAAATACCTACAATCCAAAAATATTCTAAAAATAAAAACAGAAAACAGCTGCTCAATGCAAGATTCACTAAGACTATACAAACAACAGTTTCCCCCGACCCCCGCAAATACTTCTCTCGCTTCTGTTACAAAAGAAAATATAAACAAGCAAATAACTAACGCGATTTCCCACCGCTCATCATCTCCTCCCCTACCACTCTCCACAGACACTGCACTACAATCCCCATCAGCTCATCCTCTTCCACAACAAAAGCAAACCATAAAAGAAAACAAAAACAATTTCGTATTTGATAACCAACTTGGCTAAATGAGCTTCAGTCTCCTGCCCCACACAACACATAACCAACACCGAGCACCTAACCACAACAATAATCCCGCATCCAGAATACTCTACACTCACCGCATTAAAATATACGTCACTAGCACGCTTCATTCACCACACTCATCTCTACACCACTGCATTTTTCACCACAACCAAAAGGGAACAAAAGGGGCGGAGAAACAAATTCGTCACTTCTTCCTTTTTTGCGATCCGCTGACGAAAGACGCGCTGTTCACCCCGAGTGCCAACTTTTAATATTGTGCCAACTTTTAATATTGTGCCAACTTTTAATATTGTGCCAACATCCAATTTTATAATTCGAGCATAGTTAATTTTTGTTATACATAAAGTTCAGTGAAATACATTTTTGAGCATTTTGAAAGTTAATTGTAAAAAAGGTTTAATAAAATACATTTTGTGAGTTTTTTGGCGGAATTGTGTGTTGCCTTTTTTTCTTGTAATTCCGAACGGTGAGTTCGTGGAAAGTAATCGAAAAATACACATCTAAACTCATCAAATGTAACTACAAAAGAAACAACAAAACCTTCCTAACCTAACGTTTCTCCAAACAAAAACAAACCCAACCAAAATAAGCACACCACTCATTCCTAAAATATTCACAACAGATTCTCCTAACATCCAAACTCTCTCTCCTCCTCTACAGACAACATCGATCTCTCTCCACCTACTTATTCAGAATATATCTCACCGCATATAACTACCACATCTGACCAAGAAGATCAATAGCTCTCCGCTCCTTTTTTCAAATTTCTCCTATGGAATATGAACGGATTCTACAACACTGACCTAGATTTACTCATAAAAGAACAATCACCAAGTATTATATCACTACAAGAAACACACCTTTCATTTAATTCCGCAGCTACTGTACCCAAACAATACGCGTCCTATTTCTCCAACTTAACACAAAATCATACTAATAAACAAGGTGTTGCTACTTTAATAAAAAAAGATTTCCTACACAAACTTCTTCCTACATGTTTTAATATTGCTACAAAGCAGCAATAATTATAACGAAGCTTTTTACTGCCCCTGCTTCTTAAAAGTATAACTTGCTGAGGTATATTCGCCGGGTCTAGGGTTCGTTATAATAAATTTGTAAACATTGGGGCTCTTCTGCGAATCGTACTTTATTTTATTTTATATTATAATTTTAATTTAGGTTACAAAATTGTCTCCCGCGTTGTAATGTCGTCGCCCGAGAAAAGTGCTGTCAGGGTAACGGTTCAGTGTGGTCCGTTAGGGCAATACTGTCTCCCGCCTGCTACGCTCCTGGGTGTAAGACGACTGGCTGCTCCGTACCACGACGATCACGCTCGGCTACTTTTGCCGGCGATCGCGTAGGCTTCAATGACGATGTCCTGCGGCGGGCGTTGACGCTCCCGTGCTAGGATGACCACGCTCGACTATTTCTGCCGGCGCTCGCGTAGGCTTCAATGATGGTGTCCTGGCGTATACTGTGACACTCCTCTGCTACGGTGACTGCGCCCGGCTATTTCTGCCAGTGCTCCTGTATGTTTCGACGACGATGTCCTGGCGTATACGTTGACGCTCGCGTGCTACGACGAATACGCTCGGCTACTTCTGCCGACGCTCATATAGCTTTCAATAACGCCGTTGTGGTGTACACGTTGAAGTGCTGAACACAATGACGGCGACAGACCTCAAACGACATCTGTCAAATATTAAAATACACACGTTCTTATGGGCACAGTTATTTTAACAGCTGCTGGACTACACGACTGCAGGCCGACGGTTGTCGGTCTCGCTAACTTCAATATATTCCTATATTTGCCAACGACAGTGGGACGACAAAGTGTTGACAATAGAATTGAAGGTAGAGAGAGAATGTAGAGTGGTGATGCCACATATGTAAAATGTAAAATTATTCACAGCTCTAACAAACTTGACGTTATTTTACAAATAAATGCATAAAATAGCTCTATTATATCATTTGTAATAATAATTGATAATTTAAAATAAATAAATTTACCTATTTACTTCTTTTTTGCATAAAAAGTTTCACTTTGAACAAAATATTAAAATTTCATTGAAGTACAAGTAAGAAGGTACAATGAAATTGTGTACAAGCAAAATGGACAGAATAGGTACATGCCGGCCATTGTTATGTTTCTGCCTTCTTCACTGTCGTGCTGCTGCAGCCTGTCGCCTGTTCAGCATAAGACGCTCCTCTGCTACGCTGGTGATGTCCTGTTCAACCACTTTTGACATGTAAAGATACCGGACCACGGAAGACTGCGTTGGCGACCGCAATGTTAAAGGTTGAGTTGGTCAGAGAATGAACTCACTACCAGGCTCACCCTTAACAGACGGCGTTCACAAGTCAGGGTGCCGAGACTAGCTAGAGGATGAACTCACTGCGTAGTCTGATGCGGAACGTGTGTATGCTGTCACAGTCCCATGCTGACTGACATGCTGAATACAATGCTTGTGAAAACGGCGTTGTGCATCCTACTACATGAACGCATGTACACAAGACAACACAGCTCTCCATTTTGCATGTACACAATTTCGTTGTGGCCATACTAATACCTTGCACTTCAATGAAATTTTAATATTTTGTTCAAAGTGAAATTTTTTATGCAAAAAATAAGTAAATAGGTATACATTTTTGTTTTAAATTATCAATTGTTATTACTAATGATATAAGAGAGCTATAATAGGGCTATTTTATGCTTTTATTTGTAAAATAACTTTCTTCTACTGTCTACTCTACTGTCGTTGGCAAATATAGGAGAATATTAAAGTTAGCGAGAACGACAACTGTCGGCCTACCGTCGTGTAGTCGTGCAGCTGTCAAAATAACAGTGTCCATAAGAACGTGTGTATTTTAATATTTGACTGATGTCGTTTGTCGTCTGTCACGACCATTGTGTTCAGCGTATGACTGATCATCGGCCATGTAACTCCCCACCAAGCCTGTGCTGCGCGCTAACAGATTCGCAACATGTTGTATTAGGATGGCGTGTGTTGCTGGGATGGCATATGTTTCTGGCAGTGGCGTGGTTTTACCGCTGTGTATGCATGCTTGTTGTTGTTTCGTCTAATTTCTTGGTCCCGTGGTTTCCCCGTTGTAATGTTTGCGTACCGTGTTTTTACCGCTGTGTATGCATTCCTGTTGTCATTTCATCTGCATGTCTGGACTCTCAATCTTCTTGTGTTTCTAGAAGTGGCGTGGTTTTCCCGTTGTGTTGTGAACAATAGGGTGTGTCCTTATGAATTGTGTGGACTAAATTCTGTATAGATATTTAGTTCTCACACTCCCCCCCAACTTCGGAGAGTTTTGCATTCCGTGCAAAATTCAATTCAATTTACTTCATTGTTAATTTACAATGGTTATTTGATATAGAAAAAAAAATCTGTGATTGACACCTAAAAGTATATATACATATGTATTTACAATGGTCATTTGGCTTGAAAAAAGAAATCTAGGATTTACGCCTATAAGTATGTGTATATTTCTGTCTCCTTTTTTTATAGACTTGTTTCATGTACATTTTTTTTCAATTAATGTCAATTCAATTTATTTTTTCAATGAAGTATAATATAACTTGATTAAAAGTATACAAGTATTAGAAAAAAAATTCCCCTTAGTTTAATGCCATTGTCGTGGTTGTTGTTGTGGCCTTCGGTTTAATACGAGGTTTGACAATTAAGTAATGAGACTGATTTTAATGCTGCGCTTGTGGTAAACCTGTGACCCCTCTCTCTTTTTCCGACATCTCTCCCCTCTCTATTGATATAAGTACCATCGCTCTAGCTTGTTTAGTTCGCCTGCTGCGTCAAGTTGAGTAGACGTGTGTTTGTAGTGCTCGTCACGAAAATGGAAAAACGAAAGCAAGATATAAAATTTTGCGCCAGATTGGGCGAAACAGCTTCGGAAACGTACGCTATAATTGTCAGAGTGTATGGTGATAGTGCTCTTGGTGGTGCAAGGCTCACAATGGTTGTCTCCGCGCGCTCCCGCCCGAAAAAAGCTCGCATGAGCAAGTCGAAGGTGAAAACGATGATTATTGCCTTTTTTGATAGCCGTGGAATCGTCCACAAAGAATTCGTGCCACACCACCCTCAGCGTGTCTCAGTATTTGGCCTCTGAAGGGACTGCCGTGTTGCAACAGCCGCCTTATTCGCCCGACATGTCACCCAATGACTTTTTTGTTTCCTAAAACAGAATCGGGGGTCAAAGGAACCCGTTTTGAGTCGATTACGAATATCCAGGCGGCCATGACGAGGGTACTCGCCGTCATCCCATTCGAAGCGTTCCAGAAATGTCTCGAAGCATGGAAAAGGCGCTGGAATCGCTGTATAGCGACGAAAGGGGACTACTTTGTAGGGAATGGCAGAGTTGTAGAATAATTTTCAAATATACGGTTTTTATGGAATCAGTCTCATTACTTAATTGTCATACTTTGTACGGACGCCCCACCGGTACATGACCACTTTGTATTTGGACGTGTTAAATTTTAGACGGTACTTCCCCATGCCGTCTGAGAGGCTCTTGTGGCTTCTGCGGATTCTATCTACGATTTTCGGGAATGCCTCTAGTGTTGTTCCGTTTGCGTTGGCGGTGGAAATTTGTATGCCTTCAGGTGGCAGCTCTACTTCCGTGGATGGTTGTGGTGGTATTACAGCGTTGGGCGCGGGGGTGGTATGGTGGCGTCTGAAGGTGGCCAATATCTGGGCTCGGTTTTCAGCTGCCAGCTTCGCCGTGCAGGGTTCGAAGATGCATCCGAGCGCCCCTTCGTCCGACGTGTCGCATGACCCGTTCCATGGTCTCCAGCACGTAGATACTGCAATCTTTCGTGTTCTCTTGCTGGGATACGTCTGGTAGCAGTTCCCGATACTCGAAATCTTTTTCTCCGCCTCTCTCCTTGTACTCCCACTGGAGGAATTCGCGCCAGGCCGTGGTTGCGAGAATGACCTTACCCCTCACCCAGGAGTCTGCTGCCATATATGTAAGGTGGGGATGAAAGCAGACTGTGTCCGTACCGTTGTGCGTGAGCTCGCGGTTGGATAGAGCGAGGAGGTACCAGGAATACCCTCTATCCAAATATATCCACGTTGCGGATCCAACGGTGGATGCGGCGGAAATTATCATCACGCCTTCCTGGCTGGTTCAGCTGCCAGTCAACGAATGGGCTAAGAACTGTATCTTTCGGGCCAAATTCAGCTTCCAAGTGCTTCGCATAAGCATCGATGACTGTGTCTGTAAACCAAGATCCGTTCTCCAGGGGTTGTAAATCTGCTCGGTATAGGCAGACTAAATTCGGCCCCGCTGGGAATGTAAGTTCCGCCTTCTCGTTCTCCGGTAGCGTAACTTCTTGTTCGGAGGAGAGTTCGATCACCGGCGATCTCCATGGGACGGTGGTATCGTCAGAGGTAGACGCTTCGCTGCTACTGACTCGGCCGACGATACATGGCGCCGAGGCCGGGTTGACTCTTTTCGACGCTGTAGTCCAAGATGCTCCGCGGGTCTTGCTTACGTGACGGTCATGGACCTCATGGCGGTCTGCACCTTACGAGCCTTTGCGGAAACTGCCGCGGCTTTATCGTCGGTGGTGTGCGCAGTGGTCGCGGCGTTGACATGGTGCGATGTGGCGGCGTTGGGTACACTGGCCGTGCAAGCGTTGGCACCGTGGCTCGCTTTTGCTACCCCTGAGCGTCTCTGCCTGCATCTCGTCTGCGCGAGCCGATCTAGCAATTCTAGTGCCGGTAGTGCCCGCTGCCTCCAGTGCCTGTATCCTAGGGAGCTTTCTTTGCTCCTTCTCCATCCGTTCAGGGAATCGCTTTACATTTTGTGTCCACTTATCTTTGTCATTCATCTTGTATATCTTGTATAAAATTTCTCCGGTTGTCTTATCTCACTAACGGCTCACGGTCGAATGAATTTGATCTACTCATTTGGTTAGTAGATATGCTCGTTTCAGTAAAAAGGATTTATATTTTTATTTTGTTCAACTTCAATTCGCTGATGTTCACTGTTTTCTCCTTGTCACCGTCGATCTTTCGAACATGTACGATCACTGGTGAAATGTATCTTAGGATTTTATAAGGACGATCGTTCTTCGGGGCTACGGCTACGGCTGAATAGTTTTTCTCTGCCTCGTTTAATTTTCGGCTGGCGTAGGCTATTACGCGTTCACCTCCTTCCAGGTTCTGTGTCAGCACAGCACCAAGACCGATGTTGCTAGCGTCCGTCTGCAAAGTGAATGTCTGGCTGATATCCGGATGCTTTCAAATGCCGATTGTTGCTCAGATCCCCATTTCCAATGGTTCCCTTCATTCAAGAGAGCTGTGAGCGACTGGCTCATGGTCACGAAGTCGGGTACAATACGTATGGGAAACGATACCAGGAGGCTATCCCAAGATATTGACGTACTTCTTTCACGTTAGTTGGGGCTTCAGCTCCTGGATTGCTACAATTTTCTCGGGATCGGTGTGGATGCCTTTGTTACTGATCACGTGACGAAAGTATCAGAGTTCCTTCTTGAAAAACTCGCACTTTTCAGGGTTAATTCGAATGTTGTTCTACCATAGTCTCTGCAGTACCTTTCGTGAATTTTGTATATTATATGTTCCTTGAATATAGAGCCTATGACGATTATATCGTCAAGGTAGGCGAAGACGTTTGGTTCCATCTCAGGGCCTATGACCAGGTCGAGTACTCTCTAGAACGTCGCTGGTGCCGAATGTAAGCCGAATGGCATGACGCGCCATTGAAATAGGCTAAGCCCAGGTACGGTAAAGGCTGTACACGGGCGGCTGCCTTGCTCCAAAGCCCTGGTATCTGCCAGTAGCCGTTCTTGAGGTCCAGACTACTAATGTACCTTGCTCTTCGTAATTTATCAAATATGTGTTGTATCCTAGGTGAGGGGTATGCGTCGCGTACCGATCGGGCGTAGTGTTGCCGATAATCCACCCATAAATGCCACTTACCGTTCTCTTTCCGCGCGTGAGCTGTGAGACGGCTTGACACATCGACATTCGGCAGCAGCTCGTCGATCTCGGCGTTTATAATGGCCTGCATCGCTGGATTCCTTGGAAAATATCGTTTCTTGATGGGCCGGTCGTCGGTCCTAATGATTTTTTGCTCCGCCACGGTCGTCACTCCACTCATGCTTTCGAATTTTCGAAGTTCCTCGTCTAAGAAGTCACGTATGCGAGCCGCTTCGTTTCTCTGGTTGGCGGGCGATAAAGTCTGGAGTTGACTGACCCTCCTACACTTAAGCTTCCTTTTTATTTTTCTCTTCATCCTGCGCCTTAGCAGGCTTGTGTTTGGCGTAGTTAGGGTCACGTTGCTTAGGGCCTCGCATGACATGGTGCGGGAGGCCGTTGACTGCTGTGCATCTGACACTTTCAGCACTGGTGACCTCCGCAGAATACTATAGCTCCTATGTTCGCCAGTGTATCCAATCCGAGTATGACGTCATCAATCGCACCGGTCATCAAGTGTAACACTGCCTCTAGCGGTGTCTTTCCGAGTTGAATGTTGGTCTCCATTTCGATAGCTACGATACCATTCCCGGTTGCATCCATACCTTCTGCAACTCGTGGTGATACGGAACTTTTCGTATTTTCGAGGCGCTAGTGTCAATGACGGCGTATAGCCGCGGCTTGTCTTTGACAAAACCCTTGGTCGTTTCCCTGTTGTTGATGACAACATTCTTTGGTTAGCACATCCGCTCGGCCATACTCCTTGCAAAATAACTTCCTGGGATTTCAGCATCTCCTGGCATAGTGACCTTCCTGGCCACATCTCAAGCATATATTTCCCGGCCTAAAGGCTCTGCTCGTAGATGGTTGCTGGCGATGCGCATCTACCGTCGCGTGGTGTTGTGGTGGACGTGGTAACGGCCTACTTGCATTTCTCACCTATGATGTGTCTCGTCATCTCGCGTCGAGGTGGCTCTACTCCTCGTCGTTGTCCTTCATATATCCCTTCGTATTCTTCTGCCAATGTGATGAGTTCGGCTAGCGTCTCAAAATCTCGCCGCCGAATGTGGAGCAGATAGAGTGTGACTATTTTGAAAAATCCTTTCCAGTCGCTCCGGATTATACCCAGCGTGTCGTATTAAGTTCTGCACAGCCAGAACGTAGTTCTTGTATTTTTCGCGCACGTATTTTCTTCGTTGCTGTATGTTATCTTCGAGGCGTCCGAAGTAATGTGCTGGTATGAAGAAGCGCAGAAATGCCAATGTTCATTATTGTTGCGATACCATTGGAGAGCGGTACCGCACAGTAATTAGGGCATGGTTCTCGGAAGGATGTCAACGTTTATCTTGTAAACTTCGGAGAGCTCTTCTAACCTACTTATTGGTCGCGGCTGTAGCTGTGATGATTCCGCGAAAGTGCTCGCGGTCCCTCTGTCCTGCTCTGGTGGGAATGACGTCTTCTGATCGCCTTCGTCTCGTGAAGCGATCTCACTTGTTTTGTGTGCAGCTTCCAATTTTAAAAGTTTTTCCTCTATTTCGGGGTCTTCGTGCGCCTTAGCTGCCAGTGTAGTTATATGATTACGAATCTCCCGCGTGGTGCCTATGTGGTCAACTTCCAGACTCTGCGCGAAGGAGATTAGTTGCTCCTTGGACACCTTGTCTAACCACATGAGATCTGCTATTTCTGTGCTAAATGTTTTCCTGATATTACACGATCCGCAGGATCCCTGTTCGGGCCCCAATTGTGACGAAGCTTTTTGCTGCCCCTTCTTCTTACAAGTATAACTTGCTGAGGTAAACCGGGGCCGGGTCCAGGGTTCGTTACAATAAATTTTTAAATCGTACTTTATTTTATTTCATATTATATTTTACTTTATATTATAATTTTTATTAAAGTTACAACATTGTCTCCCGCGTTGTAATGCCGTCGCCCGAGGAAAGTGGTGTCAGGGTAACGGTTCAGTGTGGTCCGTTAGGGCAATACTGTTTCCCGCTCTGCTGCGCTCCTGGGGGCTAGACGACTGGCTGCTCTATACCAAGACGATCACACTCGGCTTCTTCTGCCGGCGCTCGCGTAGGCTTCAATGACGATGCCCTGTGGCGTGTGTTGACGCTCCCATGCTACGACGACCACGCTCGACTATTTCTGCCGGCGCTCGCGTAGGCTTCAATGATGGTGTCCTGGCGTATACGCTGACACCCCTACGGTGACTGCGCCCGGCTATTTCTGCCAGTGCTCCTGTATGTTTCGACGACGATGTCCTGGCACATACATTGACGCTCGCCTGTTACGACGAATACGCTCGGCTACTTCTGTCGACGCTCGTGTAGTCTTCAATGACGCTATCCTGGTATACACGTTGACGCTCCTCTGCTAGGCTGGTGATTTCCTGTTCAACCACTTTTGCCACGTAAAAATACCGGATCACGGAAGACTGCGTTGGCGACCGCAAGAGGATAAACTCAGTGCGTAGTCTGATGCGGAACGTGTGTACGCTGTCACAGTCCCATGCTGACTGACTGATCATCGGCCATCTAATTCCCCACCAAGCCTGCTGCGTGCTAACAGATTCGCAACATGTTGTGTTAGGATGGCGTGTGTTGCTGGGATAGCATATGTTGCTGGCAGTGGCGTGGTTTTACCGCTGCGTATGCATGCTTGTTGTTGTTTCGTCTGCTTGTCTGGTTTCTCCGTCTCCGTGGTTATCCAGTTTTATTTTTTGCGTGGCGTGTTCTTACCGCTGAGTATGCATTCTTGTAGTCATTTCATCTGCATGTCTGGTTTCTCAATCTTCTTGTGCTTCTAGAAAAGGCGTGGTTTTCCCGTTGTGTTGTGAACAACAGGGTGTGCCTTTATGGATTGTGTGGACTAAATTCTGTATAGATATTTAATTCTCACAAAATATTTATTGGATTGAAATTAACCATCTTAACAATTTACCATTCCACCACACCAAAACTTTAATATCAAAGAACTACGTGATATAATCGGACCTATCCAAACACCTGTACTTATACTTCGCGATTTCAATGCCTGGAATCCTTTTTGGGGTTCCATATTATAGTAACCAGAGAGGTAATATCATAGAAGACCATTTATTAGCATAAAACTTATCAACCCCTTTATAAAGAAAAGGATCGCCGAAGCCTAAATTTCTGTTGAACAATGCAAATTGGTCCAAATTTCAACAACTCTGTGAGAGTTATTCTGCTGCAAATCCCATTGTCGATAATATAAATAAAGAAATATCATCGCAACCAAAATAATCAACACCTCTGCTCACCTCTCTATCCCCCAAACTGGTAAAAAAAAGCTTTAAAAATCATGTGCCTTATTGGTCTACCGAGTTATCTAAACTTAGAGAAGATAAACAATCACTATGGTCAATTTACAAAAGAACTCCTCTATTCATAACACTGTGGAACATTTTTGGGATTATTGTCGGAGGGGTGAGAAATTCCAAGTCAGGGTGATGGTACTAGATCAGTATAGTAAAACCCTCAAAGGGTTTGGCGTTCGTATGTGTCAGTTTTTTTTTTTTAATTTAAAATTTAAAAGGTCATAAAAAAAACTGACACATACGATCGCCAAACCCTTTGAGGGTTTTACTATACTGACCTAGTACCATCACCCTGACTTGGAATTTCTCACCCCCCAGATTAGCTGTTGTACTGTGTAATCTAATAAAATACAAAAAAATCCAATGCAGTGTTTCGAAAAAATATCAAAGAAGCTAAAAGCTTACAAAAACTTACCGAAGCTATCACCCCGTTAACAAATCTGAAGAAATTATGGGTGGACATAAAAATGAGGCTTATTCAAGACGCTCCATAACTGCGACAATATTGCAGCCTCAATTTGCAACACTGTTGCAGATGCTCAGCTGACACTTAAGAAAAATAATTGAAACATCTTGCGCGAATTGTGAACGAATGCGAAAGCTTAACCATGAATTTTTTAATAAATATATCGATAGACAATTTTGAAAGCAGTGATAATAACTTGCTGTTCAAGTATGGAAAAAATAGAAAACAAATTTTTTTAAGAAAGAGAAAGAGGCTCCTTTCTGAAATTTCAAAAAAGAGGACAGTCACGAAGATGACAAAGGTATGGAAAACAATTCCATTATAACATGATGATACATATTTCACGCATTTTCGCATGACTCGTGAAACATTTGCAGTAAGTATTGTTGTTTACTTTTTGGAAGTACCTGATAAATAAATTAAGTTGTCTTAGGACTTGAAAAATGCGTTAGAACCTTTTTGGTCAACACCACACGGGGAATACTCCTTAGAATATTCCTTGCATATGACTCTTTGGAAGCTAAGCAATAGTAGTCACATATCGCGAGCTTGCCGATAGATTTAATGTTGGGCGAGGAACTGCCCACAAATTTTTCCTGAAAACAATCAAGACAACCTGCAAACTTAAAAACTAAATATATTAGCCGTGAGTTTCACAGCGAAAAAAATAATGGAAAACTTTCAAACAAGCCGGGTAAATTCATTTCCTTTTCTTCTCGGATGCTTAGATGGAACGCATTTCAAAATTAACACTCCTCAAACAGATGCAATTAATTATTATGACCGTAGAGGAAATTTTTCAGCTATTTTGCAGGTATGTACTTGGCTAATAGATCTGTTTAAAGATAGGTGTTATATATTCAATTATTACGGCCATATGCGAAAGTAAGTTCTGTTTTTTAGATATGTTCATCGGCTACCCACTTAGCTGTCATGATGCCAATGTGTGGAAAAATAGTCCACTTTACATCACATTTGGACAAATAAAACTTACGAAAGATACAGTTATTCTAGCCGATTTAGCATGTCCATTTTCAAGATACTTAATTGCTCCTTTTAGAGATAACGGACACCTTTCCAGAGAGGAAAAACAATTCAACTATTATATGATTTCAACCCGAGTATTTATCGAGCAAACATTTGGAGTTTCAGGGCTAAGTTCAAAATATTGAATCATACTGATGTGCGAAATATAGAAGACATATCAACTGTGATATAAACTTGCGCAATTTTACATAATTCTATACTGCGAAGCAATCCGGTTCATTCTGAAGACAATCATATGTGTATGCCTGAAAATTTAGAAAATTCAAATGATCACGATATGATTGAACTACCTGAAAATATAAATAACACTAATGAAGGAATTATCAGACGAAATAACTTGAAAATGCTACTTATTTCATAAAAGTATTAATTCAATAATGTATATATGTACATATCAAATAAATGATTAATTGATTGAAATCTTCTTACATCAGTTAATTTAATTAAAATCACCTACCCTAGAATACTAAACCATTTTCTATTTCGTTTTTAATAAAACATTAATTAATTAATAAATATTTATTTTATTGAAAATAAAAACTCATACTTATGCTTATAATAATAATATATATTATGTTAATATAAACATAAAGTTTGTTATAAAATGAACAATTTTTATTTTTGGCACAATCCCTCCAAAACTAGCCGCAAATCCAACATTGCTTTAATCCTTTCCTTGTCAACCAGCAATTTTTCCTTTTCGAACTTCATAGTTTCTTCGTTCCGAATCTTCTCTTTCCGCGCTTCTTCTTTAAAAAAAATCCAATGTTTCATATGCAATAGTTTTTTGTCATTTTTTTTCGGCTGACACCTTCTGCCTCGCTTTCTTCCACGTACATTTTCCTCCTCACTCCAATTTCAACTAAATATTGCAGTGAGCTCTGTATGTTCCTTATGGGAGGAGTGCCTATTTCCAAACACGTTGTCAAAGTCTTTGAAATATTCCCACGTCGTGGCACCTCGACCTGTCGCGTCGTTACGTTTTTTATTCATTTTATACATCGTAAACAAATTTAAAAATTTCCTTTGCATAAATTCTTTTGTTTGCGACATTTAAGCATTTATAAAACGCATATTTTCGAGGACCTTACCCCATAGGACGGACTTTATCCTTTTCGGGACTTTACAAGTAATTGTGTAACCTGTAAATTTAATTGTTCACTGAAAATATAAATCACGATAATGTTTGTATTTTCCCGTATTCAAATGAATATAATAATTAATATATATTAGCAAATTCAATAAATACCACTTTTACTTATCTCTCAGTACAAAAATTCTTGATGCATGACATTTGGCGCGCATCAAGTGTCAAATTTTTACTCGCTCAAACGTCTAACTTTTGCTCGAGTTGCCACATTTTTACATCGAATATGATGACCCAAATGACCCAATTTTCGACTCAAAAGACATAGCTAATCATTTCACCTCTGTATGGTCTGATTATTCTAATGACTCAAATTTCCACGCGTCATTTGTATCAATAAAAATGAACTTCTCAGTAGAAGGTACAACAAAGATCATTCACCCCCATATATTACCGAATCTGGCATAACCATTGCTGAATTCGATTTTACCTTATCTTCAATGTCAGACAAGACGCCCGGTGCATTCAGAATTTCTTATCCCATGCTAAAAAACTGTCCTTCAAGTCTAAAAAATAGAATTATTAAATTGTACAATAATATTTTATGTCAAGGTGTATACCCTCAAAGCTGGAAAAACGCGATGATAGTAGCCATTCCGAAATCCAATGTAGTGTTTACAGATGTTCTCGGTTACAGGCCAATATCACTCCTCTGTTGCATGGCCAAACTATTAGAAAAAATAATATAAAACGTATCTCGTGGTTCGCATTAAATAAAAACCTTCTCAGTCGAAACTAAGTGGCATTTAAGACAGGGCAAGGCACTATGGATGCTTTACTCTATTTTGATGTTTTGGCCAAAACTGCTTTATTGAAAAGATACCACATATCCAGTCTCAGTTTGGATTTCGAAAAAGCTTTCGACAGAGTTGGTTCTCATGTTGTTCTACGACAGCTTGAGAAGTGGAAAACTGGTGAAAAAATATTTTACTTTATTAAATCTTTCCTAGTCAATCGGAAATTCATGACTAAAATCAATAACACTTTTTCGAACACGTACAATATGTACAACGGAATACCACAAGGATCACCATTGTCTATCATACTATTTGTAATCGCATTTAACGAAATCAGTACGATAATCTCTAAGCATAAACTCATTTCGCATATTATTTATGCTGATGATGTGCTGATCTTCTCCGAACAAAATAATCGAAATACTGTAAAAAATATCTTCTTAAAAATTCTTACTGATATTTCAAATTGGTCCAATTGTTCAGGTGAAAATAATTATAAAACAAATGCAAAACATTCCATATCTGTAGAAAACATAATTGTTATAACTTCAATCTAAGCTATAATAACGTAAATTCTAATCTTATATTCCTAGGCAGAGTTGCCAACTTAGTGGATTTTCCACTAGATCTGGTGGTTTAGGCCTGCCTTACAGCGAGATTTTTTTGGTTTTAGTGGCTAGTGGATTTTATAGTGGATTAGATTGTTCCAGTTAGTGGTAATTTAAGTATTTAACCAGTAGGGTGATTCATAAAATGCTCTGTATACGTTATAGTTAAAAAAAAAGTTTAGAATGTAGGCAACATTCCTCAAATTAAATCTGTCGGGGATTCCCCGACTATTGTTTACAAACTTCTTGAATAAACGATTATGAACGTTATTTGTACGGTCATTGGGTTAAGTTAAGTTTGATTTGATTCGCGAAAAGTACCTCCTATTGGTTATTTTATTTAAAAATATACTCAGTCAGATCAGATGATCAGTTCAGTTCAGTGAGTAAAGTAAACTAAACCAACAGTACAGTACAGTTTGCTATTGTTATGATAGAGGATACGAACTTCTTAATCTTACTTGAATGAAAACTGGGGCCCTATTCTGTATCTCGATTCGAAAATGTAATCTATTCGAAATTCGAATCTACTTTATAATTATCCGAAAGTTGTACCACCCTGTGCCAGAATAAATACGTACAATTTTCGTTTTTGCTTTCTACAACTCAAAAGCTAACGAGTATTTTATTCGAAAATTGGCTTGAAAATCCGAAAATCGAGTTACAGAATATAAAAAATCTGAATTCGAGTAAATTTTTTTTTTCAATCGAGTTACAGAATAGGCCCCCTGATGTAAGTGTAGGTATTTAATTAATTATGCCTAAGCCACAGTACACTCAAAAGTTTCGTGATTTCTGGGAAACCAGAACTGAAGGACTGGTTGCAAGTAGTAGAAAGCACTGCCGGTCCAGTAGCTAAGTGTAAATTATGTGGTACATTATTAAGAAATCATTTTGGAGATTTAAAGAATCATGGATTATCTAAAAAACACCTGCATAATTCAAAGGTACGTAAATTTTATACGAGTTCAGCTTTATGTTAAGTGTATACAGGAAAGACCTTTGCAGGCGAATATTATTTATTGAAGTAACACTTTTTCTATTACATTTGATTTATGTAAGTTCTTTTTCTTTCACAGATTGTAACTAAACAACCAAAATTGTCTTTCAAAGTTGAAAGCATGGGGAAAAAGAAAGAAGAAGCCAGGCTAGCATTATATACAGCGGCACATACTAGCATTCGTGTAGTGGATCATTTGGGAGACGTGATTAATCACACGCACAAGGAGGATGACAAAATTCACCTGCATAGGACTAAATGTACCCAAATTATTAAAAACGTTCTAGCACCTCATTTTTCACAAAATTTGAAAGAAGATTTGAAAGATCAATCCTATAGTTTATTGATTGACGAATCAACCGATATCGCAGTTCATAAATATTTGGGAATTGTTATTATTACAATTAGCAGTCTCCGCAGCAACAAAGGAGTTCTTACCCAGGAATCTCGAATTCATTATTAAAGAAACATATGATTGGTTCAGCCGTTCTTCATCAGGGCGAGCTGCCTATAAAGAACTATACAAACTAATAAACGATGGTCATGACCCTTTAAAAATTGTTCAGTCTTGCCAAACTAGGTAGCTTTCTGTAGAGTCCGCAGTTGCACGGATTTACACACAATGGCTGGAACTGAAAACACATTTTAATATCGCAAAATTAAATGAAAGATGCTACACAGCCGAATTGCAATGTACTCTGATGATGTAAATTATGCATACATTTCATTTATTTATCCAATTCTCACTAATGTTAACAGGGTTAATAAATTATTTGAATCGAAAGAGGCAGGTCATTCTAAACTGTATGACGAACTGACTAATTTAATTGATACACTTGTTGACAAGATAATATTGCCTACCCGGAAGGTAGATATTTTTACGCAAAATATTCAAGATTTTATAGATAATAAATGCTATTTGGGGTACAGATTTGAAATTCACTTGCAAACAATGAAATATAAAGGACTTCCGCCAAATCAAGAAGAAATAATCCGCAATAGGTGCATCCAGTTCATTGCATCTTTGACTCAAGAATTGAAAAACAGATTGCCTGAAAACTTGAAAGTCATGAAAAGTATTCAGAAAATCAGCGTAGAACACGCACTATCTCATAACAAAGAACCGATTACTGAATTGATGTTGCATTTTAACAAAAAACAAGAAGATATTGCGAAGATTGACGAGCAGTGGTGTCAAATACATCTACTCAGTTGGAAAAATACAAAAAATACAAAGGAATTTTGGTACGTGGTATTGAAATTCGAAGATATAGCAGGAGAAAAATAGATTTCAGGATTTGGCGACATTTGCGATATCTTTATTAGTTTTACCGCACTCTAACGCTGATGTAGAACGATTGTTTAGCATGATGAACGTTGGCAAGACTAAACAGAGAAATCGAATGATGTTTGATCTCCTTTCTTCAATTGTCACTGTTCGTGCAGGCTTAGCATGTGAATGCAAATGCTGCAATAACTACACATTACCAAATACTGTAATACAAAAAATTGAAACTAAAGAAATCTATTCTTCCCAAACTGAACAAGCAGATGAAGCTGACTCTTCTAATCATGATCATTTTTAGTTTAAGTTAAATATTTAATGTCATGATAATAACCTCTTGTTTGTATTAAATGGGCGTGGCACCATCATTCACAATGACAACCTTTAATTTTATTAATTTTCTTTACTAAAGATTACCAATACATCTTACATGCTCTTAAATCTATATAACAATCGTGATTTATGCATATCTAATTATAGGTAACCACAACTTATATAAGTGTCCTGTACCTCTGAACAATATAAACATGCAGTAAACTTATAGTGGCTAAATTGCTGGTCCATTTTACATCACATTAATTGATGCTATTATTTGACATCTTGACAATTCAAAAGTAACGCAGATGGTTGTCACTCATAAATAAGAAATATTTTGTGTCGCACTGTAATTTCTAGTGGAATTCTGGTGGTTTGAGAGCCCGACAAAGTTTAGTGGTTTTCTGGTGGTTAATACGGCCTTATTTGGTGGTTTGATAAAAATAAAGTTGACAACACTGTTCCTAGGTTTAATATTCGATAAGAGACCTACGTTTAAAGAACATTGTTCAAATCTTTGCAAGCAACTAGTTTCTAGGCTTAATATAATTAATTATCTATCATCAAAATAATGTTTAATTCACATTTCTTCTCTCATCAATATTACAAGAGCGTCGATTTTATCTAAGATTGATTATGGTCTCCCTATCTACGGCAATTGTGCCAAAAGCAACATAAAGCAAAGGAAAGAGTTTTACATACTTCGCAAAAGCTTATTCCAAAACTACTATTATGCAATAACAAGCTCTTATACGGTATAAAACGGGTAAAAGCCAAATGGACCGATGATACAAACTCCAATACTTCTTCCACTATTTCTAAATGCATTAAGGGATTAGGGGTAGTCAAAGGCACGAAAAAATGAGAATTTTCAGTATTTTTTTTTGCTATTAAATCATGTTATTTTATATAAGTAGTAATACGGCATTATTATAGAATGTGCTGACTTGAGCTCTAGTGAAAGTGATGGGCATAAAAAATAGTGCAGAGATAGCTAGGAGATCGTAGCAATAGCGTAGGTATAAAAAAAATTATGAATCCTCATTAATAAAATTTTCTTTGAAGATGTATCGTTGAACAAAGCATTGGAATCTTAAAAAGACGGTGGAGTATTTTAGGATACGGCAAGGAAGGAAGGTATCACCGCACAAAAGTGGAAGATTTGCTAACGTTTGTGAGACATTACATAACATCTGCATAAAATTTAAAATAAGCCACGACCCTCGAAATTGCGATTGTTATCACACACAAGAAATGGACAACGGGGTAGCGAACCACTTCACCGCAATCGACCAAACGTTAAAAAATAAAATAAATAAATTAGATTCACATATGTATATGCCCTTAACATTGTAAATAATTTTATTTTTATTAACAAGTAAAACCCAAAAATTTTGTTCATATAAATATTCCTCTTTTTTACTCGCGTAGACACCGCATACGCGATTATAGCCGAGTCAACAACAGCGCGTCAGTCGTTTCTTCTTTTCGCTACGTGGCGCCAATTGGATATTCCAAGCGAAGCCAGGTTCTTCTCCACTTGGTCCTTCCAACGGAGTGGAGGTCTTCCTCTTCCTCTGCTTCCCGCGGCGGGTACTGCGTCGAATACTTTCAGAGCTGGAGTGTTTTCATCCATCCGGACAACATGACCTAGCCAGCGTATCCGCTGTCTTTTAATTCACTGGACTATGTCAATGTCGTCGTATATCTCGTACAGCTCATCGTTCCATCGAATGCGATATTCGCCGTGGCCAATGCGCAAAGGACCATAAATCTCTCGCAGAACCTTTCTCCCGAAAACTCGTAACGTCGACTCATCGGTTGTTGTCATCACCCAAGCCTCTGCACCATATAGCAGGACGGAAATTATGAGCGCCTAATAGAGTTCGGCTTTTGTTCGTCGAAAGAGGACTTTACTTTTCAATTGCCTACTCAGTCCAAAGTAGCACCTGTTGGCAAGAGTAATCCTGCGTTGGATTTCCAGGCTGACATTGTTGGTGGTGTTTACGCTGGTTCCAAGATAGACGAAATTATCTACAACTTCAAAGTTATGACTGTCAACAGTGACGTAGGAGCCAAGTCGCGAGTGCGACGACTGTTGGTTTGATGACAGGAGATATTTCGTCTTGCCCTCGTTCACTGCCAGACCCATTTGCGTTGCTTCCTTGTTAAGTCTGTAGAAAGCAGAACTAACGGCGTGGGAGTTGAGGCCGATGATATCAATATCATCGGCATGCGCCAGCAGCTGTACACTCTTATAAAAGATTGTACCTGCTCGATTCAGTTCTGCAGCTCGAATAATTTTCTCCAGCAGCAGATTGAAAAAGTCGCACGATAGGGAGTCGCCTTGTCTGAAACCTCGTTTAGTATCGAACGGCTCGGAGAGGTTTTTCCTGATCCTGACGGAGCTTTGAGTGTTGCTCAGCGTCAGTTTACACAGCCGTATTAGTTTTGCGGGGATACCAAATTCAGACATCGCGGCATAGAGGCAGCTCCTTATCGTGCTGTCGAAAGCAGCTTTGAAATCGACGAATAGGTGGTGAGTGTCGATTCTCCTTTCACGGGTCTTTTTCAAGATTTGGCGCATGGTGAATATCTGGTCGGTTGTTGATTTACCAGGTCTGAAGCTACACTGATAAGGTCCAATCAGTTTGTTGACGGTGGGCTTTAATCTTTCACACAATACGCTCGACAGAACCTTATATGCGATGTTGAGGAGGCTAATCCCACGGTAGTTGGCGCAGATTGTGGGGTCTCCTTTTTTATGGATTGGGCATAGCACACTTAAATTCCAATCGTTGGGCATACTTTCATCCGACCATATTTTACAAAGAAGCTGATGCATGCACCTTATCAGCTCTTCGCCGCCGTGTTTGAATAGCTCGGCTGGCAATCCGTCGGCCCCTGCCGCTTTGTTGTTTTTCAGGCGGGCAATTGCTATTCGAACTTCTTCATGGTCGGGCAATGGAACATCTGCTCCATCGTCATCGATTGGGGAATCGGGTGCGCCTTTTCCTGACGTTGTGCGTTCACTGCCATTCAGCAGGCTGGAGAAGTGTTCCCTTCATAATTTAAGTATGCTATGGGCATCTGTGACTAGATCACCTTTGGGGGTTCTACAAGAGTATGTTCCGGTCTTGAAACCTTCCGTAAGCCGCCGCATTTTTTCGTAGAATTTAGCATTAGCAATACCCCTGTCGGCCAGCTTATCAAGCTCTTTGTACTCACGCATTTCGGCCTCTTTCTTTTTCTGTCTACAAATGCGTCTCGCTTCCCTCTTCAACTCTCGGTATCTATCCCTTCACGCACGTGTTGTGGTCGATCGTAACGTTGGGAGGTAGGCAGCCTGTTTTCTCTCCGCTGCGACACGGCACTCTTCGTCGCACCAGCTGTTCTTTTGCACTTTCCGAAAACCAATGGTTCCGGTTGCAGCTGTACGAAAGGAGTTTGAAATGCCGTCCCACAGTTCCATTTTACCGAGCTGTTGACGAGTGCTCTCAGAGAGCAGGTTGCGATTGCAGCTTCTCGACGTCGAACCTTCCTTGTGTTTGTTGGCGTACGTTTTTTGCTGCACAGAGGCTGCAACAAGATAGAAGGCATCTTTAGTCACATCGTCCTTTTCTTCCGTCGGGGCGTGGGCGAAAATCAACGATATGTTGAAGAACCTCGCTTTGATGCGAATTGTGGCTAGACGTCCATTCACCGGAGTGAATGATAGTACTCGACGACACAGTCTCTCTCCCACCACGAATCCCAAATCAAACTTGCGCTCCTTTATATGGCCACTGTAGTAAATGCCACAAGCACCTACTCGTATCTGTCCTTGCCCCGTCCATCGCATTTCTTGGACGGCGGTCATGTCAGCCTTTATTTTCACGAGGATATCAACCAGCTGGGCAGCGGCACCTTCCCAATTAAGGGACCGGACATTCCAGGTGCATGCCCTCAAATCATAGTCCTTAATTCGTTTGCTATGGTCGTCATTAAAAGGGGTCTCTCATCCGAGGCTGTTGTTGACTTTTCAGGGGGGGTGTTTTTTTACGTGGCGGGTCCCAACCCCAGCGCACAACTCTATGCAGGGATGTTTCGCCTTCTCACTTTAGCTCGCCTTCGAACGTATATTGTTAGGCTACCCAGAGGATACTTGGTCAAAGACCGGAAGTCGTGAGCTGCTTGAGTCATATGAAAAAGAATCGTTTCTGGCCACTCCCAAGTGAATGGCGATCAGAGAACTTTCTTCACTTGCGTGAACTTCTACACATGACTCCATCCTCTATCCTCGCCCACTGTTGGCGCTAAAAAGAGAAAAGTGGATGCGGGCAATGCAAAACTAAATTTTTTTAAATATATGGAAGAAACGGAGCAAGCACGTCACAACGAAGTAATGGAGCTCGAACGGAAAAAAGTCGAAATTGAACAAGAACGGATTAAAACTATTGATTTGAAAAATATTTTACAAAAGAATAATTAAATTTTACATTTTATGTTAAAATAATAATCTCTATACTTGTGACATTAATACTAATATATATTTTAATTAAAACTCTCACCAACTTGAAAACTTTTTTTTGGAACTAAATTTTACATTTCGATGTGCTGTTTCGAATAGGTCATGCAACAGCATCAGCTGTGCAAACTGCTCAAAGTTGCCAGAAATTTCAGCATTACCGAAAAATCTTCATGGCTTATTCTAAATAGCTGAAACGACACTTAGAAATCGTATCATCCCTCTTGGAAAACATAAACAGATATTTAGTTATATAATACAGTTAACTTGAAATATGAAAATGAAATCAGAACGAAATATTTCTCACTAAATTACGTGTACTGTGGGATGGCATTTCAAGCTCCTTACGTACAGCTGCAACCGAAACTATTGGTTTTCGGAAACTGCAAAAGAACAGCTGGTACGACGAAAAGTGCCGTGTCTCAGCGGAGAGAAAACAGACTGCCTACCTCGTAACGTTACGATCGATCACAACACGTGTGGGATGGGATAAATATCGAGAGTTGAAGATGGAAACGAGACGCATTTGCAAACAAAAAAAGGAAGAGGCCGAAATATTCCACTTGATTCTTTTACTTTCCAGTACACAAATCAAGAAGCACTTAATATAATGGGATTAAAATTTGCACGAGTAATGCCTTTAGTGTATGCCACTTTATGATAAAAAATCCAACCAAAACTGTTAACGACCCTAGGTACAGATTAAGTACCTTTAGTTAACTTTTTTCGAAAGTTGGAGACAATACTTCCCTGAGCTTCTATATACTTAATATGTATACAAATTTTTGAACTTTCTGATCACTTTGTGATGGATATGTCGGCCAATATTTGACTTATCTCAATGAAAAATTCAGATCGTATTTCACTCATATATATGTACATCATTGTATCTAAAATGTATACAATTATGCGGAAACTTCACCTAGCCCCCATAAGACCATTACCAGAGTTTTTGAACATCCGGCTGATTTTATATAATGACATCGTATACTGATTTTGGATTTTCTAACAAATCTTATGCCGAATAAATTCGCAGGTTAGTGGGTAAGTTATGTATGGGGTATGTATATATGTATAAAATTGCTTAGATTCAAATCCTCTGGTTGACGTTTTACAATAATGCTTATTATTGACAATTTTTCACCCTCGTGGTAAAATATTAACTGAATTTTTTAAATAACATTTTTAGTTTACCATTTTTTTCTGAATTCAAGTAATATGTTATTGGTTTATCTTTGATGTATTGTAGATCTGATTTTATAAATTCAATATCTATTTTCTGTGAACTAAAGCTAAGTATTTTTTTCATTAGCTTGATTTTGTGTTTCATCATTTGGATTAGAGAAAACTAATATACCTGTAGCATTTTTTTTTACTTAATGAAGTCAATTCTTGTTTGTAGCGGATTTAAAATATAACTACCAATTATGCTACCGACCTTGGAATTCTATTACCTGCTCCGGGAATCGATAAGAAGTTTAGTTGGCATTGACTGAATTTTAACTTTTATATAGTGAAGAGCCTTGGATGCCTTATGAAAATTTGCTTGTACTTCACCTTGAATATTGTCTATTTCCATTGCAGTTGTTCGGTTTGTAGTAGTTGTGTGTCCAGTAATAGAAGATGACGTACGAACTTTGAATTTGTCCTCGAATTAGTCTTATATGGTGGTCTAGTATTAGAATTCTGTTCAAAGTTTCTACTAATATTGTTGATATTATCGTTCCCAACTACTAAATTTTCAATATGAAAATTGGTTTTTAAATTTTCTTATAATTGGAATTAAAAGTAAAAAAAAAGTTAGTTGGATTCCTTGTTTGAATCTCCAATTTAGGATTGCTTGGTCGCTTATCTACAATATTGTTACAAAAGTAGTATTAAGTTTGGTACCACTTGTATTTGTATTGCTATATGCATCCCTTATTATAAACATTTGACGCCGCGGTTGTCCGTTTGTCTACTTATAACGTAAACATTAAGTGTATATGGAATGTATAGCATTACGTTTGTTTGTCTTGCTATATGCATTCCTTATTGTAGGCATTGGGCGCCGCGGTTGTCTAGTTGTCTACTTGTAGCATAAGTACTAACTATATATGGAACGTATAGCATTATGTTCTTATAATTGCCAGACGCAATATTCTGGAAGTACACGTCGGCATCAGCGAGGAGTGGGTGGCTATATAAGCCGTGGCAGCGCCAACGTAAGGAACCAGTGCTGAGAGTAAACTGCTATAGTATAGGCGGATATTGAAATAAAGAAATTTTGTTAAATTGAACAAAACGGCTTTTGGTTTTATTTGTCAATCCAGAGATACGAACCTAGTATCTAGTAAGGAGTAAATTCGCAACAATTGGTGTCAGAAGTGGGATTGTCAAATAATCCAAATTCAAGATGGTTAAATTCGGGGAATTGAGAATTCAGCAATTAAAAAAGGAACTGGAGGAGCGTAATTTGCCGATAAGCGGACAAAAGGCGGATCTGATGGCACGATTACGTGAAGCAATGGAAACGGATGGAATTAATGTGGACGAATTCGAATTTGATGGCCCAGAAACTTCTACAAAGGTAGAAGAACAACGAACATCATCAAGTGTAGACATAAGCATGCTGTTAGTGGCTATTAAGCAAATGGCAGAAAATGCAGTGCAAACAGAAAATCGTCTGGCACAGCAAATGACGCAAATTGCTGAAAATACATCACAGTTAGAGTCTCGCCGTACACAACAAATGACTGAAAATAATACGCAGTTAGAAAATTGTTTGATACAACAGATTACAGAAAATACCACACAAGTACAAAAACAAGTGCAAGAGAAATTTTCAAAATTTGAGGACGAATTAAGCACGTTAAAAAATGACGAAGAAAATTTAAAATCAGAAGTTCTTCAATTGAGTAATCGTATGCGAGAACTGCAACTGCATGGCCCTACACCATCAACAAATAATCCAAGATTGAAGGCACCCACATTCGATGGAAGTATTCCATTTCAAATTTTCAAACTTCAGTTTGAAAAGACAGCAATGGCCAATAACTGGAATGCAGCGGACAAAGTGGCATCCTTGTTTGTATCATTGTAAGGACCTGCGGCAGAAATCCTTCAGACTATTCCAGTTTGTGAACGGGACAACTATGAGGCATTGATGAGTGCGATAGAAAGACGATATGGTAGTGAGCACCGGAAACAAATATACCAGATCGAACTGCAAAATAGGGGTCAGAAGATGAACGAGCCATTGCAAGAGTTCGCAACTGAAATAGAACGACTGGCTCATTCGGCAAATGCAGATGCACCAGTGGATTATATTGAGAGGGTGAAAATTCAAAGTTTCATAAATGGAATTCGTGATGTGGACACCAAACGCGCCACATATGCATTGCTAAAAAGAACGTTTGCTGAAACGGTTTCGCACGCCCTCACACAGGAAACAGCTTCTCTACTAAGTAAACCAGCACACAAAGTACAAAGAGTTGAAATGGGACAACCGGCGCTGATAGAAGAAATATTGAAGACTCTGAAGACAATTGCTGCACCGCGAGTAAATACAACAGGCAGATGTTTCAACTGTGGAAAAGCGGGTCACTTTGCCCGAAATTGCAATATAAAAGTAAACCTATCAAAACGGAACAACCAACAGATAACGAGGACAGAGTATCCACTTCTCACGAGTCGTTAAACTAAAACGGAACAGTTCAAAGGAGCGTGAACTGGTTCCCACAACTATTTTCCCCGCCATCTCGATATCACAAATAGGTCGCCATGTCAACAATCTTACTATCAACGGTATCGTAAATGGACGACTGTCAACGCTTACTTTGGATACTGGTGCCACACATTCAATTATCCGACCGGATGTGGTAAGAGGAACGGTTGAACCTTTAGTCGGTTGCAAGCTTCGGACGGCCACCGGGGAGGAAGCGGCTGTTGCGGGAAAAGTGTTTTGTAGGTACCCTGGTAGTTAATCACACCTTCATCTTAGCAGAAATCACGGATGAAATTATAATGGGAGTAGATTTCATGATTGATCACGGGGTTACTTTGGATTTTAACAAGCAAATGCTGTTTTGCCAGAACATGGAGATGCCAATAAACACCGGATATGTGACCAACGTTGAAAGTAAGAGGGTGATTGTTGATGATAATCAGAGTATTCCACCAAAATCTGAGGCGATTGTATGGGCTAAAGTGAATGGAGGAGGTGGGACTGAGGAATTGTGGATTGTGGAACCAACAAAAATAGATACACTCATATTGGTAGGAAGAGCACTTGTGAAAACTAGAGAAGACGCTACCATTCCGGTCAGAGTAGCGAATGAATTCAACACGCCTATAAGTCTGAAGAAAGGAGCAGTAATTGGACAGTGCCAGAATATAAGTGCAATAGCACGATGCGAACGGTCACAACAGAAACATACTATTGAGCCACAGCAGATAAGTCCTACACTCCTAAACAATTTGCTAAACGAGGTGCATGGAAATGAAAAATTAAAAGCAGAAAAACTATTAGAAAAATACGCATCCATATTTGCAAACGAAGGAAACAACACAGGAAGAACCGGCATTGTCAAACATCGCATAAATACTGGAGATGCTAAACCAATCCGACAAGCTAACAAAATTATTGAAGACATGCACAAAAACGGTGTAATCGAACCTTCAATAAGTCCATGGAGCTCACCTATCGTCTTAGTTAAAAAGAAAGATGGTAGCACCCGTTTCTGCGTAGATTATAGGAAGTTAAATGATGTCACAAAGAAAGACAGTTATCCTCTACGGAGATCTACAAAGTGGATATTGGCAAGTCGAGATTGATGAATGTGACCGTGAAAAGACCGCTTTCAGTATGGGCGACGGGTTATGGGAATTCTCTGTGATGCCATTTGGGTTATGTAATGCGCCTGCAACGTTCGAGCGACTGATGGAACATGTGTTAAAAGGACTCAACTGGAAGACATGTTTGGTGTATCTTGATGACATTATCATCATGGGAAAAAGTTTTGATGATCATCTGAAAAACCTAGAGGAAGTCTTTCAGCGAATAGCATCAGCCGGATTACGCTCGAATCCCAAAAAGTGTTCATTATTGAAGAAGCAGGTCACGTATCTCGGACATAAAGTGTCAACTGAGGGGATTCACACCGAGGAGGGAAAAATAAAAGCAGTAAAAGATTGGCCTCGACCCACCAACATACGGCTTATGCACGTATTACCGCCGTTTTGTACCTGGATTTGCGAACGTGGCTAGAAGTTTACATGATTTAACAAAGAAGAATCGCCCGTTTGTATGGCAGTTGGAACAAGAAAAAGCGTTTGAGCAGCTTAAAGAACTACTTTGTACCGCACCGATATTAGCTTATCCAATACCTGGAAAGAAGTTCATCCTGGATACAGATGCGAGCGCTTGTGAAATTGGAGGTGTCCTGTCTCAGCTCATCGACGGGGAAGAAAGAGTAATTGGGTATTACAGTAGAGTGCTCGGGAAACCAGAGAAAAACTACTGTGTGACGCGAAAAGAACTACTAGCTGTGGTGGAATGTGTAAAACATTTCCACAAGTATTTGTATGGGCAACAATTCTTGCTGAGGACTGATCATGCAGCATTAAAATGGTTATTACAGTTTAAGAATCCGGAAGGCCAAATTGCACGATGGATCGAAAGATTACAGAATTACGACTTCGAAACAGAACACCGGAAGGGGATTCACCACAAAAATGCGGATGCATTATCACGTCGCCCTTGTCCACTGGAATGTAAACATTGCTCCAAATCAGAAGGAAAACTAGGTATAATCGACGTGCGATTACTGAATACAGAACCTGAACACGATTAGACTCCTCACCGCATCAGAATCAATCAGCTGGAGGACCCTGATCTTGCAAAGCTGATAATAAGAAAATGGCGTACGACCACCAAAAGAACAAATAAGTAGCGAGAGTCCAACTGCAAAAGCATATTGAGCCCAATGGAACAGCATAAACCTCGCTAATGGATACCTTCATCGTACCTGGGAAAGCGAAGATGGCAAACAGTCTCGTCTGCTGACCATAGTACCGATTTTTCGGATTTACCGTGCGATTATGTACTGTGATACAGTCTCAAGTCTCTAAATTTGAGATTTTAAATTAAGAGACAATTTTTGAGACCTGTGACGATTTTGCTATCCTGTAAGTGACAGCCAAACAATCTATCTATGCTAACTACCAGGTCTCAAATTTGAAGCAATATTTTGAGACTAAGCTAGAGACTGTTTAGTGAATAGTAACTAGTCACAAATTGAGATTTTACCTCAAAATTTCTCAAAAAGAGCTATAGACTGGTTACAGAATCCCGCTATTAATTTGTTAAATTTTGATAACATATTCATATAGGTCACTAATTTAAGTCCTTATTTCTGCAGTTTGAATTCTGTTTATAATATTTTCAAAACTTTCATTTATAATAAAGCTACTTTTTGGTATTTCCTTAATATTTAGCCAATCCACTGGATTATTGTTACTCTCAAGGCGAATAATTGTATCAGCAAAATTTACTATAACACGCAGTTCGTCAACATACTAAATGAATATGAAAAGCCCTATGGTTTCACTTCAAAATTTTGCACATCGGCTAAGAGGGTAAAACTGTGATGCGAGTTACATCGACGTCGATACCAACCACTATCTTTAAGTCTGATATGAAAGCAACTGGAGTCCATAAGGACTGCAATAACGAAATAATACCGACGTCAACGTTACCGACCTACTACAAACTACTTAAAGTCAATTGGTCTACTTAAAATATTTCCCTTTTTTTGTTATCGCAACAACGTTGCGACCACACGAAAATTCATATCATATTTCGAACCAAACTAGGCACTTACATTAGATCACATTGCATTTCCGTTGCACATTTCATTATTTTATATGTTCAAATGAATATTGCGACAGCCAAAGACAAAAAGCCATTAAAAAAAAAATTATAAAACTTAGTTACTGAGCTCGGATTCAATAACCACAACTTTGAATAAATGATTTTGATTGTTCTAAAATTTGTTTTTAGTTTTTCGTTATAATTTGTTTTCTTATACTATGTTCGGACCGACATTGAAAATATTTTGAAAACACATTTGTATGTTGTGGAATGTAAGTCGTTCGGACCGACGATGTGTGTTTTCGAGGAGTTTTCACTGACAACTATCAATACGGGGATTCTCTTGCTCTTTCAAGATGACACAAAATGCAAAAATCCTATACCGAAATATGCAAGACTAAGAGAGCATTGCGAATCTAGTGATATATGACGGCCAGAGACCTGCACGATTAAGGTAGGCATCGTACGATTACGTTACTAAGTAACACTTCTGACGATTACCACGATGCGAAGGTAACATTGCGCATCGGCATCGCGGCATCGTGGCATCGTACGATTACTATCTGGTATCGTCAATGGCAAATTAAACGAAGTACATACATAAAAGCAAATTCTTGTGATTTTTCTTTCGTATATATCTTATATTAGAAAAAAATTAATA
This sequence comes from Bactrocera zonata, assembly GCA_037783105.1. Taxonomy (NCBI): domain Eukaryota; kingdom Metazoa; phylum Arthropoda; class Insecta; order Diptera; family Tephritidae; genus Bactrocera; species Bactrocera zonata. The sequence goes on along the minus strand of JBAWJQ010006664.1, from coordinate 1,964,196 downwards.
CAATTCTCTTCATTTAAACTTAAATGAATTCAATAAATAAAAATAAATTAAATATATTTCGTTATTTTCGATCAAAATAAGCAACTAATTAAAAATAAAAAATATTTAATATGAACTTAATTTTTTTGTTGTGAATGCAAAAATAAAATGGCGTCCAGATTTTCTCCTTTCAAATTTGTTCTTCTTTCTTCTAATATAGGGTTTGCCGAACTAAAACATATTTCGCTTGCTGCACTAGACGCTGGAATACATAAAATTTGTCGTGCCAGTCTAGCCATCAATGTAAACTCATCTTCATGACGCCGCCACCAATTCAAAACGCAATTTTCTGTATAACGTGCCTTTTTGTATATTTCAATCTGCATATTTATTTGGCTTTCACAGCCAGTCAGCAAATGAACGTCTTTGTATTTTGAAAGCATATCATCCCCGTTACAATGCTCAATATCTACACTTTCAGATTGAGAATCTTGAGGAATTTCCGCAGTCATGCTCATTGAGATTTTGTTCAATTCCACTTTCACTAAATTATACACCTCATCACGTTCAAACTCGCTTAAGTATCGCATCTGCTTATATTCTGGCCATAGAAAAGCAGCAATCTTATGAATTTTGTCTGGACAGAATTTCGTATCAAAAATATTATATAAACAGTTTGTAAGTATAGATCGGATTTCATTGTTACTTTCTTCATGCAGCAATTTAAACAACTTTTCTTTAAGGATATGCATATGTAGTAATACTAAATGTATAGTTGAATTTTTCTCACCTTCCAACAACAATGTTAGATTTTTGAATGGTTCTAATACGTTTATTATCCTGTCCAATAAATACTTTTCAATTCCGAACAAACGATGTGTTTAACGAGATTTCTCTAAAATGTCTTCAATAGCATTGAAATTTTTGCGAATAGAGCACAACATTTCAAATTTAGTGTTCCATCTGGAAGAGCACTCTTGCTTCACGGTAGTTTCAAGCATTTGGTTTCTGCCTGTTCGCTTTAGATTTTCGACAAGAGACTCACATTTTGTTATCAAATCCATAACATTAGGAGCACAACTTTTAAGTGTTTCTTTATCGAATGTGTGCTTCAAAATAATGTTGAGCACATGTACTACGCAATTTACTCTTGAATGATGTTGCAGAGCCATTTTGATATTTGAACCCTGATCTGTAGTAAAAGTAATTTTTTCCAACAAATTTCTATCTAAGTTCAGTTCGTCAAACTTGAGTCCTATGGCACCAATTAAATTTTCCGCAGTTGTCTTCACACCAATCCCATTGTCATCACAATATTTTAATTCGGAGGTAAACAAAATACGGCTAAAAATATAAACATAAACAAACACACTATATGTAGTACAGTTGTGCTTGTTGAACACACAATTTAACATACTTCTTAAGCTGCCATTTATCATGCATATAATGCACAGTAAAAGCAATAAAATTTCTTTGTTTTTTATTATCTGTCCACATATCCACCGTAGACGCACACATGCCTAAGGATTTTGTAAAATTTTTTCAGACAAGGAATAATACATCTAAATATACCGAGAGATTTACCAACCTTTCTCAATGAATGGACGTATATCACCGATAAACTTTTCACGTTCGCTAAGGTGCAACTTGTGCAATCTACGAGATATAGTAGTGGAATGAGGCAAAATGTCATCTATTGAAAAGTTTTTCGTGCCGATTTTAACACCAACTTCCACTAAGCAACGTGCCAATTCCTTGAATCCTTCGCCATTAAAAGCTTCAAAAGATCGTAAGTCACGAGAAGTGAATTTTAAACAATTCTGTAGGACTTCTTCCCGTAATTGGTCACTGATATTAACTGGTAACCGTTTCATTGGAACTGAATCACTTTCTTCTGTGGATTGGCGTTTGTAGCATGTGTGCTTTTTCAAATTTGAAGAACTAGCCCCTTTACCAAATTTGAATGTTTTTTCACAATTTGAACATCCACAATTTTATTGTAAAACTTCCAGATGTCACTTGAACCCGATGCATCACTAATTTTATAAACACCACTTTTAATACGTTGTAAAATTTGGCACGATTCCGATTACTTTGGCTTCTCCAGAGGAGGAATATCCAAAAATAATATAAAAATAACTAATATTTTTTAAAATATTCACGTTTAAAAATTCAATAATGTGCACTAATAACACATGGTATTTCTCAATGTTTCACTAAATTTTTTTACATTTTTCACTTGGTATATTTAAATATACACTCTAAACATTGATATAAGTTCCATTTAACCTTAATTTTGTAATATTTTCCGTAACTTTATTAATTTAAAAATCACTTAGCACACTCTTCGTTGCAAATATTAGATTGTTTACAATTATGAGGAAAACGAGCGTTGCCACATCTTAAACACCAAATTTGTGGGATTCTTAACGATTTTTCTTAGTTTGTTTTTTGCGTGATTCTTGTTTCTATATTAATTGTAATAAAAACTACTTTCCAACAACTTTCAAGTTATAATATTGAGTTGTGAACACTTTCCTGTATGTACATAGTATATGTGTAATATGTTTCATAAACACAAATAAGTAAAAATCTATGATGATATTGTAAAATTTATATCATATCGAGGTGACTGAAGTACTTTCGCGTAGTACTCCTTTCTGCGTTGGCGGCCTTCGGTCGCGCTTTAAAAAAATAACCCTGGCCGAGCTAATACCCGAGGTGACTGAAGTACTTTCGCGTAGTACTCCTTTCTGCGTTGGCGGCCTCCGGCCGCGCTTTAAAAAAATAACCCTGGCCGAGCGAATACCCGGGGTGACTGAAGTACTTTCGCGTAGTACCCCTTTCTGCGTTGAAAATAAAAAAATATATTGACTTTTTGGTATAAAGTGGTTATAATTTATGGTTATCATGTACTCAAAATTTAAGTTTTCGTTATAAAATGGTAAATTTTGGTTATTATATCTGTCAGCGATTTCCATTTATTTTTGATGATACATTGGTTTGTATTTTAGGCGACGATATATATATTATTATATTTAAAATATGAGTTTTGGGTATGAAGTGGTTATATTTTTCGGTTATCATGCAATCACATTGAAACAAAATTTGAGTTTTCGTACTGCACTGTATACTTTACACTTTATTACGTAATATTATTATATAATATTACTAATACATGTATATAATATTACTTATTTGCTTAATAAATTTAAAAAAGAAAATATCCATATGCATGAATAGAGGAATTTTTGCGAAAAAGAGGAATTTCAGCGAATTGCCCTATCATCACATGGCAGCGCTCCATTTCGTCGTAATTTTTGGTAAACAAATGAGGTTGAAACAAGTGTAAAATGTGATTTTTAAAATGTAGAGTTATTTAAAAGACTCTAGTGCAATTTAATTAATTTGAAGTGAAAAATGTGAAAAAAGTGTGTTTAATGTGGTGAAATAGCTCCTTGAAATGGTCCAATTTTGCGAATTTTTGAACTTTAAGGCCGAATATCTCCTAAACTAAGCGTTTGCGGACCCTATAACCCTGTATGTTTTTTAATCAAGAGGACTTCCTCTTTCCAACGGTACCTTGTGCCTAAAATTTCCATTATATAGATTTAAATAATAGTACAAATGCAAAAACTTTGCTAATGCGAAAATGCCAGTTCTTTTCTTCGCGCACAATACTAATTGAGTAACATGTTAGTAATCGGCGATGCCGCGATGCCGATACCCACGATGCCGATGCCCACGATGCCAAAGTACCATTACGTAGCGTGTACTCGCCGCATCAGCATCGCCGCTTGCTAACATGTTACTTTTTAAATTACTCGTGCAGGTCTCTGATGATGGCACGAAAATAAATATGGGTTTTGGTCTGACATATTTTACAGCCATTGCAAATAAATTTTGCATGTGTTGTTCCCTTGCACCAAGAAGAAAATTCTGCAATTGGTGCACCGGCGAAGGGTTTTGCAAGAACAAGAGAATCCCCTTAACAGTGAGCAGCTGTATTTGTATATGGAATGTAATCAAATATCAAGTGACAACTTAGGGCCGGCAAAATATGTCTTCCAAAAAAATCGATTAAACTAGAGCAGGCACCGATTATAATGAGTGGAATGTAAGTTTTCAAGTAGTTTTCAGCGTAAAACGTGTTTTCGTTTGACAGATTTTACATGAACGAAAACACAAATTTTCGTGCGAAAACCAGTTTTTCCCACGAAAACATGTTTTCGTTGTCGGTCCCAACATAGTATTACTTATGGTTAATTTATGTATTAGAAATTAAATTTTATGGTTTTATTTTAAACGATTTATTAAAATTATTTTTAAGTCTTAAAATGGAAATATTTTGGCTTTTTTTTTATTAAATTATTAAAGAACTTATTTTTTCAGATTCTGTAGCGGACCTTTTCCTTTTTGTGTCTTTTATAACGGGTGATCCAAACAAAGGTACTTTTTTCAATAGCCTTTGTTTGACAGATCTCCCATGAGTCGTTTCCAGCTGCCATGCTAGTTTCGTTCAGTATTGTTGGCATGTCACAATGGACCTACGTTTATAAATAGTTCACCTTTTTTTACAAAATTCACTTTCTGTAATGAATGTGTATTTCGTGCTTCTCTCATCAAATGGTCAACATAATCGGCATACTGAGCGTACCATTCGCAACAACATCACCTTCATGCCCATCTTGAGACCCAGCATTGTATATTATATAATATTTGATAGAAAATATGACAACCAAAGCTGAGAGTGTATACGAAGGCCGTGGAGCAGCACCACAAACTGACGTATGCAACGACTTGGAGCGTTTTACGTCGAGATCTTAAATTGAAAGTGTACAAAATACAGAATCGAACTTCCCAAGCCACATTGTTTCGCTTTATAGGCTCCTGAAAAGGTTCAAGATTCGACTTTTCGAGCCAAATTTTGTGCAACGAAGAGGTCAATTTCTGGCTCAATGGGCATGTAAACAAGCAAAATTACCGCATTCGGGACGAAGAGCAGCCTGAAGGGCTGTCATTTCATCCTGAAAAAATAACAGTGTAGCTAAAACTCCCTAAGTCACTCATTATCCTCGTAGTAATGTACGGCATAGAAATATGGAGGCTGACAAACTGAGATGAAAAAATCGAGAGAGCTGTTCTTCACAAAATCATTGAAGCTGTCCGTGTGGGTGATGAATATTGAAATAGATGGAAGCACAAACTGCTTTTTCTTGATACCGACATGGATATAGTTAAGCGCAAAAAAATCTAACTAATAAACTGATTAGGCCATGTTCGGATGATGCTCCAGCGGCAAACTCCTTTGACTTGACACTCCAGACCGGGTATACAGGGGCAAGGGCGCCCACGCATTCAGCGGAAGAATCAACTGCATTGCATTTTCTTATCCTAACTATCTAGATTATTTGAAAAAGTATTACTGTCTCCCTTCATCCATGAAAATAATATAACTTCCATGTACCATTCCACTAACTATTTTTTTAATAAGAGTGCTACAAACGATTAAAAAAATAAAAAATAAAAACGGTTTGGGATATCAATGTTATTTCTTATTCCTGTGAAAGTACATTCGATGTCATTTGTAAGCTAGCAAAAGCAGAGTCTAATAGTCAATTCACTTCAAATATTAATCCGCACACTCAACCAGGAAAAGTATGGGCAACCATTCGCTCCTTCTGCGGACTAAAACCCAGATCGTCAATTCATTGTATGGATACCCAACTCTTAAATGGAAATACAACTACAGAAAAAGCGGAAATTGCGACTATATTTGGACAATTTTGGTCGAAAAAAGCACAAAACCGTAATTTCTCGTCAACATTTCAGCAATGTAAACAAGACACCCTCAAAGGGACATACACCCTAATGCCCAGCAAATCTGCTTCCTTTATCAAAGAAAAAATCAGCTATTTGGAGTTAAACATTGCACTAAATAGACTCAAAGGCAAAACACCAGGTCTTGACCGTATATCTTACCAAATGTTACAACACCTATCAAAAACCGTAAAACACCGACTCCTTGATCTGTTCAACAATATATTCAATCAATACTTACCGCAGATATACAAAAATAGTACGGTAATCCCCATACTAAAACCAGATCTCCATAAAACCTTAATTAAATCGTACCGACCTATTTCTCTCAATCCATGTTGCTCAAAAGTACTAGACAAGATCATCACCAATAGATTATGGCGGTTCGTCGCCACAGACAAACTCACACATAGTCATCAAATGGGGTTCTTCTTCTTCTTTAATGGCGTAAACACCGCATACGCGATTATAGCCGAGTCAACAACAGCGCGCCAGTCGTTTCTTCTTTTCGCTACGTGGATATTCCAAGCGAAGCCAGGTTCTTCTCCACTTGGTCCTTCCAACGGAGTGGAGGTCTTCCTCTTCCTCTGCTTCCCGCGGCGGGTACTGCGTCGAATACTTTCAGAACTGGAGTAGCCGTAGCCGCTGTCTTTTAATTCGCTGAACTATGTCAATGTCGTCGTATATCTCGTACAGCTCATCGTTCCATCGAATGCGATATTCGCCGTGGCCAATGCGCAAAGGACCATAAATCTTTCGCAGAACGTTTCTCTCGAAAACTTGCAACGTCGACTCATCGGTTGTTGTCATCGTCCAAGCCTCTGCACCATATAGCAGGAGGGGAATTATGAGCGACTTATAGAGTTTGGCTTTTGTTCGTCGAGAGAGGACTTTACTTTTCAATTGCCTACTCAGTCCGAAGCAGCACCTGTTGGCAAGAGTAATCCTGCGTTGGATTTCCAGGCTGACATTGTTGGTGGTGTTAATGCTGTTTCCTAAATAGACGAAATTATCTACAACTTCAAAGTTATGACTGTCATCAGTGACGTGGGAGCCAAGTCGCGAGTGCGACGACTGTTTGTTTGATGACAGGAGATATTTCGTCTTGCCCTCGTTCACTGCCAGACCCATTTGAGTTGCTTCCTTGTTCAGTCTGGAGAAAACAGAACTAACGGCACGGGTGTTGAGGCCGATGATATCAATATCATCGGCATACGCCAGCAGCTGTACACTCTTGTAAAAGATTGTACCTGCTCGATTAAGGGGTTCAGGAAGGGAAAATCAGTGTCTGATTTCCTAGTATATCTAGATCACTCAATCCCTATCGGCCAAAAAACACCTATCAATCGTCTCTCTAGACTTCTCCAAAGCCTTTGACAAAGTGGGATTACACTTCATTTTGGACCAACTTAGACTCTGGAATATCGGCCCAAAAATTCCGATACATAGGGAATTATCTGACCAACAGAACTATCAAAATAAAAATAAATTCACATTATTCTCAACTATATCCCCTACAGAATGGTATCCCACAGGGATCACCATTATCCGTTATACTCTTCCTCATTACTTAGTAATATCATTTCTTTTCACAAGGAATTAAACTTCCTAGCATACGACTGACTGGCTGACGACTTAATTATTATAAAAAAAATGAACAGATCAAAAAACACTCCGATAGATCTCAGCAATCTACATAACGACATTACCAATTGGTCTTAATATTCAGGGGCCCTATCACTATCACTACAAAAATGCAAACACATCCACATATGTAAAGAGCAGAACTGCCAAATTAACACCCTCTGCAACAACATCAACATAAGCTCTGTTAACAACCCAAAAATACTCGGACTTATATTTAATAATAGATACAAATGGAATAGTCACATCGACTACCTAGTATCTGCACTTAAAAAACGTCTCGACATCATAAAATACCTCGCAAGTACAAAAAACAATTGCAACACAGTGTCATTACTATTAGCAGTAAAAGCGTTGGTTATATCAAAAATCAACTACGGCATATACCTATACGCTTACGCGCCAAAATCGACTACAAGAAAGCTGAATTCAATCATCAATTTTAGCATACGCACAGCCCTTGGCGCGTTCAAAACAACTCCAATCATATCCCTTAACTCCGAGGCCAATATCCTACCGTTGAACACCAATAGAGATTTTAGTACAGCTACACTTATAAAATCGGTCATAATCAACGATTACTCCCTTCTTCCCATGCTCCTATCCAAAAATCCTGAAAAAAATAAATAATACAACTCCATCCTGCCTAAATAGGATAACAAACTTAGCAAAACAATTCGACATCCAATTAAATTTTAAACCTTCAAAAACTCCAAAGCTCCGCACTGGAACCTGAATCACTCAACAATAAACACAAATCTAGCCCATTTCAAAAAAAAGTTACTCCTCCACTAGAATTTAGAAAGCAATTTTACACAACTATCGAAAAACTCCGTAATTTCAAATTCCTATACACGGACGGTTCCAAAATCAACACCAAAGTTAGTTACAGCATAATTCAAAACAAAAAAATTATAAAAATCGCACACCTACCCATCTACAGCTCAAATTTCTCTGCCGAACTAATAGCCATTCACCAAGCTATTAAATCCGCCACAAAGTTACCAGGCAAATTCGCAATCTGCACTGACTCCCTCTCTTCTATTGACTCAATAAAAAACCTAAACAACCAAGACTTCTACTCCAACTCAATTCGTAGGTCTCTACTAGAGAAACCAAATAAGCTAAAATTAATTTGGATCCCGGGTCACGTACATATACCCGGCAACGAATGTGCCGACATAGCAGCTAAAAATGCTCTAAACGCACCACTCACAATTACACCCACTGTAGTCTTCTCGGACATAAAATGCTTTTTAAAATCACACTTCCTCCAAAAACTCCAAAATGATAACAACAATCATTCACAATGGTACTCAAGCATTTCAAAAAACTCCAAGACAATCAACGACTACTTAAAAATCAGTACAACCTCTCTGACTAGAAAAGACCAAACAAAAATTATAAGACTAAGACTAGGACACAATAGTCTCACACATAAACACCTAATTGACAAAAGCCTATCCAACATCTGTAAATTGTGCAATAGTCAAACAATCAGTACCCAACACATCCTTGATACATGCACATTCTTCGACACCTACCGACTTTCACTTTCAAACTCAACACCTTTAGAGCTACTCAAAAACCCTTCATTTAATAACTTAATAACACTAATAAATTATTTAAAGTTTTGTAAAATATATAATGAAATATAAACATACTATTATTTCACAGCATACTGTATAATTAACATCAATCACTCCTACCACTCACACTAATATTCTTAACGTCACACAGCGATGGATTTGAAGTATTTAGGCGGCCAAAAGTCAAAATCTTAAATACATAGTAGGCACAAAATATTGACGTCTACGTATAGTAAACACTTCCGCGAATTACCCCCCAGCCTTTTTTTCAACAACTATACGTCACCGCTTCCGGGCAGTTAGACGCAATTTGATCGTTGACTTGATACGTATTTCTATTTGGATGCCCAAATTATATCAAATTTCGCAATACGCATGTATGTTTATTTTAAGATGTGTAGTGAAGTGAAAGTGAAAGTGATTCCCATAGCTCAGGTAAGTTTCTATTAAATAAAGAATAGTTTTAACTTTTATTTTTAACTTTCGTTATATTTTTCGGTAGTTGATCATACCCTCTTTTTCACATAAAAAAATTTAATTTTTTTAATTTCAAAAGCAATTTTGTTGTGGATCAGGGTTCGTCCGGATCATATTTTTTTGTTTATTGAATACGTTACACATTCAGCTTTTCTATAAAAAAAAAAAAAACAAGAGCCGCAGAATCCCGCTTACTCCTTAAAGACAGCAGTTCAAAGTATTTTGTTAAAAAAATTTAAAAAACCATTTTTTTAATTTTATGTTTTTTTTCAGTTATGGAGATACCTAGTTCGTCGGGGGTGAAAATAGTGACCCGTAAATGTATGTTTGAGCAAATGCAACTACAAAATTTGCTAAGTATGGATGAAAAATTGGAGTCTTTAGAAAACCACTTGCTATCGTCTTGCGGAGACACTGTGGAAAGAAAAAAGAGCCTTAAGCATACATTTTCCTACATCAAACACGAATTTAAACAGAGATGGCTAAAAGCTCATAAAGTTGAAGAAGTTTTTATGAAAAACAACCAGAAGTGGCTGGAAGGCACTTTTGAAATACCAGTGCATTCGCTTAATCAACCAGGTCGTCCGAGGAAATCATTTTCGGATTCGAGTGAACGAAGCAAGAGAAGAAAAACTGAGGGAATTCGATCAAATGTTGAAGAAGAAATGATTATACATGCCGCACAAGTCATATTGCAAACGAAGGGAAAAAGAAATGCCTCAAAAGTGCTCAAAGATATACGAAATTCACCAACAAAGGCTAGTAAATATAGAAAAGTCTATTCCAAGACCAATGAAACAATTGCTCCTTTGATCCCGTTCCAAGCACTCAAAATGTTCCTAGAAGCTGACCTAACAAGACGACAATATGAAATAATAAGGGCAACTAACCCAAAGCATTACCCTTGTTACGACCTTTTGTTGAAAGCAAAACAAGAATGCTACCCACCAAAGACGGCATTGCGAGTAACGGCTACCTGCGCAGAAATTAGTTTACAGTGCCTAATGGATCATACTATTCAACGATTATCAATCTACCTGGAAGAAGTGTTATCAACAACAAGCACGGTACAAACAAAAATTGTCGGAAGACGCCGAATCCGATGCTAGTATATTTTTGAGTTCTTTTGTCCCACTTCGAATTATTTGTGGTAAAGAAAATGTCGGTATGTGAAAGAAACTACAGATGTAACAAAAGAGGAAATAAGTTATGTAAAAAATGAAATTAAGAACCTCACTCCTACAAAAGTAAATATTGATGGAAAAGAATTTTCTTATAATCACATTTTAAAAATGACCATGATTGATGGCAAAGGGGATGTTCGAGTCTCAATCACTGCGGCAGTATCGCAAGGCATCATATTCGACGGAAAAATGTTGCAATATAAGTATCAGCTGAGTATCTGCAGAAAAACAACACTGTCGCAATATTGCTGCAGTTATTTGCTTGCTCGAACATCCCCAAAGTTTGCAATGCTGTAACCAACACGACCTCAACTAGCCGATGCTATATATGTGGCGCCACTTCCAAAGATTTCAATAATTTAAGCAAAAAGAACGAGATAAGTCCCGATGCTCTTGAGTTTGGCATTTCGGTATTGCACGCAAAAATACGTATTTTAGAAAGCCTTCTGCATTTGACATACAAATTGCCCGTGAAGAAATATGGAAAGAAAAGGACTGAGGAAGAGAAAGCATTAGAAGAAGAAAGGAAAAAAGATATCCAAGAAAGATTCCGCTTAGAAACTGGGCTGTTGGTGGACATGCCTAAAGCCAATTTTGGTAATACCAATGATGGCAATACGAGTAGGAGATTTTTTGAAAACACAGAATTAGCGGCGGACATAAGAGGCATTAACCACGAATTAATACACAAATTTAAAATCTTATTAGAGGCGATTTCAAGTGGACACAAAATAAATACAACAAAATTCGAAGAATACGCCTTCAACACCGCGCAAATGTATGTGGAATTATACGGATGGCATCCCATGACTCCAACAATGCATAAATTACTATTACATGGGGCGACCATCATAGATAATATGATTGCCAATCGGCCAATTGTCGGAGGAGGCTGCAGAAGCGCGAAATAAACATTTTCGGTCATACAGACAGAATTTTTCAAGAAAAGTTTCAAGGGAAGAATGCAACCGTGATATTTATCAAAGATTGCTTTTTACCTCAGATCCGCTCGTAAGTAGTGAAAGATCGTTAAAGAAAACTTCACACAACATTTTTTCCAGTGAAGTTATAGAACTATTAGAACCTGCCGAGCCCCACAGACAATCAAGTATTGAGCACGAAGAAGTCGAGATAGAAACATCTTTTAATAAGACAATTTAATGCATTTTTATTTATTTATGATTTATGAGAATAAAATGTGTTTTTATTATAAAATATATGTTTTTCTTATTTATTTTTTAAAATAAATAGACAGTTTTTTAGAATACAGTCTTTCGAAGCCATTAACGTCCAAAAATAGTTTTGGCCGCCTAAATATTTCAAATCGACCACTGTGCGTCACCTAAATTATTTGCACTACCGTATATACCTACATTCATATTAGCTTAAGGCCTCAGATGCCATAGCTTCTACTTTATATATTGTTCTGTAATTTAGTTATAGTTTCAATATTCTTGTAAATAAATATATCAAATGAGCTTTAAGGGTACCAGGAGTATTTAGCTTTGGTTGAAGCATGGCATGTCAACTGGCTAATAAATGCAAATGAACAAAAGTATAAGCATGTACAATTTTAAGTATGTAAGACCAAAAATGTTTCAGCTAATTAAAATTAATAATTTCTTAGTACCACAAATTACATATTTTATATAGGCATTCATTTTGGCTCACATGGAAAAAAATACAGCATGTGAGCTGTGCAGTTAAATTGGTAATAGCCAAAATTAAAATTCGAAATAATTAAATTCGAAACCTAGCTTTCACAACAAAGTTCTGCCATACAAACTGGAAATAAAACCGATTTGGATGTATGGCATCGAAATGTGGGGTACGACTAACATTGTGCCATACAAAGGTTCCAGTCAAAAATCCTGAGAGGTATAACAAGTTCACTACTGTACGTTCGTAATGAAAACATTCACAAAGATGTTAGTATTCGCATTGTAAAGAAAGAGGTAGTAGAGGACAGCAGAAAAATGTATTAGCATAAGATCCGTAATCATACAAATCCATAAGTTATTGACTTGCTACATTCTTTTCTTCAAGCCCGCTTAAGAAAAAAAGACCAACCAGCCTTCTAAAGAGTAACGTATCACCAAACCGGCTCAATTATTATATTCTTTTCGGAAAGGGATATGCTCATTATATTTATTAGAAAGGCGGGCTAAGCCCCCTTTTTAAAAATTTCGACTCCACTTTCTACTATCGAACGAAAACTAAAATAGTGACAGCAGAGAAGCCAGAAGAAACCCAAACGAGAACGGAGAAAACTCTTTCCTCACAGACGCGGTGTTCGTCCGATTATGGATCTGTCTTCAGTCCCGAGCACTTGTTTTTTTTTTTCAGGATACATCAGTATCTGCTTTAATTTCCATTGGTTCCCTTTCGAGAAGACTCATAGTTTTACGATGTCGAAGGGGCAACCCCCTGTTTTAGAAGTTTAATTTGAATTGCGAACTTAAAATTGGTCCAAATCAGTAAATTAACAGCTAATATAAAAAGTGATAATATTTCGTTTACCACCGTATTCCATTTACCATCTTTATGAAAATACCTCAGGTACAGTGGCGTAGTTACAACTTCCGGCACCCGGAGCCAAGGATGTTCTGCCGCCCCACTTTATCCACCTACCTACAAGTTTTGGTTTTCCGTTTTGGTTTTCTTTGTGATTTTGAACAAATTATAGAACTAACCAGAAACTCATTCAATGAAAAACTCGTCGAAATTAAAGAAAAATACCAGCAACTTGTCGAATCCTATCCAGATGACTTGGATAACGAAGATTTGTACAGTGATATCCAAGACGTACTACTTTTGTTAAAGAGAGTGCAGAAAAATGAAGATCAAATTGGATTTTTACCAGAAAAAGTTTTCTTATACATTTCTTCAATGGGACTGGAAGCCTACAGGACGTTAGCGACAGCTTTAAGAATACTGTTCACTATACCTGTATTAGTTGCATTTTGTGAAAGATCTTTTAGCAAACTTAAACTGATCAAATCTTACTTGAGATCGACCATGAGTCAGACCAGACTGTTCAATCTAGCGATTCTCTCAGTAGAATTTGAAAATGCTTCAACTTTAAATTACAATGATATGATATATGATTTTGTAGCGATCAAAGCTGGAAAGGTGCATCTTAAGGTTCGATCACTATTTTCAAGAAAGATATAAGCCAAAAGATGTAAGACTAATTCAAAGACTGAGGAGTATTCGAGTAAAAATTAATATTTTTCATTAATATTCAGATTATTACAACTCTTTATCTTTTATAATAAATTTTGTAAAAACAACTGTTGAAGTATTTTTCTGAATATTAAAAAACAGCGAAGAAGCGCCCCAAGGCGCTGCTTTGGTTTTCGATACGGTTTCGATGGTTTATCAGGATTAATTTCAGCAATGAAGACGCCAGCATTTGTGTAAGGAAATTGCTCTTGATCTCGCAGTATCAAGTTCTAGTCGCCCACGTCTTCTCTGATAATGGATACATTAGTTTTAGCGTGGGCTTTCGCGGTCAACAAACAGAACATGTAGCTACTTCTAGAACACAAATGAACACCTACGTTGTACGAAGCTTCGATTAGTTCTTCTTCTTCTTCTCTGGAAAGTTTCTATCCTCTGAAAGCTCAGAGAGGTATAAGAAACCTCTTTGGTGGCCATCGGAGGTAATTGAGAACAGATTCTTCGAAAAAAGTTCATGTTAAAGTAAGCGGATCGGCTTTAGTATACCGTCCCAGGATTTCGGAAATGCAACGGGTATGGTCGGATAGAGAAGATTCTCCAGATCACGAATATACAAGGTCTGTCGCAAAAGAAACAGAACTTTTTAAATATAACTGTTTCTGGTGGCGCCACCTATTAGTGGATATATGAAATAAAAAGTTTGATATCTTGTCGACATTTCTTAAAAATTTTAAGACAATTGGATGAAAAAAGTTTATGGCGATCAGTGCCTATCCTGTAGTAATGTGCATGAGTGGTTTAAGCGATTCCAAGAAGGTCGTGAGGTTCTCTGTGACGATCAGAAGTCACCGAAAAAAAGTCCTTTTCAGAAGGACTACTTTGAAAAAAAAAAAAATATATATATATATCTTTTGAAAAATATATATTTTTTTTAACAGTCCTGTTTCTTTTGCGACAGACCTTGTATAGTTATAGCCACAGGAAGCCTATAGTTCTCGAGTTATTCGCGTTTAAAGTTGAAAATTACCACTATTTGAAGTACGTATTTTCGCGATATAAAATTAATTTTGCACTTTTAAGTGCAAAAATAGCTTTTATTATACATTTAACTTATTGTTGAATTTTGATTATTTAAAAAATGAGTTACAAACTGTCAAATAATCAGTGTTACCAAACTAATATAAGCAATAATAAGTTCAACGTGAAATTTGATACACCCTGGTGTTTGTTCGACTAGGGTTATTTTTTTTTTTTTTGAAACGGGACCCAAGGCCGCCTACACAAAAAAGAGCCATACGCGAAAAAAATTTGATGCACCCCGGTGTTTGTCCAACCAGGGTTGTTGTTTTTTAAGCGCGGCAGAAGGCCGCCCACGCAAAAAGGAGTTCCACGCAAAAACAATTTGATGCACCCTGGTGTTTGTCCGACCAGGGTTGTTTTTTTTTTAAGCGCGGCCGAAGGCCGCCTACGCAAAATATACACGAAGAAGTAGCAATGTCATAGAGGGTATTACAACCTCTCTAACATCTGATCATATTTGACCGTTTGTAGCTCTTTCGTTATTATGTAAACAAATTTTAACAATAAGTTAAATATTGAAATAAAACTGTTTTTGTACTACATAATGTTAAATAAATATGTAGAAGCGAATTAGTGAAGTGGTGGTGGATATAAAAGTGCAAGACTAATTTTATATCGAGAAAATACGTACTTCAAATAGTGGTAATTTTCAAATTTAAACGCGAATATCTCGTAAACTATAAGCTTCCTGCGGCTATAACTATATACATATATTCTTGAGAATCTCCTCTATCCGACCATAACCATTTTATTCCCGAAATCCTGGGACGGTATACTAAATCCTTCCTCACACCTGGGTGTTGAATTCATACAAACCTTTCAAGTCCCCGCAGCAGATGGTCAAGGCATCATACAGCTAACAGACCCGCATCTATGCGAACTGCGTTCGATTAGGCCATGTACCTAAGTGATGGGGGCTAGTTATAGTGGCGTTTATACCGAAGTCCGAAATGAGCACTCATCTCATTTCTAAGGAAGGACGGCAGTGATTAAAACTCTCGAAAAGTTTGAGAAACCCACCTTATAAATAGTCTTCTTTGCAGCAGAAAAGTAGAAGCGTACTGCAAAGACATTTCGCCTTCCTTAGGGTGGGATACTTCCCTACTGATCCAATTTCTCTGGTGGGAAATGACCTACTGAAACATCTCAACGAAGACGACTAAACCTCGCTGACAACGACTTAAAATTATAAAGAAATTTAAAATTTAGATAAGTTTAGTCACATTTTCATAAATTTGTCTATTACGATTTATGAATTGTCTATTCGAATGACATTTATAACGAACGGCCAGGGGTCGAATCGTTACATCCGTGAACGTATCAATCGTCACGTAAAAGTATTATGACATATGTACGTGATCGTAATGCTTCTATCGTAATCTGGCATAATAACATACGTGAACGAGTAAATAAACGTATCCGTTCGTCGAAATGTCATTCAAGTGCAAAATGTCAATCGTAATAGACAAATTTATGGAAACGTGAGCAAATTTATTTTAATTTTATATGATTTTTTTTATAATTTTTAGTAATAAAGGACATAAACAAGAAACCAATGAATGGAGTACCTCATTAAAAATTATTTATATAAAAAAAATTTTGTATTTTTTACATTAAAAATGAAATTATTTGCAAGGTTAAGGACATATACATTTTTGAATTAAATATATTAAAGAATACTTTATTTGGTCTCTTATCGTTTGGTCGATTGCGGTGAGGCGGTTGGCTACGCCGGCATCTGTTTCTTGTGTGTGTGATCAGAATCGCAATTTTGAGGGCCAAGACTTATTTTAAATTTTATGCAGATGTTATGTAATGCCACACAAACATTAGGATATCTTTCACTTTTGTGGGATGATACCTTCCTCTCTTGCCATATCCTAAAATTCTCCACCATCTTTTTAAGATTCCCATGCTTTGTTCAACGATACATCTACAAAAATTTTGTTAATGAGGATTCATAATTTGTTATTTTTTATACCTACGCTATTGCTACGACCTCTTAGCTATTTTTTTATACCCATCACTTTTACTAGAGCTCAAAAAAAAAAAAAAAAATTGGATCCATTTTAATATATAATTGGCTTTTGGTAGTTTATTGAAAATTTTGAAACAGTTTTGAGTTCCACATCTATTGTGATCCAAAAATAAGATCCAAAGCAATGTGGAATTTAAAAACTATTGGGAATTGAAAATACATTAAGATCCATTTGATATCGTATGTCATAATGCCAATCACCGCATTTATATCGTATCATGTAATTTTCTTTCGTATGTTTGCCAATCCGTGCACGGATGTAACAATTCGACCCCAGATTTCTATATAAGCGTTACGATCACATGTGTCATAATTCGAAATACAGCTATTCACGTGACGAGTGATACGTTCACGGATATAACGATGTTAATCGATAAGTTTTAGGTTAAGTTTGTTATGATTGGAGCTACGCTCTGCTCAGCACCATAGTGCGGCAACCGCCTCTGTGGGTTCTACCACTGCAACAATCGCCACCTTTATGCCAGTTCCTCACTCCCAAGATTATCCGCGGCATACTAACCTTTTCAACTTAACTGCATCGGATTCCATAGTGTGATCCACGAGATAGTTGCATTAACGAGTCGGAATGGCGTATCGATAGCTGCTGTCTAAGAATTATTCAGATGCCATTGTAAGACCACTTAAAGTTTTCCAACCTCTCCAGTGCTGTGAGAAAGCCACTGTCAAGGCCTTGTCAATCAGAAAAGACATGGGGTGCGTTCGGGTTACGTAATAATTACAACAGTGCAGCATATATTTGCTAATACTCTGCTCTGCTAATATGCAAGCAAAAATTTAACGGCAACATTTTTGCATAAATTGCGCTCAAAAATTCACATTGAACGTCATACTTTGACAAATTTGCCACCCTGCTGTCGTGATTACCGTCTCAAACGCACCTATGACGATGTGGTTGGAATTCGATGGCCATGCCTCCTCGAACCCGGAGACATGCCGACCAATTTTAGCCGGCAGTTTAAACTGAAACCCTTTAACCGACAATACTAAAAGGTGTGTTTCTGTAGCGGTCGATCACAATTTACGGTAGGCCAAGAAAATAAGTTGTTGCCATGGGTCTCTCTCCCAATGGTCCAACCTCGTCGCAACAGTTAGTTAGTTGGTTGGTTTCAATAGGGATGCAAAACACTGTTTAAAGTTGGTAGTCCGAAATTTGGTCCATATACTGAGTTTGCCGGCATTTTGGAAGAATGTTCTCCCGATTTCCATAAGTGCGCTTTCCCCAAAACAGGGTTTAAATATTTGTTACAACAACAACATCTTCCAAAAATATGAACACCGACTTTTTAGGAAAGACCGACATAAGAACAATTCCTACTACAACGACACATAGCTATACATGTTGTTATTATTCCTTATAATTATACTATCTTACTAAAAACATGATCAAAACTTATTTATTTTTATTTGCATTATCATCTCAACAAATTAAACTTAGAAACCTTTACGATATTTCTCCCCAACCGTATAGTCGGTCATTCCTTTTCCCGAAACACCACAAGTTCCAATGCCGACGCGCCCTGTGACAGTATCAGGAGACGCAAATATACTCTTGACTTTCATTCCTGGCTTCTTCAGATTCTTACTTGTGAAATTTAGCCATTTCTTTTTGTCATATTCTCGCTCTTCCTCTAATTCCTTGAACCTCTGCAATTTTTTTTGTTTCCGTTTTTTCAAATATTCCTTTTGATTAGGATGGTGCCGTCTGAAAATAAATATTTTAATTAACAAAATTAAATGCTTGTACTACAGAGGTAAATAAAGGAAAATATATAAGGAATAACTAACATTAATTATTCGAGACAAATCGTGTTTTTGAAGGAAATTTTTTAAAAAGTTTTGGCTTTAATTTTTTTCATACATGTTTCCACAAAATTTCGCAAGAAAATCGAAGAAAAATTTTTTTTGGCTATTGTTCCTTCTAGATGAAAATCAGTTTTTATAAAAAAAAATTACGGCCAGTCATCAGTTTTTATAAAAAAAAATTACGGTATAATAGGTTTAATGATTAAAATGAAAAACAAATAATCGTAAACACAAATAGCTGCAAGAGGATCGCAAACAAGTCTTTAGATACCAGAAATTTTTAATATTATTAATTATAAAAAACTGTATAAAGATCACGTGATTTTTAATTTTTCATAAAATGTGTTCAATATATATATATTTAGTAATATAGATTGTGAACTTAACTTAACTAATGCATTAGGACTAATTTATACCATCCACCCGAAAAACGACGATTGCTTCTACCTTGAATGGTGTGGTGTGAATGGTGTGGTGTGTTCGATTTTTTGAAAATCATGTCAGCAATTCAATTGCTGGAACATGATAGTCACTGGAATCAAACGATGGACGATGTGATAGCTACTTCGCCACGCTACTGCCACTGAAGTTCGCACACTCTTCGCGATGATCATTTCGACATATTAGTCTTGAAATCCACGTCAACAAAAATGAAATTCCCGAAAACATTTTACATCTTATTCGCTGAGAATTGGAATGGGCAAACTTCGGTTGATACCAGTTGTTTGATATCAATTCCACCTGCCTTTTGTCAATTCACTGAAACGAGAGATAAACTCATCACGAATGTTTATCCGAACATTGGCCAAATTATCGTAACTACAATTGCTAGATTGCACGCGTAATTTTAGCTGCCAAAAATACCGATGTTAATGACTTAAGCTAGAAGATTCAAAGTCAAATTCCGGGCGGTTTGCGCTCACTCATACAAATCGATCGAACGTCTTGGCAATGAAGACGAAGCCGTGAATTATCCAGTGGAATTTTTAAATTCTTTGGAGAGGCTTGGTATGCCACCGCATCATTTGCATTTCAAAATTGGATCTGTCATTACTATGTTTCGCAATTTTCATGAGCCGAAACCGTCTAATGGAAGCCGACTGATTGTGACGCAGCTATCGAATACAAGGGTGCAGAATGATTAATTCTACGAATAACTAAAAGTTCCAACGATTTGCCATTTCAGTTCAAACGTTTTCAGTTTCCAGCTAAATTTGCATTTGCGATGACAATTAACAGGACACAAGAAGTGTGTGGCATAAATCTATGTTTTTCTCAAGGCCAGATATACTCGTACATTTAACACCGGAACTGAAACCAAAAAATGTTGTTTATCAAGCTACGTTACATTGAAAAAAAAATGTAGAAAAATCGCAAATAAATGAGTTTCAACATAAGAGACAAATTTTCAAGCTTCTGGTTGACTTTACCCGTTATGTGTAGAAGGATTAAAATATGGAAATAAGGAAATTGAGGCAGTTTCTTTCTCTGATAACATTATAACTTTGTGTCTAAAATTTATGTAATAAGGTCAATACTACCCTTAGCTCATATTTACCTAAAATAGGTTTTAAAAATTCTGGTAGAATTTATATTATATATGTATATCGATCAACACGGTAAATGTCGTAAATTACGAGAAAGTATAATGCTGAATGCACTAAAGATTAAGGGATGTGAATCAGGTTTGCCTTCACGCGGTACGTGGTTCAATAATTTTTATTTTTTAAACCGACTCGGTCTTACTACTTTCCGGACAATCCCTGTACTATTGTTTAATGCTAAAAATGTGTGTGTGGTATTTTTAATAAAAAATTTTAGTGTTAAATATGAATCGAATTGGTCTATGCCATTCTGTTTGGATAAAGAATGTTCAATATCTCCGCTACTTCCTTTAGTATAAAAGCTATACAACATCTAAAAATATTTCCCTGTCTTTAAGCTTTGCAAATTGCGAGAATTTAAAATGTTCGGTTACTTCGGACTTACTTGTTTTATTTAACAAAATGTTAAGACAATTGATATGTAGATGTAATTTTTAGCATTAAAAATGTGTCATTTAATAGTTATGAGCGAAAACGTCTTACTTTAAATGTATGTAATTTTTGTTGATGTTAATTTTTACTTTTGGTACTTGTGATATAAATATGAATTAATGAAAATTTGAACGTCCTTGGTGTAGGGTAAGATGGGGTAGATTTGACGTTAGGGCATATTTTACTATGCCTTTTTTTATGAACACGCCCATAAATTAAAAAAAAAAGTAAGTGTGAACATAGCCTTCCAAGAGTTAGGGAAAAGTTATGTAGTTTGACTTTGTATCATTACGCACCCAAAATTAAGACGCCTTTTGTGATTTTCGCAAGTTTGACTTAAATTTTTAGCAAAACTTGCTTAAGTGTTAAGTAGTCATATTTTGAAAGTAAATAAAAATTTATTTATTAATATTGCGACGAACGCGGATGATAGAACACAATCGAATCGACGATAAATTGCAAGAATCTACTAGAAAGCGAAATTCGTAGTTGCCAGAATGTTCCGAGAACTACTATATAAGAGTGCCGAATTGTGTAGCAGACACAGTTCTAGTTGAAGTGCTGCTATGTAAAGAGCAATTAGATGTAATAGCCCTGACAGACGAGCAAAATTAATACGCATTAAGCAACCCTAATGCGCATTGAAATTTTATGACAGACGATTATGAAATGTTTATTTAAAAAAAAGTTAAAAAAATTAATAAGAGAAATTATTAATAGAAATTTTGGTATTTTTTAAAAGCAATAATTGATTGTAATGCGGAAAAAGTGTGTGAAAAAATTAAGAATATTAGAAAAATGGATAGCGAACTCTGCATTGTTCATTTTCTGTCATCTAAAAATATTAAAATTTGTTTTTGTTAATATACTTGCACATAATTTAATTATCTGATGCTGTAAACGCAAAGGAGGCGGCAGACTTCAAGCGACAACTGTCAAAAAATAGAAAAAAATCGGCCATTTTTGGGCAGTGTTGCCTACTCAAAATTGGTAAATTCAGCTAAATGCACGAAATTCTTGTGCAGTATAAATTTGCATTAACCCTGGTCGAGACCAAAGGTCTGATACACTTAGTCGAGACCAATGGTGTTTACATACATACATTTGTACGGAAATACGTACTGTATTTACGCTCATATATGAACAATATAGATACATTTTTGAAAACTCTTGCCTCTCGATTTGGTTTGGGCATACTCTGAACTGCCTGAAAAAGGAAAATGAAACTCGTATGCGGCTTTTATAATGAAATACAATACAATGAACGAAAAGGCATTTTTTGATTTATTTAGGAGCATATGAATCATTTTTGAGCGATTTTTCAATTGATTTTATGATGATGGGTCCTGAGAAATACACAAAAACATATGTAATCCATTTTCGAATGCTGTTGACAAACTGGGCTTGAACATTTAGAACAGAAAAATCCAGTTTTACGACGCAATTTATCGCTTTCTTGCAAACAAAGTCTGCAATCTCTCCTTCCTTTGAGTGTGTCAGCACCTTTTGATGTTGAAGCTACTAATCGTGATGGGATGTTGAGTGAACGACCGAAAAAGGATTCAAAAGCCAAACCACAAGATAAATGTTTAATGACATTGGGATTGTTCATACGATTTTCGATATTGGGTGTTGCCAATGTTCTCGATAAATTGTAAAGAAAAGTGCGTCGTGCATCCTTTTTATCTAGATGGTCGATTTCTTTGCAAACTACGAAAGCAGCCAATCACATCACATCCAACAAGTTGCAAAAAAAAGGCAAATGTCCATCGTTTCGTTGGCCGTTTTGTAGTGTAATGGGTAACCATCTGATCCATGCAGTCAACGCCGGTCTTTGTTGAATTATAAAATAAAACTTCAACTATCTGTCATCAACTGACTTGCATAATAAAAAAAGAATACAGAAAACGAATTCATTAGAGAGAGAGAAGAATACTGTAGCAAAAATAAATACACAAAATCCTGGTTTTGTTTGTAAACACACTCTTCTTTTGACAGTTTCCCTCTTTTTCTCTTCTTTCGCACGAACAAGTCGAGCGCAAAGAGCTCGCTTTAGACCCGAATGAACATATTTATGCATGTGAGTATGTTTATGGAGGATGGAGTCATGCGTAGAAGTTCACGCAAGTGAGGAAAGTTCTCTGATCGCCATTCACTTAGGAGTGGCCAGAAACGATTCTTTTACATATGACTCAAGCAGCTCACGACTTCCGGTCTTTGAAAAGGAAAAAACAGCCTCGGATGAGAGACCCCCCTGTTGACGACGACCACGGCAAACGAAATAAGGACTATGATTTGAGGGCATGCACCTGGAATGTCCGGTTCCTTAATTGGGAAGGTGCCGCTGCCCAGCTGGTAGATGTCCTCGTAAAGATAAAGGCTGACATCACCGCCGTCCAAGAAATGCGATGGACGGGACAAGGACAGAGACGAGTAGGTCCTTGTGACATTTACTACAATGGCCATATAAAGGAGCGCAAGTTTGGTGTTGGATTCGTGGTGGGAGAGAGACTCCGTCGCCGAGTACTATCATTCACTCCTATGAATGAACGTCTAGCCACAATCCGCATCAAAGCGAGGTTCTTCAACATATCGCTGATTTGCGCCCACGCCCCGACGGAAGAGAAGGACGATGTGATCAAAGATGCCTTTTATGAGAGCTTGGAGCGCACTTATGAGAGATGCCCCCGCCACGATGTCAAAATCGTGCTTGGCGACTTCAACGCCAGGGTGGGCAAAGAAGGTATCTACGGTCGGTAAATTCAGCCTCCACGAGGAAACATCCCCAAATGGGTTGAGGCTGATCGACTTCGCCGGGGCCCGAAATATGGTTATCTGTAGTACTAGATTCCAGCATAAGAAGATACATCAAGCTACATGGCTGTCTTCGGATCGAAAAACCACCAACCAGATCGATCATGTTGTGATAGACGGAAGACACGTCTCGTGTTTTAGATGTGCGTGCGCTCCGAGGTCCTAACATCGACTCGGACCACTATATTGTTGCAGCCAAGATTCGCACCCGCCTCTGTGCAGCAAAAAACGTACGCCAACAAACATAAGGAAGGTTCGACGTCGAGAAGCTGCAATCACAACAGACAGCCGAACGATTTTCTATTCGGCTTGCACTCCTGCTCTCTGAGAGCACTCGTCAACAACTCGGTATAAGGGAACTGTGGGACGGCATTTCAAACTCCTTATGTGCAGCTGCAACCGAAACCATTGGTTTTCGGAAAGTGCAAAAGAACAGCTGGTACGACGAGAAGTGCCGTGTCGCAGCGGAGAGAAAACAGGCTGCCTACCTCGCAACGTTACGATCGACCACAACACGTGCGGGATGGGATAGATACCGAGAGTTGAAGAGGGAAGCGAGACGCATTTGTAGACAGAAGAAGAAAGAGGCCGAAATGAGTACGAAGAGCTTGATAAGCT
Source organism: Bactrocera zonata (assembly GCA_037783105.1). Taxonomy (NCBI): domain Eukaryota; kingdom Metazoa; phylum Arthropoda; class Insecta; order Diptera; family Tephritidae; genus Bactrocera; species Bactrocera zonata. The sequence continues at coordinate 1,939,910 of JBAWJQ010006664.1, read as the reverse complement.
GGCCGACAGGGGTAATGCTCGAAAATTCTACGAAAATATCCGGCGGCTTACAGAAGGTTTCAAGACCGGAGCATACTCTTGTAGAACCCCCCAAGGTGATCTAGCCACCGATGCCCAGAGCATACTTAAATTATGGAGGGAACACTTCTCCAGCCTGCTGATTGGCAGTGAACGCACAACACCAGGAGAAGGCGAACCCGATACCCCAATCGATGACGATGGAGCAGACGTTCCATTGCCCGACCATGAAGAAGTTCGAATAGCAATTGCCCGCCTGAAAAACAACAAAGCGGCAGGGGCCGATGGATTGCCGGCTGAGCTATTCAAACACGGCGGCGAAGAGCTGATAAGGTGCATGCATCAGCTTCTTTGTAAAATATGGTCGGACGAAAGTATGCCCAACGATTGGAATTTAAGTGTGCTATGCCCAATCCATAAAAAAGGAGACCCCACAATCTGCGCCAACTACCGTGGGATTAGCCTCCTCAACATCGCATATAAGGTTCTGTCGAGCGTATTGTGTGAAAGATTAAAGCCCACCGTCAACAAACTGATTGGACCTTATCAGTGTGGCTTCAGACCTGGTAAATCAACAACCGACCAGATATTCACCATGCGCCAAATCTTGGAAAAGACCCGTGAAAGAAGAATCGACACACACCACCTCTTCGTCGATTTCAAAGCTGCTTTCGACAGCACGAAAAGGAGCTGCCTTTATGCCGCGATATCTGAATTTGGTATCCCCTCAAAACTAATACGGCTGTGTAAACTGACGTTGAGCAGCACCAAAAGCTCCGTCAGGATCGGGAAGGACCTCTCCGAGCCAAACGAGATTTCAGACAAGGCGACTCCGTATCGTGTGACTTTTTCAATCTGCTGCTGGAGAAAATTATTCGAGCTGCAGAACTTAATCGAGCAGGTACAATCTTTTACAAGAGGGTACAGCTGCTGGCGTATGCCGATGATATTGATATCACCGGCCTAAACACCCGCGCCGTTTGTTCTGCTTTCTCCAGACTGAACAAGGAAGCAACTCAAATGGGTCTGGCAGTGAACGAGGGCAAGACGAAATATCTCCTGTCATCAAACAAACAGTCGTCCCACTCGCGACTTGGCCCCCACGTCACTGTTGACAGTCATAACTTTGAAGTTGTAGATAATTTCGTCTATTTAGGAACCAGCATTAACACCACCAACAATGTCAGCCTGGAAATCCAACGCAGCATTACTCTTGCCAACAGGTGCTACTTCGGACTGAGTAGGCAATTGAAAAGTAAAGTCCTCTCTCGACGAACAAAAACCAAACTCTATAAGTCGCTCATTATTCCCGTCCTGCTATATGGTGCAGAGGCTTGGACGATGACAACAACCGATGAGTCGACGTTGCGAGTTTTCGAGAGAAAAGTTCTGCGAAAGATTTATGGTCCTTTGCGCGTTGGCCATGGCGAATATCGCATTCGATGAAACGATGAGCTGTACGAGATATACGACGACATTGACATAGTTCAGCGTATTAAAAGACAGCGGCTACGCTGGCTAGGTCATGTTGTCCGGATGGATGAAAACGCTCCAGCTCTGAAAGTATTCGACGCAGTATCCGCCGCGGGAAGCAGAGGAAGAGGAAGACCTCCTCTCCGTTGGAAGGACCAAGTGGAGAGGGACCTGGCTTCGCTTGGAATATCCAATTGGCGCCACGTAGCGAAGAGAAGAAACGACTGGCGGGCTGTTGTTGACTCAGCTATAATCGCATAAGCGGTGTCTACGCCAGTAAAGAAGAAGAGTATGTTTATATGAGTGCTAGATAAACATACAAACCAATTTGGACATGTAACGAACATAAAAGCAGATAAATCAACCGTGCGACGTGATAGAAACATATCATAGTTCATATATTTTCATACAAAATATATGGGTCTAGCCAAGCACCATTGGTGTCTAATATTATAATATCCTTTTTTCGTCCTTTTTGATACGATTTCCCCGAATTTTTTTTTTCTGAATTCTATAGACAATAAAATTTTAGGAAGCTACCTGGAAGCGCAAGTCGTTTGCTACACTCTAAATATATTTAAATAACATTTAAAAACAAAATATGCCTGGCCAGACCCGTTGGTAAATGTAAATTAAGCCAGCTAATGCAAATTAGCGCTGTCGTCTGTCAGGGCTATAAGTAAGTTGAGATAATGAGTATTAAAGCGTTAAGTTGTTGGAATTAGAAATAAAGATAAGTTAATAACCATTAAATTGGGACTTTTATTTAACAATCCAGTAATCGAACTCAAGAGTGAATTATAAGGTAGACGATTACAATATTTAACTGGTGAAATAAATATCTAAACAAAATCTGCTGAAGTCTGGAGACCATTTGACCATTTCAATTTGGGCAGATTTAACTTATGTCAAATCCCCCCAATTCTACCCAGTTTCTAAGGTTGTAAAATCGCGGGGATTTTGCAAATACGGCAACATAATACTGCGATCAAATTGAAAGGTGAATTTTTAATTTATACTTCGCGTGCTTTTGAATCGGTAAATGTTTTTTCTGTAAGTTTATGCTACTGTTAGTGATCTATACTAAATTTCACGTCAAAATATTCATTAGTATTTGAGATACGCATCGTTTTGTGAGGCTCTGAGAGTGAATTCTTAGATGTCTGAATTTATTGAACAAAGAAGTTCAATAATGCACCATCTCATACTGCATTGGTTATTCGTGATCATTTCGCCACATTTTCAATTAATATCGTGCCGCAACCACCGCATTCTCCTGATTTACCTTCGTGTAACTTCCGGCTATTCAGCAAACTCATATGACCACTCCGAGGATATAAAAACTGAATCGAAAAAGCGTGATTGCCATCACGACGGAGGATTTTTCAAGTGCTGTGATGACTGGAAAATTCGTTGGCATAAGTGTATTGCAGCGGGAGGGGATTACTTTGAAGGAAATGAAATGGACAAAATTCAATTTGATCACGTAGTACATTATTTTAAATGTAAAGCATAAAATCATAGACAACGCCAAATTGTATGTTTTGAAGTTCCACTTGTGAAGCTTATTTGACATATTTTTTTTCAAGCTATGCTGACCTAATAATCTTTATATTCAATCATTTTTTCACCTACGCTTTGAAATTCTTCTTGGAGAGTTTCTTTGAATTGTATTTTTATAATTTTTTTTCTTTGAAACCAATTCTTGGCAAAGACCTGTGTAAAATTCTCTACCCATGCCATGCGTAATGTTGGAATATTTACTACAGTAAGAGAGTAATATACCAACATACCTTTTAATTTTAGTCACATAACATTTTAACTCCGTTCCATTAGTTTGTGTCTCTTACAAATTTGGTTCATCATAAATTTTTTGATAGACTTCTTCTATAAAAAACTTGGTCAAATATTTAGTTTTTTTTTTCTCACATGACCGGATAATAGAAAGTTGAGTCGATAACCTAAAATCAACAATTTATGATTCAAAAATAAAATTTTCGAAGATTTCAATCAATACGTTTTTGGAGTGATAACTAAAAACCAATTGTAAATAATACAAAATTATCAAAATATAAACAGAAAATACATGAGAAAAAGAAAAAAACTTACCGAGTTTGTCCGGAAAGTAATAAGACCGAGTCAATTTAAAAAAATTATTGGACCAAACGTCACAATTTTTTAAAAACTTTCAAAATAGGTTCCTTCTGCGTCGATGCAGCACTGCCAGCTCGATTTTCAAGCATTGAAGGCGTCATGACGGTTTGTCCAGGAAGAAAAAATTCTTGGTGGACGAAGTCTTTGATGTCAAAAAAGACAATGAAGATTGTTTTCACTTTGGATTTGCTCATTATTCCGGTTTTCATCAGCGACCTCTTCCCGGCCCTCCAAAAATCCTTGGTGCCACAAAAACACACCACTTCTTTCTAAAACAACATCTGTGTAAGCTTGCTTGATTATATCAAACGTCTCTGTCGCAGATTTACCGAGTTTTACATATAATTTAATAGCGTACCTCTGCTTTAACGAACGCTGCCTTTTCGGTTTGCACCACTCACAGAAACACGTTGCGCGAAAATGTTTGTCCTGACTCTCAAGGTGTTCGGAGACAACTGCCCAGCCGCTCGTTCGTTAGCTAGGAACGCCCTCTACCGAATCCAGTCGGTGTGCGAACGCTCCGAAGTACAGTCGCGGCGGGAGAAAATCAGTCCTATTACTTTCCGGACAAACCCTGTATGGACACAAACTGTTTTACCGTTGTGAATAAAACACGCTTTCTTATTTTCATAGGAATGATTCACATATTGGCCGATATATGCTGTACAAAGTCACCTCGAAGTTCGAAAATTTTTATCTGATTCAACTCATTTTTGACATACAGACATTTTATTATAGGAGAAGGACTATCCCTTAATTCCAGTTATATAGTATATATATCATTTAGAGCAACACTTTTGATCAAAAGTCAACCAAAGGTACCGGTTTCTAAATACTCGGTACCTAGGGGCTTGAACAGTTTTCATTGGATTTAAAAAATTTTTGGTCCTAAAGTATCACCCAATAAACACCCCAGTTTAATCCGTTTCATTAATTTCTTATTGATTTACGTACTGGAAATTGAACGCATCAAGTGGAATTTAAAATTGTGTTATATGGGAAGTAGGCGTGATTGTTGTCCGACTTCGTCCATTTTTACAATGTAAGAAGAATATCACGTACTAAATTTTGTTGAAATCAGTTTGACGGGCCTCGCGATATGGGATTTCATCAAAAAGTGGGCGGTGCCACGCCCATCGTCCAATTTTTATAGCGGCTCCTATAAAGCTCTCTTATACCATTTCGATGGTAAAATTTAATGTCTCCGGCGTATTTAGTTATTAATCTATCGCGCAGTTATATGGGGAGTGAGCAGGGTTATCCACCGATTTCATCCATTTTCACACTGTTGGTAGAAGTTTTTACAAGATTTGTACTCAGCAAATTTGATTGTTATAGATCAAGTGGATGAGGAGATATGTACATTAAACTTGTTAGAGGGCGGGGCAAGTCCCACATTTTCAAAAAAAAAAAATTCCCACAGGTGCAGTGGTCCGATTGCGCCCATCTATGAAGTAATATTTTTTTTTTACTAAGGAACGCGCATATCACGTTTCATCAAGATATCTCAATTTTTACTCAAGTTACAGCTTGTACAGACGGACGGACAGACAGAAAGTCAACCAGATTTCAACTTTTCTCGTCATCCTCATTATTTATATATACTACATATGGGGTATTCCATACCAAATCGACCACTTTTGAACCCGACCCCTTTAGATTTTGCTGAAACTTATCCATCCTTTTCTACCCTTTGAAAAACATTTTTGAGAATTTTTTCAAAATTTTTTGTGCAACTTCAAAAAAGTTATGAATTTTTCAAAAAAATGGCGAACTTCCAAAAAATTACGAAAAAACCGATTATTTTATATAATTGATCGTGTTAAATTTTTTTCGTGTATTTTTTCGAAAAGTTCATTCAAAAACAAAAATTAAAAAAAAAATGGTCCCTAAAAGTCAATTTCTACAAAAGTTATGGCTATTTGAAAATAAAAAGGCCATTTTTTTTTTAAATTCATAACTTTTTTGAAGTTGGACAAAAAATTTTGAAAAAATTCTCAAAAATGCTTTTCAAAGGGTAGAAAAGGATGGATAAGTTTCAGCAAAATCTAAAGGGGTCGGGTTCGAAAGTGGTTGGTTTGGTATGGAATACCCCATACATAACCCTATATCTATCTCGCTTAGATTTGGGTGATACGCACAACCGTTAAGTGAACAAAACTTTAACCCTGAAAGACGGGGGTAACTAATTCACAAATACATTTGTAAAGTTTTACCTCTTATACCAATACAATATGTAACTTTTTGTCTTGAAATAGAAAACTCTATTGTAAGAGTAGCAACATTCATCATATGAAATTGTTGAATATGTAAGAATATTGACAATGAATCCGTTAAAAATTGCCTGGTGTTACAAAGCGTTTTTATTTTTTCCTTTTGTAGTTTTTTAGTTTTGACAATATTGATAACCCAAAAATTAGCATTCGAATAGTTGATTGGTGATAAGCGTTTACAGCAACCATTAAGAACCTTGGCGAAAAGGTGCTGGTGTGTCGTCAAATAACGTAACATTGTGTGTATATTTAAGTACTTGATTAGGGTAAATTTTAGAATTGCATCCCCGATTTGGGGGTTAAAATGGGTATTAATGCAAAAATAACTTTTATTCAACATTTAACTTTTGTTCATTTATTTTTGTTCATACAATAACAAAAGGGTTGCATTCTAACTAATAATCAGTGCTACCTTACGTTCATATTTTACAGAAGAACCAAAAGAAATAAAGAAAACAAATAATACTCCAATGATAGGAAATATATAACATATTAGTTTTCCGTATAGAATTCCATTCTGCATTGGCGGCCTTCGGCCGCGCTTCAAAAAAATAACCCTTGGTCGGACCAACTCCTTTTGCCCGATCCAACACCGGGATTTATCAAGATAATGAGAATTCTGCAAGAGTGAATTTAGTTATGACGTATAATCTTTCTTTTTTCTTATTTTTATTACATTACAAAATATGGTAACACTAATTTTTTGCTTGTTTACAACTATTTTCTTATTTTATGTAAAGTTTGATATGGAATTAAAGTTATTTATGCACTATTTAATATAACATAAATGATTAGGAGCGAATTAGTGAAGTGTTAGTGGATATAAAAGTATAAAATATACATAGGTGTAAAATGCATTATAAATCGGAGAAACACGCTTTTTAAATAGTTGATTTTTTGAACTGTAAATGCAAATATCTTAAAAACCATAAGTCAGCGGCAACTATAAGTATATATATTCCTAACCTGGAGGACCTCCTCTATCCGTACATACCCATTTTAACCCCAAAATCGGGGGATGCTATTCTAAATCGCAGCCCTTGATTATATTGTATGTTGTTCCTAAAAATTCATTGAATTGTTTCAAATTGTAGATCGAAATTCTGATGTAAGCAGTTATATAAAATGTGCGTCGCTTGACCAATATCAATGCAGTGGTAGTGCATTTGCCAGAATACGATCTAACAACACCATGGTTGGAACATTATGTTAATTGTTCGTTTAATGGCCATGTATAAACAGAGAACAGTTTTTCCAGTCATTTCAATTCAAAACAAATAATGTATCACAAAATGTTGGGTGAACGAGGAATTTGCTGCTGTAAATATAATTTTCCCGAAAATTACGCGGAGGCTTTTAAGATATTATGGGTATGAATGGCACAAATATTCAGGGCATTGCGACGAGTCCGTTGGCGGAATGGGTGTAATAAGTGAGTGCCTGAAGGTAATAAGACAAAGCTTGACGAGGCAACTCTGTTGCTTAACAAGTGTAAGATAAAATAAAGCAAGCGGCAGCAATAAAAGGGAGAGTCGGAAAGAAATCGTCAGCGAGTAAAAAACATTAAACAGCGAGTACGCAGTGGTTTTGAGAACATTTCATAAAGTGTCATAAAGTTTCATAGAATTTAATAAAGTTGTATATTTAAATGATTTGATTGTCAATTATAACGAGTTTACAAGAGTTCAGAAGTGGAATAACCCCTACTCATCTACAAATATACAGTGAATCAAAAAAGTTTTGGCACACCTCAGTTTTTCCACTTTGCTTCCATATAACTTTTAATTAACTGAACATACCAAACAAAAAACAAACATATTTGTGTAAATAATGTTTTTTAACACATATATACAAAAATTAAAAATTCATACAAGTAGGAAATTATTAAGAAAATAATGAAAAAGAGCATATTCCTCTTTAAGTTGACTTCCTTTGCTCCCGTTTTTGGTGACTTCTGTTAGATATTGCATATTAATAAATAATTAGAGCAATTGACTCTTAGTAATGTGTTTAGCATTGACATAGATTGAGCAAAACGGGTTGAGGAAAAGAGATAACCGTTGAAGTGCGAAAACTCATTTTGAATCTGTACCTGAAAAAAAAAAATCATTGCGCGAAATAGGACAAATTGTCAATAGATAATTTTCCAGTGTAAGGAATGTAATAACCCATTACATAAACAGCGGAAAAATAGAAAGCAATTACACATCTGGGAGGCCAAAAACTTTTTCTGATCGGGAGGAACGATCCATTGTTGGCGCAGTGGAAAAAGACCCAAAAATTTCGGCAGTGAAATTGAATACAAAAATGGATCGGATGGGTCTCAAAAAATATGGCGAAAGCCCCATGGAGCTCCAAGAAAATTGAAGAATTTGAAGAACAATTTGCTTCCGAGCGTAACTAAATTGGGTTTAAATGAAGAGAAATCGCTGTTCCAGCAAGACAATGATCCCAAACACACTTCGCGTTTGGTTCAAGAGTGGTTAATTTATATCTGCAAGCAGCAGAAAACACCTCCACAATCCCCTGATCACAATCCCATTGAGCATATTAGGCATTTGCTTCAAAAAAAAATTCGCAATAACCAAATAACTTCGAAAGAATCCCTTAAAAATGCTCTGAAGGAAGAATGGGCCAATATTACCGGTTGGGAGACTTCCCATTTGGTCGCAAGTATGCAAAGGCGTTTGCAAGCGATGATTAAAGCCAAGGGAGATGCAACAAAATGTTAAACATTTTCATTTTCTTTTCCTTCATCTTTTATTTTACCATTTTCATTTTTTGTGCCAATACTTTTTTGATACGAATATGGCTCTTTTTCATTATTTTCTTAATAATTTCCTACTTATATGCATTTTTTATTTTAAATTTTTAAATATATGTATTAAAAAACATTATTTAAACAAATATGTTTGTTTTTTGTTTGGTATGTTCAGTTAATTAAAAGTTATATTGAAGTAAAGTGGAAAAACTGAGGTGTGCCAAATCTTTTTTGATTCACTGTATGTAAGTTAGGATGACTCAAAAAAAAACTTTTTTTTCGTTTGGTACTCGGAAAAATTGGTTCCTAGACACCTCTAAGAAAGCCTCTCCAAGCATGAGTTCTTAATTGTAACGGGAAGGTTCTCCTACATACAGTTTTCTATTTTTTCTTATTATCAGATAGAAAAGTTTATATCTCGCTTCCAACTACTTGAAAAAATATCCTGTTCCTTAGATTAGATTTTGTAGGAAATTAAATGCTCTAAAAAAAAGGCCTTCTATGACTTTTTCGTAAACCCAACCGTTTAAAAGATATTAACAGTTAAAGTTTGATTATTTTTGGGAAATTTTTTTATTTCTTATGAATTTTATAACTCAATGAAAAAAAAAAATATTATTATCTATCGGCCTTGCAAACGTTTTGTTGCAAGCCGAGAATGGACAACGGCACCCGATCTCACACTTTGGTCGCTTCACTACGGACAACAAGAAACGTATCCACAGCTATGAACTCGAAGCATTAGCGATTGTGGAATCATTGGAAAGCTTCAAACACTACGTATAGGGAAAGATCAAAGTTATCACTGATTGCAACGCTCTACGAACAACGATGGAGAAATGAGAGCTCATACCACGCATTGCCCGATGGTGGTTGAGAGCTCAAGAATTCGACATTGAAATTCAACATCGACCAGCTGCTCGTATGGCCCATGCCGATGCGTTGAGCCGTGCACCTTATGAACAGGCACACGAAGTAGATACCGTTGATCTCAAAATTTCCAGGATGATTATCGACAAGGCAGATAGGTTGTTTAGTGTTCAGCTACAAGACGAGAAAATAAGAAACATCGTTAACGAAATGCAGATTGAGGTGAAACCAGAATATCCCGACTACGTTGTTGAACTGAGACGCTTACTATATATCTCGAAAATACGACAACAAACTACTATGGGTTGTTTCGAAGCAGTTAAGGTTCCAAATACTCCACGAATGCCGCGATAAGGCATATACTACTGTGTCCAAAAAATAAGGTGACATTTGAATTTAAACTGCGCGCGTCGAAGGATTTGGAGAATTATTTTTTCTTTTAGGTTGGTAGTACTGTCAGTCACATTTATGTCAAATTTCATGTCAAAATATTCATTAGTGCTTGAGATACGTGTCGTTTTGTGAGCTGCTAAAGTGAGTTTTTCGTTTTTTGCGATGTCGAAATTTGTTGAGCAAAGAATTTGCATTAAATTTTGTTTACGGAATCAATTTTCTGCTGCGGATACATTGAGGATGGTGCATAAAGCCTTTGGTGATGAGGCTATGTCTAAAAAAAATGGTTACAAGTGGTATAGTGAGTTCCAAGCCGGCCGTGAACGTGACGAAAAGCGTCCAGGGCGACCATCAACCTCAACCGACGAAGCTCACGTTCAACAAATCAAAGATTTGGTGTTGAAAAACCGTCGATTAACAATTAGAGACCTTGCTGATGAAGTTGGCATATCAAAAGGCTCAGCCAATACCATTTTGAAGGATGTTTTGGGTCTCAAGCGCGTCAAATCTCGACTGGTACCAAAAACATTGAATTTTTTGTAAAAAAAGGCGTCGCGTTGAAGTGTGTAAAACGATGCTTTCCGACTAACCAGGGTGTCATGAAACGCATTATAACTGGCGAAGAGACTTGGATCTATGCTTACGACCCCGAAACAACCGATCAATCGAGCGAATATCGTGCCAAAAGAGAGCCGAGACCAAAAAAATCGCTAAAAGACGCTCAAAAATCAAGGTCATGTTGACTGTTTTCTTCGATTATCGTGGTGTTGTGCATTATGAATTCTTTCCAACCGGTCAAACAGTCAACAAGGAATATTATTTGAACGTTATGCGTCGTTTGCGTAACGCTATCCGCCTAAAAAGGCCGGAATTGTGGAAAGACAATTCTTGGTTTTTACACCACGATAATGCACCATCCCATACTGCCCTCGTAATTCGTGATCATTTCGCCAAAAACTCAACCCATATCGTTCCGCAACCACCGTATTCACCTGATCTGGCGCCGTGCGAGTTCTGGCTGTTCACCAAGCTCAAAAGACCGCTCCGGGGGCACCGGTTTTATACGATAGATGAGATTCAAGCCGCAGCGAAGACGGAACTGAAGGCCATCCCGGAAAGTGACTACAACCAGTGTTCCGAAGATTGGAAAATCCGTTGGCATAAGTGCATTGCATCGGGAGGGGATTACTTTGAAGGGGATGAAATTGATTTGGAAGAATAAATAAAGAATTTTCAAAATAAATACAATGTCACCTTATTTTTTGGGCACAGTAGTAAGCGTTGGCAAAACAATAAAACGAATTCTCAATCTCTTCTGGTTTCCTCGAACGTGCAATTTCGTAAAGAGCTACATCAACTCATGTGTGGGTTGTGCGTTAAAAAAACCCCTGCCGGAGGACGTGAGGGTCGATATCACTACGACAACGTTAAACCAATACCGTTTTCAACAATACACATTGATCATTTGGGTCCGTTCCCAAAAAGTTCAAAACGCAACTAGAATGTGTTGGTAATTGTAGACTCATTTACCATATTCACAATTCTACGAGCAGTCAAGAGTACCGCAACAAACCATGTAATCCCGGTATTGCTAGAGATCACGAGCTATCTAAGAATGCCTGAACGTATCGTATCCGACCGAGGAACGGCTTTCACTTCAAGAGCGTTCCAAAAGTTTTGCAACGAAAACAACGTCAAACGCAGTGCGTACGCCATGCGTTAACGGACACGCTGAACGAGCTAACCGCATCATCCTATCCATACCGAATAAAACCACAGGTTGCACACCATTCCGACTACTTTATACGTACATGCCACGAGACATCCTGCAGAATCAACTTATCCAGGCACTTCAAGAGGATGATGGTGACTTGATAAACGACACCGACCTACAGCAACTACGAGTCGACACCGCTCAACGAATAAACGACGTAAGAGCACAAGCCAAGAAGCTATACGATGCAAAGCACAATCAACCGAAAACTTAAAAAGAAGGTGATCTCGTATTAACTACAAACGAAACGACGTAAGAGCACAAGCCAAGAAGCTATACGATGCAAAGCACAATCAACCGAAAACTTAAAAAGAAGGTGATCTCGTATTGACTACAAACGAACCGATAAGCTCCGGTACATCACGTAAATTAGAACCACGATTCAGAGGACTGTTTATCATCACCAAAGTCCTGCCAAATGATCGTTATGTAATTGAAGACTTACCTCATGCCGAACGAACAACACGTCATTACAAAACCGCATTTGCATCAGATCAACTTAAAAATTGGTGCATGTTACCACCAGATGATTCAGACGACGAAGATAATAGTACCATGGGCGAGGGCGCCACACTGGGTTAGGAAAGCCGACTGTAAGCGATGGCAACTCTGTTGCCCAACAAGCGTCAGATAAAATGAAGCAAGTGGCAGCAATAAAAGGAAGAGTCAGAAAGAAATCGTCAGCGAGTGAACAACATTAAATAGCGAGTACGCAGTGGTTTTGAGAACATTTCATAGTGTCATAAAGTTTCATAGAGTTTAATAAAGTTCTATATTTAAATAATTTGACTGTCAATTATAACGAGTTTACACGAATACGGCGTTTTACAAGTGGGAGAATGTAAGTTAACAACAATTAGTTAATATTTAAATTTTATATTATTAATTTACATATATTCATATGTATTCATTTATCTACTTCGACTTTTCCTTATTCAAACGACATAGTTGTGTTGAAAACGGTAACCCTATCCAAATTGGTGAAGAAATTTGCAAATCTTACATGGGTACTACATAAATAGTATAGTGTTAGTAATAATAGTATTTATTTTTAAAATTTAGTGTAGATACTTTAAGGGGGTATTCTCATGTAATCACTTCGAAAAATGGATTTTTTTTTATATTTTGACAGTAAAACCTATTGAAAACATGCTGTAACTGGGTCGGCTTCACGGAATTTACTGAGAGCTCCTTCAACGCTCTACCCATTCCTACGGACGTATGCGTTGGCGAACGTCGATTCCGCAAGGTGATCGCAGCAGCTACCGCTCCGTCCCAATTTCCCAGCCGAAGCAGCCGTTTTAGCTAACGAGCGCGACACCTTACGCCATGCCGATCCCGGGGATCCCCGAATAAGGGATCTCAATTTGTAGATTCGGCGAATGGTAAATCACCATAAGCGGATGCAATGGATAGAGCACCTGAAGTCCTGCAACCTCTCCATCGGTGTGAGTAAGCTTTGGACTACTGCCAAGGCTTTGTTTAACCCAAAGAGACACGACGACCGAGTTGAAGTTCAATTCAATGGTCATGCCTCTTCGGACCCGAAGAGCGCGAGCTATTTTAACCGGCAGTTTACACTGCACCCTTCGGTAGAAAAAATCAAGCTATGTGTTAACCAACGGCTGCGCAAAATGCCAAACGACTGCGCGCCACTTACTTCCACCGATGAGGAGGTTCAGAATGTCATCAACAAATCAATATCTTCTAAATCCATTGGCCCTGCTGGAATCAACAAGCTTATGCTAAAGCATTTAGGCTCTCATCATAGTCCTCAACATGTCGCTGACCACTCTTCAATTACCCGATGTGTGGAAAGTCGGAAAAGTTGTCCCTCTACTGAAACCTGGGAAACCCGCCAACAAATGGGAGTCCTATCGTGAGAGAACTCTCTTCTCCTCAGTAGTGAAGACACTTGAGGCCTTGCTACTCCCGACCTTCACTCACCACCTGAGCCTAGCCAGCCACCAGCATGGATTCCAAAAAGTGCACATCACCACCACAGCGCTTAGTGTCATAAACGCTGATAGTTCGTGGCTTTAACCAGATACCACCCTGTCAGAGAACGATCTTCGTAGCGTTGGACTTGTCAAAAGCTTTTGACACAGTCAACCCCACAACGCTACTGCAGGACATTGAGAAAACTACGCTTCCTCCAGGACTAAGGAGGTGGACCATGAACTACATGAACGGTCGTCAATCATCCGTACTATTTCGAGTTGAAACATCTAAACTGAGAAGAATTAAACAGGGGGCTCCGCAGGATGGTGTCCTCTCCCCGTTACTGTTCTTCTACATCTCGAAACTCCTACAGCCACCAGAGGGGGTTTCCATAACCCCGTACGCAGATGATTGTGTGATATTGACATCGGGCAATGGAATCGATGGCATGTGTTCGAAAGTAAACAACTACCTCTCCGACCTTTCTCGTTTCGCCACTGCACGGAACCTCACACTTCCCCCACCAAATCCAAAGCGACCTTTTTTACGAACTGGACGAAGGAGTATATGTACTTAGTATTGCAGTCAATGGCGTCAAAATTCTGACTGTCAATAATGCTAAGATTTTAGGTGTACCTTTTGATAGTCTATGCTCCTTCACTCCTCATACGACCACGATTATCGCCAAGGTACAGAGCCGCAATAAAATCGTCAAGTCACTAGCCGGCAGCACATTGGGAAAAGACAAAAAAAAACGTTGTTGGCTGACTTCCGACAGGTACTGACCGCCATTTACGGTGGAGCTATCAACACTTTCACCGACTCCCTTCCCGTGAATGGCGTTCTTAGAATCAAATCACCACCCATCGCAGACGAAGAGCTCTAATTGCCGCGAGAAACGCGAGTGACCCTAGCGCAACTTCGTTCTGGATGTTGTAGCAGGTTGAACTCCTACTTATCCAGAATAGACCTCGTCATATCTAATATGTGTCCTGCATGCAACGAATTTTCTGGGCCTCCCGCTAGATTACGTCGTCGAGTACATGAATAACCCTTACCATCTTAACGGGGATTGAGAAACCGTTAAAACAACAGACGGTTGTCCGTTGTTGTTGATGTCTTTTTTGGTCGACAGCAAGTTTCAACTTTCCTTTTAATACTTAGGGCATTCTGCACGAAATACAATGAACAACCTAATGTTTTAGCGATATTCTTAAGACTTTGGCCTTCTTTTCTAAAGTTTAAGACGATTTCCTTTTCCTCCGCACTACAATGCTTTTTTCTACCTATCTATAAAATTTGTTTAGTTTTTAATGCGTTTTAAACATGGAGCTATACACCCGGAAGAGCAAACCATTAAAATAAATCGTCCAATTTGCTGAAAATCTTAAAATAATTAACAATGTACTTATTATTTTGACCACTTAGAAACACTAGCATCAACAATAAATTGTCACGCCCACTACAGAGGTGGGATTCAGGATTTTATTTTCGAAATTCAATCATGAATGCAGCCTAAAGGAATGTACTTAATATTTTGACCATAAGGGTATCTCGTTTAGTTGTAGGTAAAATGTTAAATGAATAAAACTATTATACTCTGTAGCAACATGTTGCAAGTGTATAAAAATTCGATAGATGAAAGACGGAATTTATATATTCCTTGACATTATTAGTTTTTAACGTCGAACTATATTTTGCATTGACTACCTTCGGCCGCGCTATAATTAAAATAACCCTAGTGCATTCTAACGAACTTCAAAGAAGTTAGCCCAAGTCTACACAACACTGGGATTTTATCAAGAGAAGAGAAATACTGAACGATTTTACATAACCCATTACACGATTATGTATACTGTATCTTTCTTATTAGTGATTATATAATATTGAGTACGAATGTAAAATTCATAACACAATATTTCTATATACTACTCGTATATTCTTCAATTTGTGTATTTTTGGACTTAAAATGCGAATATCTCGAATACTTTAGATCTATTGCGGCTATATACGGTATATTAAATCGATTAATAGGTGGGTGGGGCCCACGCTTCCTGTTTTTTTTTTTAATTTTCAGAACAAAACATTAAAGTTTTACATCATACTGCGTTGCTTAGATATGGCAGTTTAGAAGTTTGCTTTAGCAACATTGACTCGGAATTTAAATCGTTTCATCAGTAAATTTCATGAGAGTTTAAAAAAAAAGAAAAGTTAAAAAAAACATCTAACAAATATGTATACTCGTGTAGAACTGCTTTGTAATAGTCATTATATTTTTGCTGCGGCAGCGTAAACGAGAAATATTAGAATAGCATCCCCCGAATTCAGAAATAAAATGGATAGAGGAGGTTCCTTAGATTAAGCACATTTGTAAATATTGTTGCCGCAGACTTATGGTTCTTGAGATATTCGTAGGGTGCATTTTAGAATGATATACCTCGTATAGAAGACGTTCTCCAAATTACGAAATATATGCATAGTTGCTACTGTCTTACGGAGATTTTGAGAAATGTATTTACATTTAAAGTTCAAAAAATCAAGTTTGTAAAGCGCATGTTTCTCCGATTTATAATGACTTTTACACTTATATTTTTAACTTTTATATCCACTAACGCTTCTCTTCGAATGGCAGGCACCTTGTCGTGGTGCAGGGCCTTAAGCCCGTACATACTCGGCACCTCCCAACTGGTGTTGATGGTGCTGTTCATTCAGGCTGGAAGGGAGCGCATGCGTACGGCAACAGGGTCAAAGGGCTTTGTCGCGGCAGACCCTTGTGTTTCCTAGGAAAAGAATAGACCAGTAGGCCCACCTAACTGGGCTAATGGTCATGAGAAACAGAATAACTACAACTACAAAAACAACAACTGGCGGTTACATGCAAAATGCAGGTAAGAGCAGCTCAGGATGCAAGTTCAGCTTTCTAGACGTTTTTTCGCTGAAAGAACGTGCTCTCTTTGAGGATCACAAGTGAGATAACGATGATGTGTAAATTCATTCGCCAAAAGGGATTCCGTCACAACTAACGATTTATTAAGGTGGTTACGCGGCCTTGGAGGCCCACAGCAGCGCTTAGGAACAGCCAGGAACAAAAGATCCAGGTGGACGAGGAACCGACTCACTCCGGCAACAACTAAGCTGAACAAGTTGCGACTGCCGCTGTCGATGAGGGAAAGCGGAACTAGTCTCCCAGCGAGCTACCCTCCACTCA
Organism: Bactrocera zonata; assembly: GCA_037783105.1. NCBI lineage: Eukaryota > Metazoa > Arthropoda > Insecta > Diptera > Tephritidae > Bactrocera > Bactrocera zonata. The sequence continues at coordinate 1,923,045 of JBAWJQ010006664.1, read as the reverse complement.
GGAGCTCGTGGTTGGTGAGGACGAGGACCTGTCTCTCATCGAGCCAATTCTGTGACCTCTAGCGCCTACATAGAAGTTGCCCAGGTGAGCCTGCACCAAACGATGGCAACGTCGGCTGTCATCCCAAGTGGATTCGACTCGGATGGCCTGGTTATCCTTCTTATCCAGAAACCGTGGGCCTTTAGAAGAAAAAAAGGCCTGAATTTGGGATCTATCTAGCCAGAGTCCTGTAGTGATGAGAAGGGATTTAGATTTCTTCTGTATTTCACAGTTTCTAACGCAGGATATTGTTGCGGTGCAGATGAAGGACAAGGAAGGTTTTGACTTCGTCCTTGCATCGGAGTACTTTCCAGGGTAGACTACCACAGCAACAAACAGTGCGCAGGCTTTTCAATAAAGCCAAGCTCACGGGTAACTGTAAGGAATATAGGTAGCACCTAATAACCTATAACAAGCTGCCCTGAAGCAGCCAGACTGCACAAGGCTTTGTCTAGAGGCAAGATAGATACAGTATTATCCATTAAAAGACAGGATGGGATCTATACGACCAGCGCAGACAACAGGGCAAGTGCAAACGCACATTCCGGAGACAGTTCAGGTTGACCTAAGTCCACCAATGATACTTCAGAAGTAGGCCAGATCGTCTGGATTGAATGACTGCAAGAAATATGCTCACTGCAGACCCTAGCAAGTGGGTACTGGCCAAATCATTCCGGCCAAATAGTTTCACATCCTTCATTTAAGACCGGAGGCGCTGACAAATCTACTAACACTGCTCTGTACCAACTCACGGCTGAACTCCAGAATTCGCTGGATAATGGCGAGGTTGCGATATGAGAGAGATGATCAAGGCACTGGAGAATAGGATCTAGACACGAAATATATCATGCTAGATGGCGTAGCAAAGAAGATTAACTTTTCAAAGAATTTTAGAGTTACTATCGACAGTAAGGCGGAGTGGAATGACCCCATGCTCGATATACTGTTGAGAGCCAGCACTATCCAGTGATATACTGACGGCTGAAAAACTCCTGAAGGCATTGCTGGACCGCATACTAAACTATCTATACCAATGGGGAGTTTTCAAACAGAAGTTTTTGCTATAAATCAGTGCTCAGAACTCAATCTCCACCGCAACCATCGTATCGCCATTCTTAGCGACAGTCAAATGGCACTAAAGGCGATCTCAACGTATGTGGTTAAATTGCTTCCAGTAAAGGAATGTATAGGAAGGCTGAACCGCCTATCAGTGTGCAACCTTCTTCTTCTTTACTGGCGTAGACACCGCTTACGCGATATAGCCGAGTCAACAACAGCGCGAGTTAAGGAACGCATTCCTTTTAATAGTAACAAACAACAAAACAACCTTTTGTTTCAGTAAACCAGCAAACTTAAAGAAAAATTATCAAAACAACCTTATCTTGAAACAATAGAAGTGCACTATCATTACAACAAACAATAGCAACCCAAATAGTTATTTACTAGTAAACAATCAGCATCTCAATAGTGTAAGTAGCACTAAGATTTATGTAAACAAACCTAAACAAACAATATGTGGTATTACTCGTATATCTAAACAAACTATCAACTAGTAATAAGTAAACATACTAGTTAGTATCAATAGAAGTAAGAACCATGTAATAAGTTAGTCTTAAAAGTATAAATAAAGAGCACACATTTCCGTGCAGCTCAAAATGTATTCTTTTGACTCATTTTTACTCAATTTAAAAATTAACTCGCTTTCGTCGTTTCTTCTCTTCGCTACGTGGCGCCAATTGGATATTCCAAGCGAAGCCAGGTCCTTCTCCACCTGGTCCTTCTAACGGAGTACAGGTCTTCCTCTTCCTCTGTTTCCCCCGGCGGATACTGCGTCGAATACTTTCACAGCTGGAGTGTTTTCATCCATCCGGACAACACGACCTAGCCAGCGTAGCCGCTGTCTCTTAATTCGCTGAACTATGTCAATGTCGTCGTATAACGCATACAGCTCATCGTTCCATCGAATGCGATATTCGCCGTGGCCAATGCGCAAAGGACCATAAATCTTTCGCAGAACCTTTCTCTCGAAAACTCGTAACGTCGACTCATCGGTTGTTGTCATCGTCCAAGCCTCTGCACCATATAGCAGGACGGGAATTATGAGCGACTTATAGAGTTTGGCTTTTGTTCGTCGAGAGAGGACTTTTCCAGGTTGACATAGTTGGTGGTGTTAATACTGGTTCCTAAATAGACGAAATTAGCTACAACTTAAAAGTTATGACTATCAACAGTGACGTGAGAACCAAGTCACGAGTGCAGCGACTGTTTGTTTGATGACAGGAGATATTTCGTCTTGCCCTCGTTCACTGCCAGACCCATTTGTTTTGCTTCCTTGTCCAGTCTGAAGAAAGCAGAACTAACGGCGCGGGTGTTGAGGCCGATGATATCAATATCAATATAATATTTATGATACACTTACACTTCACTGCAATATTTGTACATATTTATTTTATATTCATTACTTAGATATTTGCATTAAGCATTTTAATTTTCACACAAATATCACTACATGCACAATAACATGTGTTCCGCGTTGTCAAATAATAAGTGTTACCATATCACAAACGATTGAAAACAATAAAAATAAATAAAATAAAAAAAAAACTCAAATGCAGGAAAAAAATAAACCTGACCGATCCAACCCCGGGGTGTCAGATTTTCTTTTTGAGTAAAACTCCTTTTTGCCTTCGGCCGCGCTTCAAAAAAAAAAAAAATAGCTCTGGCCGATCCAACACCGCAGTGTGTCCGGTTTTTTTTTGAGTAAATCTCTTTTTTGCTTTTTACTCATGATATAGCAAGAAAAGGAATAATGAATTATGTATTTAGAGTATAAACCTATTTTTTTTCATTTTTATTCGTTTGATAAATGTGTAATTATGGCAACACTTATTATGTGTCAACACGGAACACTTTTGGTATTGTGCATCTAATAAAATTTGTGTAAGATATAAAATGCGGGTTGGTTTCGTTTCAGTGTCTCATTTTCACTGCTTATTCCTCTTAAATGCGTGCACGGATTTTTTAAATTTATATAGCACGGATAGCCAATGAATTAAACTTTGGTTTAAATATAAATTTATTGTTAAATGTTAATTTGTTTTTTAGATATAAGAAAGCAAAAAACGCACATTTTCACATTTGCTCAAACAATGTCTCTCTTCTTTTGAAGTTTTTGTTGCACTGCTTGCAAAAAATTTAACCAATTTAACACAAACACATTCTTTGAAACATATTTAATTGAATTAATGATAAATTATGAATTTTAAGTTGCAATTTTATGTACAATTTAATAAATAAAACAGCTTTCGATTACGTGTTATACTGTTCCTTGAAATGTAAGCAAAATTACTGAATATGAACCGTCAAACGACGAAGAAAATAAGCACAAAAGGAAGACAGTAATAACCCAACGAATCAAAATGGTAGGTCTTATATACTGCGGCGCTTGTTTCAATGTAATATATTATACTGAAAACATAATGTAATATATTATACTGAAAATATAATGTAATATTTTATACTGAAAATATATTCAAAATTTGGAATAAAAAATCGCGCGATGAAAACCCAATTTTATTATTTAGGGGGTCTTGAATAAATGGTTGGTTGGGTTATCTTGGTACTTCAACTACTTGTATGCATTATTACCGATATATGTACAATTTTTAATTTTCAGTGTTTTTATTATTTAAATAAAGTGGATTTCCACTTTAATTCATTGAAATAATAAAAATAATAAACACAGAGTCACTCTATGCGTAAAAATACATAAATTTTATAATAATTCGTGAAAATTGTATGGAAAAACTACGATTTTATACCATTTTCAGGAAGCTGCCCTAGAGCCCCCCTTGGTCCTAGGGGGGGAAGGGTGCTATTATTCAAAAGGTCCATTCATTACCTTTCAAATGAGGGGGGTAGCAAGCCCCCAGCCCCCTTTGCGCAAAACCTCTTCAAAATGGGATACTAAGCTAAACATTCCCCTAAAATGCTTCTTTTAACCCTTTCAGACCTTCAATACACAATTGTGCAGGTAAGACTAAAAATTATGTTAAAATTTTTTTTTCGCATTACTATGTGTTAAGACCCTAAAGCAATGATTGTGCCATTTATTTCTAACGGTTCTTTTCAACGGTTGCTTTGATTTTTTGTATATTTTTGTCACAATTTGCAAAGTTTTGAAGTGTTCACCCGTGTTGTCAAGAATAGAAAAAGGTAAATTGAAATAAATTTTTTGCAGTGTTTTAGTTTCGTGATGTTTTGCAAAAATATGTATTAAAAATATTAAATAAACTATATATTGTCTTATTGTGAAAAAATTATAATTAAATTAAGTGTTTTGAACAAGTTTAAAAAAGGACCACACAATTGTGCGCTTCAGGCTTTGGCCCCACATTTTCATTTACCCGCACAATTGTGTCATTCCAGGTCATTTCAATTTGAGTCTTGATGAGGACGTGCTTCAAGTTCTCCAAATATTGGAAAATTCCGATGCTGACTTTAGTTCTGATGACTCAAATGATGATGCGCTCTGGGAGGCACCAAATAGGCAAATGGGCGGTTCATCCGAGTTGGATTGTACTGAAACTTCTTCGGAAGATGAAATTTTACTTCCAGCTAATCAAGACCCAACTGTAAGTCATGTAAATACAAGCGTATCTGCTCAGGATGAAGTCTGTAAGAGCGTCGGTTTTGTTGACTCGACGCCCCCGCAACAAACATGTCATCAAGGAAATATTTTAGTTGGTACACCCATGGAGTATTTTTAGAAATATTTTCCTGAATATAATTTTCAAAACGCCGCGTTTTTCACGAATAAGTGTAGACTGCGTTAGATCTGGATGCCAAGCACTAGCAGCAGAAATTACGGAATACTCGATTGATGAGCAAATGATCCCATTTACAGGAAGGGCGTCCATGCGGCAATACGTTAAAAATAAACCAAGACCTGCAGGTCTTAAGAACCTTGTTGTTGCGACTTCTAGCGGGCTCGTCGTCGATTTCAAAATATTCCAAGGAGCAGGAACTTTTTCTGACACTGGCTTGGGAGTTGGACCGTCTATTGCCATCAGATTGACAAAACATTGCCGAAAGGGAGTTTTCTCCATTTTGATCGGTACTTTACCACGATTCCGCTTTTAGAAAAGCTCCTGGAACTCGGCTACAAAGCTACTGGGACCATAGCTTTAAAACGATTGCTTGTCCAGAGGATGGATTTCCCGTTAGACCGAAATATGAATAGAGGAGACATAAGCCGGTCTGTGAAAGGTAATGTAGTTGCAGTTAATTGGCGCGATAGCAAGTGCGTTACGCTAGTATCCACAGAATGTGGAAAAGACCCAGTTGGAGTGGTACAAAGGTGGTGCAAAAAGGAACGCAAGCACATTAATGTACCATGCCCTCAAATCGTGAGGCGTTACAACGGTAAAATGGGCGTAGTCGACGCAGCTGATCAGTCAATGGAATACCACAGAATTTTTATAAAAACGAAGAAATGGACTGTAAAAGCAACTTTTCATTTGATTGACATGGCAGTATGCAATGCATGGAGAAAGTACAGAGCCGATGCACTTAAGGCGGGCATGCGAAAAAAGAATATTAAAGGCCTATTTAAGTTTAAATCTGAGCTCGGCGAAGTATTGGCCAAATTCACTGAAAGGCCAATCACTGGCCAGAGGCAATGGATATGACAACACCACGGATGTGCCGCGTGAAAGAATGTAAAAGCAGAAATAGAATAAAATGCTCCAAATGCGATGTATTTCTCTGCCTAACCAAACATAAGAACTGTTTTCAGGAGTACCACACAAAAAAATGATCGTTTTCAATCAATGTACATGTATATAATATTTTAAATACATTAAATCAATATAAAATCATCTTTTTTTTCTTGAAATAAGATTTTTAAATCGTACTGCTTTTTCTTTCAATAATATGGCCTTAAGATCGGTAATACACAATTGTGCGAGTCCTTTTTTTGGGATTCCTTCTTTGGATAATTTTTTTTTTTCTTATTTTTATTGCATTCACGATGGTCATATTAGCAACTGTGCGTTAAAATCTGTAAACTTTAATTTCTCAGGTCTGAAAGGGTTAAGCAAATATCTAAATAATTACTGAAAAATACATAGTAAGTATTTGGAAACAATATAATGAAGTGTAAGTGCTTAATATGAAAAAAATAATTACTAGAGATCGAGAAATTGCAAAATAAAAGTTGCAAAATTTTCAACTTTAAATGTAAATATCTCGAAAACTATAAGATTGCGGCGGATCTGGAGCATCAACTCTATCCAACCATACTACCTTTAACCCTGAAATCGTGGGATGGTATACTAAAGCCGACCCTATATCTTTCCAACTGTACCTTCAGATCGCAGCGCCAAAGAAATCGGAATCGGCTCTAACCACACTTTTTACCTCGAAATCGACGGATGCTGTTCTAAATCTTAGCACTATAACTATTTGCGTTTATTACCCAACTCACCTCGCTGAAGGAAAAACTTCATTTCGGGTTGTACAATCCCGTAATTCGCTTAATGTAGTAGTTGCCCTATTTTGATAAGTATCAAACACTACATTGACTTCGCCTTCGCTACTAATGTCTTCTATAATTGCATCGTAGTATTTACCATCCTCTATCCATCTCGCTTGGCATTTATCTCCCACTTTCCAGTTTTGTGGTGCTGTTACCAATTTTTCTGCCTCTATGAGAGCAGCTTCAATTTCATCGTAATATTCGGATATGTTAACTCCGGATACGGGTTCAACATATGAAGATTTTTTCTGTTCTTCAAACTGAGTTTTAATAAGATCATTTGTTAATTCAATTACTTCCACAAGGCCTTCCTTTAATTTTAACAATTCGGCATTTGTAGGATCAGTTAGCAGTCCTGCCTCAACCTGCAATTAGGAGAAAATTACAAGATTAAGAAATATACTTATATAGTCTTGACTAAAACATTAATTCGAACAAATTACAATATTAAGAAAAACATATTATTAAATTTTAAGCACTTGTATCAGCTCATTACCGAAGTGTTTTACCTGCTGCAACTGTAATTTATAATTCTGAAGATCTTCCGCCATTTCAACAGGATATCTAGAACTTTTATGATATATAGTCAAAAACTCTTTTACCAACCCACTACTTTGGATATAACATATGTAGGTACACTGTGTATGGAACTTCAAAACAATGCAAAACATCACTCTTATTAAGTACCTCGGTTGGCAATAACATATTTCTAAAACATCTGTATTGCTAGTGATATTGCGTATGTATACTGCATATTGCGAATGTTTAGTAATATAGCGGGATTCTGTAACCAGTCTCCAGTCACTATTTGAGACATTTTGAGGTAAAATCTCAATTTCTGACTAGTTACTATTCAATAACCAGTCTCTAGCGTTAGTCTCAAAATATTGCCTCAAATTTGAGACCTGGTAGTTAGCAAGTCACAAAACTAAAAGGAGCTCTTGTCTGTCATTTTGAATATACCGAATAGAGATCATCATAGGTATCAATAGATTGTCGTTTTTTTATATTTTGTAAGGGCACGATTCCGATTACTTTGGTGGAGGGGTAAAAAACCGAATTTCCGTATAAATGGGGTATGTACGGATAGGGGAGCTTCTCCAGAGGAGGAATATCCAAAAATAACATAAAAATAACTAATATTTTTTGAAATATTCACGTTTAAAAATTCAAAAATTTGCACTAAGAAAACATGTTATTTCTCTATGTTTCACCAAATTTTTTCAAGTTCTTTACACTGTATATTTAAATATACACTCTAAGCTTTGAAATAAGCTTACATTTCACAATTATTTTGCAATTTTTCAATTAAATTTAGTAATTTAAAAATCACTTGTCAAATTTATGGCTGAAAAAGTTTAGAGTGCTTATATTTACAAGGAAAACCAGCATTGCCACACCTTAAAAACCAAAAGTGAAGGATTTTTCAGCGTTTCACAGCGTTTTCTTTGTTTCTACTTTCGAGTGATTCTTTTTTCTTTATTAACTATAAAAAAAACTATAAAGAAGATTTTTCAAGCTAAAATTGAATATGTGAACACTTTTCCATATACATGCATATATAATTATATGAATATGTGATTTATATTTAATAAACACAGATAAGTAAAATCGTGTTATAACATTAAAATATACATATATGTTTATGATTGTAATATATCATTTTTATATACATAACACCCGGGGTGACTGAAGTACTTTCGCGTAGTACTCCTTTCTGCATTGGCGGCCTTCGGCCGCGCTTTAAAAAAATAACTCTGGCCGAGCGAATACCCAGGGTGACTGAAGTACTTTCGCATAGTACTCCTTTCTGCGTTGGCGGCCTTCGGCCGCGCTTTAAAAAAATAACCCTGGCCGAGCGAATACCCGGGGTGACTGAAGTACTTTCGCGTAGTACTCCTTTCTGCGTTGGCGGCCTTCGGCCGCGCTTTAAAAAAATAACTCTGGCCGAGCGAATACCCGGGGTGACTGAAGTACTTTCGCATAGTACTCCTTTCTGCGTTGGTGGCCTTCGGCCACGCTTTAAAAAAATAACTCTGGCCGAGCGAATACCCGGGGTGACTGAAGTACTTTCGCATAGTACTCCTTTCTGCGTTGGTGGCCTTCGGCCACGCTTTAAAAAAATAACCCTGGCCGAGCGAATACCCGGGGTGACTGAAGTACTTTCGCGTAGTATCCCTTTCTGCGTTGAAAATAAAAAAATATATTGACTTTTTGGTATAAATTGGTTATAATTTATGGTTATCATGCACTCAAAATTTAAGTTTTCGTTATGAAATGGTAAATTTTGGTTATTATATCTGTCAGCGATTTCCATTTATTTTTGATGATACATTTGTTTGTATTTTAGGCGACAATATATATATTATTATATTTAAAATATGAATTTTGGGTATGAAGTGGTTATATTTTTCGGTTATCATGCGCTCATATTGAAACAAAATTTGAGTTTTCGTACTGCACTGTATACTTTACACTTTATTACGTAATATTATTATATAATATTACTAATACATGTATATAATATTACTTATTTGCTTAATAAATTTAAAAAAGAAAATATCCATATGCATGAATAGTAGAGGAATTTTTGGGAAAAAGAGGAATTTCAGCGAATTGCCTTATCATCACATGGCAGCGCTCCATTTCGTCGTAATTTTTGGTAAACAAATGAGGTTGAAACAAGTGTAAAATGTGATTTTTAAAATGTAGAGTTATTTAAAAGATTATAGTGCAATTTAATTAATTTGAAGTGAAAAATGTGAAAAAAGTGTGTTTAATGTGGTGAAATAGCTCCTTGAAATGGTCCAATTTTGCGAATTTTTGAACTTTAAGGCCGAATATCTCCTAAACTAAGCGTTTGCGGACCCTATAACCCCGTATATGTTTTTTAATCAGGAGGATTTCCTCTTTCCAACGGTACCTTCAAATCGCGGCGCCAAAGAAATCGGAATTGTGCCTTTTTAAGCAACTCAAACACGAAAAAGTTAAAAATAAATAAATTTTACATATATTTCGTAAATATTATGAAGCAAAGTGAATATATATTTTTATTCTTATTGATAAGGGGTCATCCATAAATTACGTCACACCTTGAAGTGGGGGAGGGTATCATTCAGAAGTGACATTGTGTGACAAGGGAGGGGCGGTCAAAAGCTTTGTGACATCACATTTCAAAATTTTTGATGTACAATCGTGAAATTTATAGGTAAACAAAAAATATTAAACCCTTATAAACACAATCTTTGTTTTTTAATACTTAAGTTGTAACGAAGCTTTTACTGCCCCTGCTACTTACAAGTATAACTTGCTGAGGTATACTCGCCGTGTCCAGGGTTCGTTACAATAAATTTGTAAACATTGTGGCTCTTCTGCGAATCGTACTTTATTTTATTTTATATTGTAATTTTAATTAAAGTTACAAAATTGTCAGGGTGATGGTTCAGTGTAGTCCGTTAAGGCAATACCGTTTCCCGCTCTGTTTAAATCTCCAAGCATCATCCCATCTAAAGCAAGTTCCATATGATAGTTATTGCCCTAGTGTCGAGTCATACTTATTTAAAAGATCGTGTAGCATTGTGGCCTATACTTTTCTTCATATAAAGCCACCAATCAACACAAACAATCACATAAAAAACAAGGGATGTTACCTATTGCGAAAATTCGTCCGCAAAGAATTGCAGCTAGAAGTGCCCGAGAGATTCTCTGTTTAATAAATGATGACGATGCTTTCTGGATGGAAGAAGACGATGTTGATACGGAATATATTCCTGACATCAAAATTCAGAACGAAAATGAAGTGCTTGATTTACCAGTAATAAATCATATAAAGGAGTGGGTCAAAAGTCCATGGACACAAGATGATTAAGTTTTGAATTCTTAATTAGTATAATTAGGTATCTATTATTTCTTGACTAGTCATTCGTTGTCTCTGTACTTTAATATTTAACTAAATGTTGATTTTATTGAACATTATTCAATAAATATAAGACTGTATAGAATAGCCTGTTTATTTTATATTTTTTGATAAATCCATAAAATTGGAAAACGTGTGACGTCACGACAGGGGGAGGGGGAGTTCAAAATGTGACAACTACGGGGGAAGGGGTTAAAAAGTCCTTAAATTCGTGTGACGTAATTTATGGATGGCCCCTAATTATGTTTTTTGACTATGTTATTCAAAATTTAATACATGTTATCGACATATATATTTATTTTCATTCAAGTGTAAAAACATCTCTGAATATTGAATTGTAATAGATTTTGTGACTGTCACTTACAGAACAGCAAAATCGTCTCAAGTCTCAAAAATTTTCTCTAACTTAAAATCTCAAATTTAGAGACTTGAGACTGTATTGCAGTACAGAATCGCACGGATAGTTTCTAATACTATGTTCGGACCGACAACGAAAACATGTTTTCGTGGGAAAAACTGGTTTTCGCACAAAAACTTACGTTTTCGTCCATGTAAAATCTGTCAAACGAAAACACAGTTTTCGCTGAAAACTAATTGAAAACTTACATTCCACTCATTATAATCGGTGCCTGCTCTAATTTAATCGATTTTTTTGGAAGACATATTTTGCCGGCCCCAAATTGTCACTTGATATTTGCTTACATTCAATATGTTTACTTTCGTGCCGTCATATATCACTCGATTCGCAATGGGCGCTCTCTTGGCCTTGCATATTTCGGTATAGGATTTTTTCATTTTGTGTCATCTTGAAAGAGCAAGAGAATCCCCGTATTGATAGTTGTCAGTGAAAACCACAACAATGACAATGCTGCTTGTTTTCAGTACTGTACAATATCTGTTTTTTTTTCTTTTACAAAAATTTAACGTGCGATTCTGTACTGTGATACCGTCTCTAAATTTGAGATCTTAAGTTGGAGACAATTTTTGAGACTTGAGACGATTTTGCTATTCCGTACGTGACAGTCACAAAATCTGTTACATTTCATTATTCAGAGATGTTTTTACACTTGAATGAAAACAATTATGTTGAAAACAGATATTAAATTTTCTATAACATAGTCAAAAAACATAACTATCAATAAAAATAAAATTATATAGAGAAAGAGATTACGCAATGCGCATGTTTGCTTTCAGTCAGCTGTTCTTGCCGACGTCACGGTTGACTTATTATTCGCCCGCGCTTTTGAAAGTGAATTCGAATTGTGTTTTCAAGTGTTGTATTAATTGTGAAATTTTATATATTTTAAAATGCGTTTCACAGTGTTCGGATGCAATAATTATGGTAAAAATTGTGCTACGAAATGGATATTTTTCCATTTCACTAAAGTGAGGGAACGCTTGCACGCCTACGGTTTGGCTTTGAACAAGCAAAATAATGTACTGTAAGCTGGTTTCATCATTGAGAGTCATTAGTAAAAATGGTTTGCTTCCATTCCAAAAAGGTTATACTCAAGCTATATATTTAGATAAGTTGATTTTCTACAGTTTTTGATTTTACTTATGATTTACATGTATACTCCAAATCAATATTGACTTAAGACAGCAGTACAAAATTGATTATGTTTTGACCTACCGATTAAACCAGAACGTTTTGGAAAATTGTTTTGGTGTAATCAGGTCAAAAGGCGGTCTTCACGATCACCCTGACATGCATGAGTCGAAATGTAGGCTGCGTTCTTACATACTTGGTCACAACGAAGGAGCGATCACAGATGAAGGAAATGTTGAACTCGACAACACATCAGATTTCGAAGGGAATTACTTATCTCTAACCGGTAATTATCAAAATATCAAACTTACATACTATTATGAATCTAAAACTACAGAAAACATTCCTATAAAAAATGTATTGATGTTAACAAATGCAAATATGTGCTTGCATACTGATAAATCGGGTGGTGGAGCACGGTGCTCGCTCGTTCCAAAGATGTGGTTGGCCGTGGGGAAACGTTCGGCGCAAATGATTCCACAAAATGTTAAATAAAAAACAGAGGTTTCTTATAATACATATATTTAATTATACAAATTTGGAAATGCACTTACCACGTCTGTATCGCTAGGATGTCCCAAAAGGAGAGAGCGCGCAACTTTTTAGTTATGTTTAGTTGCGTGCGTATTAAAACTTCGAAGAAGAGATTGCTCTGCCGACACAGACGTAGCAAAGAAATTGGGCGGGGGCGGTTTACAATCAATTACTTAAACTAACTTAACTAACAGATGGGGTGACCGACAAGACGATACGAGTCTGGTTCGGTCCGGGAAATGCCGCTGAGATGAATGGAGTCAAAGTCGGTCATTGCCATGCCGCCAATTTGCATAGAAGTCACCACCTTCCGAGGTCGGCGAGACGACTCGAGTCTAACTCGATCCTGGGTAGGCGGTAAATGTGAGAGGCGTTGGCAGCCGGTGCACTTTATTGTGCCGATACCATACGACACCGGATATTACATATCCCAGTGTCGTATTTTGGACGATAAGTTGTCCCACTGCCGCTGGTTGCAACCCTGGCAAGATGAGCCGAGAGTAGGCGTTCGCTCCCAAAATTATCTCGACTGGCGCTGACTTGTAGAACTCGTTGTTGTCGGGCTAATCATGGCACGCACTGTTATGAACCCGGTTTCAGTTCGAACTCTTATAAAAGCGGTTGGTGACGGCGCAATTCTTTCCCGCCAAGGTAGTGTTGCGTGCCTGTCCTTAATGAAATGGTGTGCATCTGCTTGATGTCGACCGTCTCATCCACGCCTTCGCTTCGGATGGGGTGGCCGGCGGAACGAATGGCGTTCCGCTCGGTCAGGGCAATGTCGCTGATACGAATCGAATCTCAGTTGATCGTTCCCATGCCGCTAATCCGAAAAGAAGTTGCCAGCACGTCGAAGTCGGCGAGACAACTCGAGTCTGGCTCGATCTTGGGCGTGTGGTATGCGGGAGAGGCTTCGTTGGTCAGAGCTTTGCGTGACTGATGACGCCGGTTGACATGGTTGATAGGGGTCCGAATACGTCGTACCAATTTTCAACGAATTCTCTTGTAGCTGATACAGAACTGTGCGTTATTTGCGCATGCTGTTACTGTTGTATCTTGTCGCTTGTGGTGGTCGTAGTTTGTTTGCTCGTTGACGACGCTGTGGATTGTGCATGTGTTTGAGATTGATGAGCACCTGTATAAGTTCACCCTTGACATCGAGTCGTATCTCTTCGGGCACACGTTTTATCTCCTCGTAGAGTGAGAGCAAGTAGAGCTTATCGGGATCACGATTCTTTCGTCTTTTTTCTTTTTCGTATCTCTTCGGGCACACGTTTTATCTCCTCGTAGAGTGAGAGCAAGTAGAGCTTATCGGGATCACGATTCTTTCGTCTTTTTTCTTTTGCGGATTCTCGTTGTATTGCGGCTGCGGCATGTTGTTGGCGGCACAACAGATGCGAGTGGAGGCCGCTGTGGAATGCCTGCAGGTGTGGCATCGAATTCTGTTGTTGCGACGAACAACTGCCAGATATGTGGTCACCGTTGTGCGATTGCATCCCAACGCCGGGTGCTCGAAATGCGCCACCATGCGTATCGGTGTGATTCGATGAGTCGGGCGTATCATTTGTTTCACCATCATTGTTAGTCTGACCCTTTTGTTTCTGCTGCTGCTGTTGATGCTGCTGATGTTGCTGCTGTTTTATAAATACAAAATTAGTATTATTTTCAGTACAAAAATGGTTTAGTGTTTGTTGTTTAGTTATTGCTGAATTTTGCCCGTCGCCTTTGCCATTTATCTTCGTTTTTTCGGAGGGAACGGAACCTGTTAAGACCCAACCGAACACCGTACGTTGTGCAGCGAGGGATCCAAAGATTTTCGGTTTTACCCCATTTGGAATGATTTTCGGGTAAAGATCCGCTCCCATCAACAAGTCAACCTTTTGACTCGTATAGAAATTATTACCCGCTAAGGGGATATTGGGTAACCCTTTTAAAATTGAAGAGTTAATTGACTTGGATGGAAGCAGTCCAGTCAATTTTGGCAGTACCAACGCTTCCGCTTCTAGTCTTAAACTTTTGTTACGGGGCGAGCCGATTGCAATCGAGCATACCGATTGAACTCGTCCTGATACGGTATTATTTATTCCTGAAACTCGCTCGCTGACCTTTTTGCTTGCCAGATGTAAGCGTTTTTGCAGACTATTGCTTACGAAGGTGGCTTCAGATCCCGAATCAATCACGGCTCTGACAGTAAAGGTGCTCTCGTTGTGACATATGGTCACCATGGCTGTACCTAAGAGCATGCTTCGACTGGTAGGCACATTTGAAACATTGGCCTTATGAGAGGCCACATGAGATTTTGTAGAAATCTCAGTAGTGTCGGTGCTGTCGGATATCTGAGCTATATCCTCACTCTGATCACGGTGGATCATAGAGTTATGTCTCTGTTTACATTTATTACAATTAAACATACTCTTACAATTTTTGACTTTATGTTAGTCCGATAAACAGTTTAGGCAGACGTGGAGTTTTCGGACAGCATTTAACCGTGCGTTAGGCTGCATCTCAATGAATCTTTGACAAGTTTTCGAAATGTGCGATTGAGATGAGCACAGTTTACATTTAATATTGTTTGTCTTGGCGTGATGGGAATTGATGGGTTTGGATCCAGTCCTTGACTGCAAGGTTGATATCCGACCTTCACCATCAGCTGACTTAATATTAGGTTGAGTACTCAACTCGCCTTTGAGGTTTGATACTCTCTCAAGCGTTTTAACCCGCTTGGTTAAAAACTTGTCTAACTCAACCCATTTTGGGATCTCTGAATCCGAATCCAGAGATTGTTCCAAAGTGACAGTGTATAGTCCGGCAGTCGGATAGAACACAAACACGTAAATATGGCATCCCAGCTATCTATATTGATGCCACGTATTTGTAAAGCTGAAATGCAGCTATTTATCTTTTTTATTTTTAAATTTCTGAGTTCGGTCTCAGATTCTGTAAAAATGTGCGGAAGCTTGAATAATAAATTTAATTGTGTGTTGACAAGCACTCGTTTTTTTTTCGTATCTACACAACATATTATTCCAAGCCAATGCGAATCCGTCATTCGTCAGTGGCGCTTTCGAAACGATAGCTTTTGCCTCACCTCGCGTTTTTTGATTCAAATGGAATAACTATTCTACCGCAGATAGCCTTAGGTTATTCCCATAAATGGCGGCAAATAAATCCCTTAAAGAGGGCCATTGTAAAACATCGCCATGAAATATTTCGGTATCACATGGCGGTAAGTTGATGGAATACCTCACGGGTTTTACCGTTTGTTGTGACCGTTCAGGTTGAATCACCGTTGAATTTGAAGCAGGGCGTGAGGTTGTCCATGTGTTCGCCCATCAAGGCCGCGCAACACACATAAGCGTGGTAACAGCTTGAATATTTAAGCTTAATGTCGTCAATTGAGCTTGTGTCCGAAGTATCCACTTTTGGCAAACACAACTTGTATTCTGACTTTACCTCTGCCCGCAGAGATTTCAGTTCAGCTTGTTGTACTTCAAGAGAGTAGGCACTTTGATTGTTGGCTGTTGAAGTAAAAGACTCCTTAACCTCCAGTAGAGCGTCTGCAGCTGTGATAAATGCTCTGATGGCTTCCATTGTGTTCGAAAATTGAACTGGAACTGGAAAAATTTGGGACAAAATCGGATCTAAACTTGAAATTAAAATTTAAAAAATATTTGCAAATATGTTGCAAAAGTTCAAAAGTTATAGAACCAATCACGGACAAACTACAAATTAGTAGTGCGTAGTTTCTTAGTGAAGCGTGAAATTTCGAAGACACAAAAAAACTAATAAATTTAGTAAACTATTTTCTCAAAGTATGTTTTCCCGAATTTAATTAGAATGTGCTTGCTGGGTAATCGGCCCAATGCACTTGTATTTGCACTTGCAAATTTAGTGAAGTATTTACTCAAAATAATTTTTCCAAATATAATTAGAATATGCTAGCTGGGTAATCGTCCCAATGCACTTGCACGCCTAGTCTTCGATTACGTACACAAACAAAAATTGATTTGTGCTTAGTTGCTTTATTTAAATGCAAATACAAATAAAAATTCACAAGCACTTATTTGATTTATATCCACTATTCACTTTCACTTTGTTCCTGGGGTTATTCGAACTATTTCGAATTTACCATTACACTCTTTTAGTTGTTGGTGGTACATTTCCGCTGCTTTGGACCAGGACACTTAACCTGGGATTGCAAAGGGCCTGATAGAAGAGGACAAGGCGTCTGCATAAAATGCGGCCAACCAGGACATAAATTGAAAGAATGTGACAAGCTTCCTTCATGCTGCCTTTGCATAGAGGCCAAACAAGAGAAAACCGATCACATCCTGGGCTCCGCAAAATGCACGGTATATAGGAATTACCGAGGCAAATGAATATCCTACAGGCCAACATGCATAGATGCAAGGCCGCCGATGCACTACTCTCGCAAATGGTGACGGAAAGCGACTACGAGATGATTATCATAAGCGAGCAATACAAAAAGAAAGAGAGAGGTACCTGGCTAGAAGATAGCAGCTCAACCGCCGCTATATGGTTACCTCCAGGGAGTAATATCAGCACTGTAAACAACGGGAACGGCAACGGCTTCGTCTGGGCCAAATGCGACCTTTTCACAGTAATTAGCTGCTACTTGACGCCAAGCGACAGTATACAGAAATTCCAAGAAAAGCTCGACAACATAGAGGACACAGCCAGGTCTATAGAAGGTCATTTGATTATCGCCGGAGACCTAAATTCCAGAGCCGTAGAGTGGGGTTTGCCAAACACGGACTCGAGAGGAAAGCGCATTCTAGAAATGGCTGCGCGACTAGGACTAGTAGTGCACAATACGGGGAACCACGTTTAGAAGACCGGGATGCGAGGAAACCACACCAGACGTTACCCTATCAACAGGACGCATGGCAGGCTCAATAAAGAACTGGAAAGTCCTGGAGGATTACACTGGCAGCGATCATCACTACATTTCATTTATGATCGACACGGGAACAAACGCTGACCAGCACAGAAAAACAACTAGAAAACGAAAGTGGAACATCGGGAAACTAGATACTTCGAAATTAATCTCCGCAATAGATGACCAAAACCCATATAGCAACTCCCCCACAATTGCAACTGTCGAGCACACAATGCTGAACATTACAAGAGCCTGTCAAAAAGCAATGCCCAAGGCCTCCCACAGCAAACATAAAGCAGCAGTTTACTGGTGGACTGAAAATATAGCCCAACTCAGACGGACATGCCTCCGCCTTCGCAAATCCTATACGAGATCCAGGCGCAGAGGAGCCGCAACTCAAGAAGCTGATCAATACAAATTAGCAAAAAAGGAGCTGAAGCATGCCATCGACGACAGCAAAAAGAAAAAATGGGAGGAACTACGCGAGGATATAAACAGAAACCCCTGGGGACTCGGGTACAAAATAGTGATGAAGAAACTCGGCGCTAGAGCAAAGCCACCTGACCTAACCGCTGCGAAAATGGATAACATTGTGAACGCACTATTCCCCACACAAGAAACAAGGGCTAGTGACCCAGAATACATACATTCTAGGATGGACGCAAATCCCCCAGTTTACCCTCGAAGAGCTGCAACTAGCCACTGCCAAGCTCAAGACCAACAAAGCACCCGGACCGGACGGGATCCCATCCGAAATTCTCAAAATAATCGCCGCAGAGCGCCCGGCTAGTACTACTGAACATGTACAACGCCTGCCTTGAAGCCGGAATATTCCCTGAACCGTGGAAAAAGCAACGGCTGGTGCTAATCAGTAAAGGAAAAGGAGACCCCAATTCGCCATCAGCATACCGCCCATTATGTATACTTGGCACAGCGGGAAAGCTATACGAAACCCTGCTTAAACCCAGACTTCAAGCGGCCATCAACGAAGCGGGAGGACTGTCCCCTAGACAACATGGGTTTAGACCCGGCAGATCAACCATAGGAGCAATAAAATGTGTCATTGGAAGCGTAGAAGCCGCACAGCGTAGATGGCATAAATACAAAAGAATAGTGTTGCTGGCGTCTCTAGACGTCCGAAACGCCTTCAACAGTGCTAGATGGGTAGATATGATCGACGCTCTCGAGAAAAGCTTTAAGGTACCCGACTACCTCAGGGCCGTGGTGCGGAGCTACCTTAGCAACAGGAAACTGCTGTACGAAACTAAAGAGGGACCACGACAAATAGCGGTTACGTCAGGAGCAGCACAAGGATCCATCCTCGGACCAGACTTGTGGAACATCAGCTATGACGCTATATTAAAACTAGAAATGCCAGATGACTCGATTTAATAGGCTACGCGGACGACATCGCAGCAGTAATCACAGCAAGGGATACGGAAGAAGCGCGAAGAAAGCTGAACCAGGTCATGATACGGACGCAAGCATGGCTCGATTCACACAGCCTCCAGCTCGCTACGGAGAAAACAGAGCCACTGTTGCTAACAAACAAGAAATACCTCTCGAGATAAGCATGCAAACGACTACGGATATCCTCAGGACAAAAAAAGCTGTTAACTACCTGGGCGAAAGACTGGACCCCAGACTAACCTTCTGGGCACAAACCCAGCACGCCGCAGGAAAGGCAGCGAAGATCACCTCTCAACTGAGCCGACTAATGGCCAACATAGGAGGCCCTAGTCAAGAAAAAAGAAAGCTCCTAATGTCGACAACAATCAGCGTTTTATTATACGGAGCTGAGATATGGGCAGATACGCTCAAAAAGGAAAACCGGCGAAAGGTAGCGGCCAGAGTGCACCGCACTGCAGCCCTCAGAGTTGCATCAGCCTACCGAACAGTGTCCGGCGAGGCAATTTTAGTTATAAGCGAAAATGCCCCAATTGACCTTCTAACATACGAAAGGAAAAAGCTGTGTGTGCGAAAGCAGTCATCCGATAACAACAAGAGCGCAATAGAACAAATAAAAAAGAAACAATAATAACATGGCAACAAAGATGGGACACCGAAAGCCGCGGCAGATGGACGGCCAGGCTTATGAAAGATCTAGACTCATGGACAGGCCGAAAATTCGGAGAGGTAGATTTTTACATAACCCAGCTGTTATCCGGGCATGGGTACTTCAAAAAGTACCTCCACAGAATGGGAAAAGTCGAAGAACCGTCATGCCCATACATCGACGCGATAGAAGACGACGCTGAACACACATTCTTCGAATGTGTGCACTGGCAAGGAGAGCGCACCGCCGTAGAGAACCTGGTTGGAGAGTGAAGCAAACTGCGGGATTATCAAGAATACGCAGCAAAAAGCGGGACCTGGACGCAGGTGCGCAGATGTAAATCTCTCAATGAGAAAAATGGAGCGTCACCCTTGAAGTAATGCAATAGCGGTCCCAAGGTGGGCGACGGTTCCTTAGAGGGGGGGTTTTTAGTGACCTGCAAGTGGCACATACCGCTGCTGTGACGACAGCACCGATGATGCGGAAGGCATTTTCCACCCCCTCACCCGCAAAAAAAAAAAAAAAAAAAAAAAAAAAAAAAAATGAAGTACAATACTACCTGCAGTCTTGTGCTTTGATTTTGTGGGTAGAGTGCCAAAAATAAGTTTTGGTCTCCACTTCACAATGGGTTTTGTACATATTATAACTTATGCACAAATTAACCAATCTATTGCCTTATAGCTTGCAGACCACAAATCCAAAATATGTTTGGCTGTAACTTGCGAGTTTCTAAATCGGGCAAATTATGCACTTTCACTTTAAATAAAAAATCAACTTGTTACCTGTTATCTGGCTCGAAGGACCAATGATAAATCGGGTGATGGAGCACGGTGCTCGCT
Source organism: Bactrocera zonata (assembly GCA_037783105.1). NCBI lineage: Eukaryota > Metazoa > Arthropoda > Insecta > Diptera > Tephritidae > Bactrocera > Bactrocera zonata. The sequence goes on along the minus strand of JBAWJQ010006664.1, from coordinate 1,902,677 downwards.
CGTTCCAAAGATGTAGTTGGCCGTGGGGAAACGTTCAGCGCAAATGATTCCACAAAATGTTAAATAAAAAACAAAGGTTTCTTATAATACATATATTTAATTATAAAAATTTGGAAATGTACTTACCACGTCTGTATCGCTAGGATGTCGCAAAAGGAGAGAACGCGCAACTTTTTAGTTATTGTTTAGTTGCACGCGAATTAAAACTTCGAAAAACTTCGAAGAAGAGATTGCTCTGCCAACACAGACGTGGCAAAGAAATTGGGCGGGGGTGGCGTCAACACATACAAACAAAGTTTTTGCATACTAACCACTGTAATAATAATAACTAAGATAAGATAAGATAGATAATTGAGGAATGCACCGCGACCTATTGTGCCCTCTCCTAACTCACAGGGACTCACTAAGCGCCAGCTTGTAAAGTCTAATATCCTGCTGGGTGCTAGTGAGGCGATGTGATCCTTATCCGGAAACATGGATCCAAGGGGGATCCAAGGGCCTTCGACCTGCGTCTACAGACTGCGGTGCAGTCGATTAGCAGTGCTCTGGGGTTTCAGGCTCCCTGTCGCAAAACCGACAGTTTGCACAAGAGGATAGTCCCATGTTAGATAAGTGCCTTTTCAACTTGCAGTGAGCGGTGTAGAATGCGACCAGAAGCCTGAGTTTATCCTTTGGGAGGTTAATTATTGATTTACACCTATTCTGGTTGTACCCCCCAATTAGCAACTTGGCAATGCCTTTCCCCTGCTCACTTAGTAAATGGTTCGGGGCCTACCACATTTGTGGTGACTGCGGAGCGGGCGAGCTCATCAGCCAGTTCGTTACCGGCTATACCTCTCGGATTAGGTGCACTTGGTTCCTTTCAGCTAGGCTGTTCTATGTGAGTATCGGTCACACAATCATGGTGTACAACCACCTGACGATCCTTGGCTTGCATCCCCAGGATTTTCCCGCCAGCCGGTTGGACACCATCAATGCCTTTGTTGCCTTAACTAATGTCTGGTTCAAATGCTGCGTCTACCGCAAAGTAGAATCCAGCGTAAGACCAAGATATTTAACCTTACTAGTCATCTCAATCTCTTTGCCCCAAAGTATGAGGTTTCTGAGGCCGGGTAGGAACCTGCGCCTCGTAAACGGGACGACTGTCGTCTTTGAGGGGTTGATACTCAGTTCAACTCCCCTGCACCACTCCTTTGCCAGGTTTAGACCTCGTTGCACCAGGTCACAGAGAGTGTCCTCAAATTTGCCTCTAGCTATGATCATAATACTCTTGGCAGCGGATTCCATTCTCAGTTAGCAATGCTAACAGGTCGTCCACAACAACGCTCCAAGGCAGTGGCGATAGTACAGTTCCCTGTGGACAGCCTCTTGATGTGCCAAGCCGAATCTTTGTACCCCCTACTGTAGTCTCAGCGACCTTGGTGCGCAGTACAGCCTCTGTCCATCTACGCGCCGGTGCTGCTAAATTCCTTCTCTCCAGTGCCATGGCTACACTTCTGTGAGATGTGTTGTCAAAGGCACCTTCGATGTCCAAGAAGGCGCATAGCATCACTTCCCTTTCTCTCTCTATCTCAGAGGTCAACTGGTACAGAGCCGTATTGGTGGGTCTTCCCGCTCTGTATGCATGCTGTGCCGCATGCAGGGGTGCCGTCTTCAGCGCCTTCGACCTTATATCATGTTCTATGATCTTCTCCATAGTTTTTAGTAGGAAGGAGGTCAGCCTAATCGGCCTGAATGATTTAGCCAGAAAGTAGTCTTTCCTTCCTACTTTGGGTATGAACATCACCTCAGCCGTCTTCCATGAGACAGGGATGTACGCTAATGCGAGGCTCTTCCTCAGCAGCCGAATCAGGTGTGGCAACAGGATCTGCTCACCCTGTTGTAGAAGCTCTGGGAAAATGCCGTCCACTCCCGGAGACTTGAAATTTTCAAACGAGGCCATTGACCACTTGATCGAGTACGCGGTGAATAATTGTTTAGGGATTGCCCAATCAGAGCGGGATGGCCTGTGGTCAGTTTCAGGCAGGCAACTGTCTACCGGAATAGTCTCCGGGAAGTGAGCACGCAGGAGCTCTTTCCTCCGCGCTGGTCGTAAATGTCCCGTCACTCCTTTTGATAGATAGCACTGTGTCAGTCTTCCCTTTAGCCAGAGCCTTGTGCAACCGAGCCGCTTCTGGTGTGGAGGAGACGTTTTCACAGAATCTCCTAAAGCTAGCCTGTTTGGCAGACCTAATCTCCTTGTTATATAGGGTTAGGTTGCACCTATACTCTTCCCAGACCCCTGCACGTTTTGACTTATTAAATAGGCTGTGTGCCTTCTTCCTGAGGTCTGCGAGTTTCTTTGTCCACCAGGGGCCTTTCTGTGGGCACTCTTGGGGGGCAGCTGTCAGTGTACGCGTTTATGATGGTCCCGTTCAGCGCAGTCAACCTACTTTCCATTCCCGGGCCCGTGGCGCTGTTGTCAGTCTGCCCCTCCTTGTACAGTTCCTTACCTAGCCTCTCCCTGAAGGCCCTCCAATTTGTCCTCCGAGGGTTGCGTCTAGGGGGGTGTTGCTTGGTCTCTACCTCCAGCGTAAACCTTACAATTCTATGGTCTGACAAGGAGGGCTCCGTTGAGACTCTCCATTTCGAGACCAATTCGGTTGCAGGCTCATTGCTGAAGGTGATGTCCAACACCTCCCTCCTGCTTATAGTTATGAATATGGGTTCACACCCATATTCTATCACTAAATTGCTACCTACTACGTACTCTAAAAGAGACTCACCTCTCACGTTGCAGTCGGTACTGCCCCATTCCGAATGGTGAGTGTTGGCGTCGCAGCAAATGATAAGGGGGAGCCTGTGTCGTCTACAGTGCTCCACCAACGTTTCCACTGCCTCTGGGGGTGCCGTGGCTGCCTCCCCTGGGAAGTATGCCGACGCCAGGACGAAGTCCTTGCCTTTCGAGTCCCTGGCCTGCACCGCCACCAAATCCTGCGTCAGGAACTCTGAAATACAGAAGAAATCGATGTTATTTCTGACAATTATACATGTCCTAGGCCTCTCGCTAGAGAGATCCCAGATTACCTTATTTGTCTCCGTCTTGAGGCCTTTGACCTTTATGGACCCAAGGCTCTTGGATGAGCAGTGTGCCCAGTTTATCCACTGTGAACCTGCTTGCTATGACAGCTGAAGCTGCCGCCGCGTGATGCAGGTTCACTTGGGCAATTTTCATGTTGACGGCCATTATAGAATAGGCTCGAGGAAGGGCAGATCCTCTTCCCCGCCGTCAATCGCACTGCCATCCATTGGGTCTCCTAACCCGTTGAGGAGATCCTGCCTGGAGGGTAGCTCTGTAGTCTGACCGCAGTGGCCGACATCGGGGACGTTGGTGGTCGCTGCTGGCACTGCCTGCCCGAACCTGCTTCCGCAGTGCTGCTGCGGCACCTCGTCCACCTGCATCGCTGCTATCTCCGGGGCTGCCAGAGGCACTGCCTGTTTATCCAGTCCTTTGTCTTGGAGAGTCGCAGGCGTTGCAGCTCCCTTGCTCCCGATGGCTGCAGGCTTGAGGGGCCGCATGACCACCATGCTAAACCTGTAGAACAGGCGGAAGCTCGCTGCCCGGACATACTTTTACGACTCATCGTTGATGTATAAGTTTAATCTCCATCCTCTCATATCACCTATCTCCTCCATTTTGCTGCTGGCGACGCGCCAGGACGAGATGCTGAGTCCCCGGTTCTGGTTTTTCACCAGGCCCAAGGCGAACTTATAGGGCTTTTCCCCGCACCGAGGGCGGAACATTGTCATACTGTGCATGATAGGCAAGTCTTCCGGCCTCTTCGCGCAAAGGATAGGGCCCTTCCAGCCTCCCAGCTTTGGAGCATACTCTCTCAGCCAGTCGGCGGACGCCTCATACATGCAGTCCACCTGCAGCATACCTCCTCTGAACTCTACTCCATGGAAGGACGCCGCGTAGTCCTTCCCTTTGAACACCTCCTCCATGAGGAGGTCCTGGAGCACGGTGAGCTCCTCCGGTTTCAACGACTTCGCCGGGTAGTTAAGAGGCAGTACAGCCATGCAGATGCCTTTAACAGCGGCCGCATATCTGCGCCGCCCACTTTATTTAATTGAACAAGAATTGTCGACCCTTAGGCAAGGAAAATCATCAGTGGTGGAGTTCTATGATGCAGTGGAGAGAAAGTTGACTCCGATAGTCAATAAAACAATCATGACCCACAGTGTGAACACCACGCTGATAGGATCACTTAACAAGAAGAAGAGCGCAGGAACTGGAAGCGAATCAAGCCAGATCAACATTTGCATGCTCCTTTAACAGGCAGGCACCACATAACTTGGACCCTTATTAATATTCACCCTAATACCGTAGAGTACCTAAAGACCAACGAGGACAAACTTGAACTCAGCAAACCCCAGTACCAATGGACATAGACCCATCATATTCCCGACTCAGACAGAACAGACCCCAGCAACTCCGTGGTAATGGCGATAGGTACCGTAATCAGGGAGCCTACCCTAAGATAAACCGTCCAGATAACGGAAATACGGCAGGCACATTCAATCGCCAACAGCCCGTGTCAACAGGCTTGAATAAAGAAAAAGCTGAGAAAAGGCAGCATGCTAGCTCCCCGGTTGGGAGCCGGTCCAGATGGTTGGCCCCCGGCTGCCTTTGGAGTTGGGGGGCTCCTGCGGCGTGATCTGGCCGCTCTTGCGTTTTGCGGCTTGGGCATACGTGTCTGCGGGCATTCCCTTGCTATCTTCCCTGCCTTGCGATCAGGGTGGTGCTGACCGGGCCACGGTTGCTGGTTCCGCTGCCTTGCGCGCGAGCTGACACGTTTTTGTCGTGCCCCTTTGCCGGGGATGCGTTGCTCCCTTTGCCTTTGCTCCTTGCTAGAGCTTCCGCTACCTCCGGAGTCTTCCCGTCATGGAGATACCGTAGGTATCACTTTATGGTGGACCCGCTCATTCCCTTCCTATGCGGATCGTCGTACCCGCCGAGTTGACCAGCTTCTGGGCGCTTGCAAGGCTCTGCCTGATGTGACTCACCCGAGTCCGACCCACTGCGCCTTCCGGCGGGAGTCTTGGCGGCGCTCGTTGCTGCTACAGCGGCACCTGGCGTTTTCGCCAGGGGAACTCCGCTGCAAGAGGGCACGTCGTCATCATCCTCCCTGGCGTGCTCTTCAAACAGCGACCGCTCCTCAGGCGAAAGAGCGTCGAAGAAGCTAAACTTTCGTTTAGCTCCACGTCCCCACTTGCCTACCGCTGCACCGATGTCCTTACCGTTGTCCGAATCTGTTTGCCTTTGTTCCGAATTGTCCTTATTTTGGTTTGTTTGTTTTGTTGTGCTCATCTTTTCCTTACGACCCTTGGCTCAACGAGGTGTGCCGTCGGGTCTATTATTTTGATGGGGAACTAGAAGTTCCGCCACGCCAGAGCCCCTTGACGCGATAAGGCCACAGCTACTCCCCAATTCGGCCCGGTGTTGGGGAGGCTCCGTTAGACTACAGCCACATTTACCTCCTGGCTGAAAAGTTCCGATGGGCACGGGAGTCGCATAACACCCTGGATTAGGAGGTGGTAGCTCTTGGTTAGTGCACGCATGCGGCACCCGTCATCCCGCATGGTCGATGGTTGTTAGGATTGGGGGGCGCCGAGTATGCCTTGCGCCTAAGCCCCTGCACCACGGCAAGGTGCCTATCATTCGCATAGGATAATAATAACTAACAATTTGTTCCATTTATTTATATGCATGTATATATGTTTGCTAAATTTTTGCAGGTAATATTTTTCAACGTGTGTCAGTTGATCTAAATTTCTCTGACCCAAATGATGACTTGGAGATTCTCAACATCGACGGATTGAGAACTTGACATCTGCTACAAACTCGATAATGACAACCCCGAAATTTGTGCCAATTCAGACAATTGTTCGTCTTATACTTGCGGGGATCACCTTTCTGAAGGAGGACTCTCAAAATCAACACATATGTTGATGGAGCATATGAGAGCCTTGCAACCAGTATTTGACGACGTAAATAGTACTGTATTACAAAAAAAAAAAAAAATTAAATTAAATAAGACAAAAATTTATACTTGTTTACAAAATATTCAATCTTTTTATGTGCATAAATGTATTATATATGGTTGAAGGAAATATTGCAAAGAAACAAAATTAAATAATACAATGAAAATTCACTTAAATGAATATATAGGTAAATGTTCACTATATTGATGTTAACTTTTGATGATATTCATGTCGTTGTATGCCTGCAATACAAAATTACTTCTTATTGCAAAGAAAAACAAACAACTGAAAATCCGCTGCTTGTACGTTAGTCAACCGTGACGTAGATGCGCAGAACGAACAAAATTTGAACTCGTAATGTTGTCTGACTTGGCGCGCTGTGATTGGTCTAATAAGTAAAGCGGGAGCAATTATTTTAAGTCCTAATTGCTTGCGCATAAACTGACGTGGCGATTCTGATTGGTCCAATTAGGAAAACGGGAGCAATTAGACTATTTAGCAAAGTAGGCAATGGGAAAAACGATCATACCGTCGATAACGTTCATAGGGTGCAGTTGAGACTAAATTTTTTAATTAACCTTTTGATTTAACCTTTATTTAATCTTTGATTTAACATTTGAATTCGGTATTAAATGTTATTTCAGTTAATTGCAAAAAATTTATCGCATTTTTTATTAACATCTTAAAAAATTTATTCCACCCTCATCGCGCACTACATTTAACGTAAATTATAATGTCGCGCGCGAATAATTCAGAATCGTCTGCTGCTCCTGCCAATTTCGTTCTTGGTCCTAATTGTGCTGCAGCCGTCAATCTCACTACCTCAACCAGTTTTCCAATTGTGAACAACCTGGAGAATAATAGTGGTACTGATCGGGCTGCTAATCAGCGCATTCCTGTGACACACGTTGAGAGTTCAAACGCAGGCGTATCGAATGCAGCTCCTCCAAATGGGAGTCGGGTGTATACGGTATCACCCCAACAAGCATATCTACAAGAAAGTGAAATCATAAGTCCCGTTCACTCCTCAAATTCTTTTGGTTCACTCGGCCTTCGTCGTCGCGTCGAGTTGCTACAAGATCAAAGCGAAATCTTACGACAGAGGGAGGCTTTATTAAGAGAACAGCATAGCTTTTTGGATCGCTTAGATGCAATGGGTTTTGATGAGGACTTGGACGAAAGGCAATATTCAATGCCTAGGATCTCAACCAGGTTGAGGGATGAGGCTCTTCCTCCACCCCAAATGCTGCAGCTGCCACCACAAATTGTGGCGCCATTTAATGCAACCGCTCCTGTTCTAAACGATATTACGAATAGCGGGTCTTCACTACCTAACAGTATTCCAACCGGAATGTTAACGGGTCAACAAGGCGAAACCGATATTCAAACACCGGTAGTTCAATCGTTATTGAACCGAATACAGTCACTTGAACAGCAGTTGCGACGGAATTCAACACTCAACCCAGAGACTGTTTTGCCGCAACAAGCTCATACAACTTTTCCGACAGCGGAGCGCGTTAACAGCTTGTCTTTTGTTTCTTCAACTTGTCGCCGATTGACTCGGGATCAAGTTGCTTCTCGTAACAGCCTTGCTAAAGAATTACCCAAATATGATGGTAAACCTATCGAGTGGCCAATGTTTTATGCCACTTACAATCAAACTACAGAGATTTGCGGATTCTCTGCCGAAGAGAACCTGCTAAGACTGCGACAGGCGTTGGAAGGTCCAGCGCTAAAGGCTGTTAAAAATCTGCTATTGCACTCCTCATGCGTCAATCAAGTTATGGCCACTCTTCAAATGAGATTTGGTAGACCAGAATTGATTATCAGTGTTCTACAATGCCAAATTTGTGAACTACCGCCACCATCGGAGAGCCATTTGGAATCTATAGTCGATTTCGCCGTAGAAGTGCAAAATATCTGTACAACGATGTCAGTATCAGGTCTGACTGGTCATCTGAACAATCCCGAATTTGAACAGCGGTTGGTTTCGAAATTACCTAGGCTTTTACCAGCGTATTGGGGAATGCATAAGCGTAGCCTAACAGCATGCAATCTACAAAACTTTAGTGATTGGCTCAAGGTGCCAACTGCGTTCTCGTTCCAAAGGATCCAATACGTGAGCGCAAACGAGGGGCACTTAATCATCATTTCAGTTAAATAAGATGTATCGTTTGCAATGGAAGTTGTAGTGAAGTTTTTAATTGTGGCTCTTTCAAGGTAATGCCACGAAATCAGAGGTGGCAAGTTGTCCGTCAACTAAAATTATGTCGTCGATGTTTGAGAACGCATTCGATGAATAGATGTAATTGGGTCAAACCTTGCGACGTTAACGGGTGCACACGCAGTCATCATCCACTTTTACACAACTCGGAATTCGATCAAACTGTAGCTACGAAAGCGTCAAAGAATGTCAAAATGATAGCCAGAGAACATTCTGCCAACATTAATGCGCATACAGCAACAGGGGCAAGCACACTGTTTCGAATACTACCAGTAGTCATACACTCTGGTCAGAAGAGTGTATCAACGTACGCCTTCATAGATGATGGCTCATCTCTTACACTCATCGACGAAGAGCTTTTAAAACAGCTGAATGTAAAAGGAACACCACAACCACTCTGCCTACGTTGGACTGGCGACACACATCGGTACGAGAACGAGTCTGTCGTAGCCGACCTGACTATATCTGCTCTAAATGGTCATAGGCAATTTTCCCTTAAAGATGTTCGCTCTGTCAAGAAACTCCAGTTGCCTACTCAATCGCTCGACGCTAACAAACTACGATTACAGTTCAAACATTTAAAAGGATTGTCATTACACTCCTATTCAAACGCCACTCCACAACTGCTGATAGGCTTAAATAACGCGGCTCTTGGATCTCCAATAAAATCCATATATGGGGGAGAAAATGGGCCAATTGCAGAAAAGTCTAAATTAGGATGGACCTTGAAAGGGTCGATGCATAAAGCCGGCACCGATCCTATACACCACGTTTATCATATCTGTGATTGCTCTGCGCAAGCTGAACTGCTTGAAATCACCAAATCGTACATTTGCCTCGACAACTTAGGTGTGTCAACCAAACCTGTTGGAGCAACTACAAAATTTCACCGTTCGCATTGGAAGCCGTTTCGAGACCAGTTTATTGTGGAAGCACCAGGACATTGAAATCCCCGATAGCTTATCAATGGCCTTATTTCGGGCGAATTGTCTACGGAAAAGGATGCAACGAGACCACGTCCTGGCTGAAACTCTTCACACAAAGATACGCGATTATATTCAAAAGGGGTATATCAGACGCCTGGGACCCCTCGACTCCGCCGTCAAAAAATATTGGTATTTGCCGATTTTCGCAGTTACCAATCCCAATAAACCAGGAAAGGTTAGACTAGTCTGGGACGCAGCAGCTAAGGTAAATGGAGTGTCCCTAAACAGCATGCTGCTGAAAGGTCCAGACCTAACAACTCCTCTACACTCGGTGCTCTTTAAGTTTCGACAAAAGAGAATTGCTGTGACAGCCGATATAGCTGAAATGTTTCACCAAGTTCGTGTACGACAAGAAGACCAAAACTTCTTACGTTTTCTGTGGTATGAAGCAAACGCTAATGAGCCGACTACATTTGCAATGACAGTGATGACGTTTGGGGCTACATGTTCACCGAGCTGCGCGCAATATGTAAAAAATAAGAATGCAAAAGATTTTCTGGAGAAATTTCCTCTTGCTTCAAAGTGCATTACCGAAAATCACTACGTCGACGATATGCTGGTAAGTGTGGACACCGAAGAAGAAGCTATTAAATTAGCTCAAGATGTTCGTCATGTCCATGCACTTGGAGGCTTTCATTTAAGAAATTTTTTGTCCAATTCAAGTCGGGTATTATTTGCCCTAAATAAGGATCCGCTCGATGAGCTATCTCTTGATCTTGACCGTGAACTGCCTACTGAAAAGGTTCTAGGCATGTGGTGGATTACGTCCAGCGACCATTTCGCATTTCGCGTGTCCGCTAAGTATAGAGATTCTGACATATTTCTTCATCAAAGGCGGCCTACTAAGCGCGAGGTTTTGAGTTTGGTCATGACTATTTACGATCCTCTTGGACTCATCAGTTTCTACGTAATATATGCAAAGGTTATCCTACAAGAGATATGGAGAGCTGGATGCGACTGGGATGTTCCAATCCCTGATGACCAATTTGCCAAGTGGCTAAGATGGCTCAAACTAATTCCGAAAGTAGAGAGTCTAAGAATTCCAAGATGCTATATGCGAACTGTGTTTGGGGGAGTTCCAAAAATCGAATTACACACGTTCGTTGATGCAAGTGAAACTAGCTACGCAGCAATTTGTTACCTTCGATACTCGTATGGCGACACGGTTAGCTGTACAATGATTGCAAGCAAAACAAGGGTGGCACCATTGAAGCTAATATCCATACCTCGTTTAGAACTGAAAGCAGCACTTCTGGGCGCTCGCCTCGCCAAACATGTTAGCGAATCGCACTCTATCCACATTGATAAATGCGTTTACTGGTCAGATTCCCGAACGGTATTAGCGTGGCTACGATCGGATCATCGGCGTTACAAACAATTCGTAGCCTTCCGGGTCAGTGAAATTTTAGAGCTGACCGACGTCAAGGACTGGCATTGGGTTCCATCTGAGGAAAACGTTTCCGACGAAGCAACGAAATGGAACGGTGATCCAGACTTCTCTAACGACAGTCGATGGTTGAGAGGGCCTTCATTCTTGTACCTCTCGCCTGACAAGTGGCTTAAGTCTGACGAATTGCGATGCATTGCAACTAAAGAGCTGCGTCCACAGTTTACTGGCTTTCATCACCCAACCTCAAAACAGCATCAGGTAGTACCAGAACCACTGAGATTTTCGACTTGGAACCGTCTACTTCGTGCAACAGCTATGACAATTTATTGTGTTCGGGTCTGGCTAAGCATTATTCGAGATAACCAACCTATTGGTAATGGACCAACTACTGAAGATTTCCGTAAAGCGGAATGTTATCTTTGGAGAAAGGCTCAATACGACAACTTCGGAGACTCTATCGCATCTCTAGAAGCCGGAAAGCCAGTTGACAAATCCAGCAATATTTTGAAGCTATCACCTTATCTGGATGATCACGGCGTTTTGAGAATAAATAGTCGAGTTAAGATAACAGGGCGACCAGATCAAGTACTATTGCACTCAAATCATCATGTTACGTACCTTATCATTAACTACTTCCATGTAAAGTATCATCATGAGAATTTGGAAACAGTGGTGAATGAGATAAGGCAATTCTATTGGATTATAAAACTACGGACAGTGGCTAATAAGATTCGACGTATTTGTCAGCATTGTAAAAACAGAACATCTCAACCTCGGCCACTTATGATGGCATCTCTGCCCGCATTCCGGACCTCAGCATTTAGTCGACCGTTCTCCTACGTAGGCGTTGAATATTTTGGTCCACTCCTGGTTACGGTCAAAAGAAGTACCGAGAAGAGATACGGAGTATTATTTACCTGCCTAACAACCAGAGCAGTGCATCTCGAAATTGCACACTCGCTCTCGACAGACTCCTGCATTCTAGCTGTACGTAATTTTATGGCTCGCCGAGGTAGTCCGGTAGAAATTTGGAGTGATAATGGTACTAACTTCAAAGGTGCTGAGAAGGAGTTGAAGTTACCGTTTGATCTGATAGATAAAAATCGTATCACAAGAACCTCTACTTCTGCTGCAACCAACTGGCGTTTTATACCACCCGCTTCGCCACATATGGGCGGAGCGTGGGAACGATTAGTTCGGTCTGTAAAGCAAGTGCTTAAACAAGTTTTGACAACTAGCCGCCCTATTGATGAACTCCTTCGTGCAGTCTTAATGGAAGCGCAAATGACGGTTAACTCTCGGTCATTAACTTATATCCCCATCGACCACGAAGAGGAAGAAGCACTCACTCCTAACCATTTCTTGTTAGGTAGCTCCAGTGGAGTCAAGCCAATCGCAGAACCAGCTACTAAGAACATTTTATTGCGTCGTAACTGGCAAACATCGCAACAACTAGCAAGCGCCTTCTGGAGACGTTGGATAGTGGAGTACTTGCCCACCATAACCAAGCGAAGCAAGTGGTTTACAGATGTAAAGGTAATCGAAGTCGGTGATATAGCGTACATAGTTGATCCAAGTAACCCCCGGAACTGCTGGCCTAAAGGCAAAGAAGCGCCACTTTGAAGACAGTCTGCGGCATCTTTGAGAGACCTGCCGCCAAAATAGCCGTTCTAGATGTGATTAATTCGGTACACCCTGATCTGCAGGATATACCGGGGGAGAGTGTTACGAACGATCTGGCAGAATGATTCACGTAATCCTCGTAAGTCCTACTTGCTTACGTATGAACTGACGTGGCGCGCTGTGATTGGTCTAATAAGCAAAGCGGGAGCAATTATTTTAAGTCCCAATTGCTTACGCATAAACTGACGTGGCGCATTCTGATTGGTCCAATTGGGAAAACGGGAGCAATTAGACTATTTAGCAAAGTAGGCAATGGGAAAAACGATCATACCGTTGATAACGTTCAGAGGGTGCAGTTGAGACTAAATTTTTTAATTAACCTTTTGATTTAACCTTTATTTAATGGGCCATTCCATCAATTGGCGACATGGTTTTGTACCCGTGGTTCTCCGATTTTGACCAAACTTTAGAATATCATAATATAAACCAATAGAAGAATATCTGTTAATTTTTTAGTGGTCAAAGTTGCTCCGTTGTTTTTTGGCGCGCACTTTAAATTGAGATCAAACAAAAAAATGACTTTTTCTTTTATTTTTTAACAACGTCAAAATTGAGCGAAAAAAATTTTTAAGTCATCCAATTTTATGTAAAAAAATCTCAGCTTTCTGATTTTTATCAGATTTTTTTTTGCTGTTCATGGGATCAGAGTCCCATATTTTTGAACACTGATTCTTATGTAAAATTTAACGAGGAATCGAATGGAAAGGTCAATTTTGAAAAATAGTTGGGGAAAAGCTCAAAAAACCGGGTTTTTGGAAAAAAAATGTTTTTTTTTTTGGATTTTGAAAATTTTTTTTGGATTTTGAAAGCATTTTTGTCAGAAAGCTGAGATTTTTTTACATAAAATTGGATAACTTAAAAATTTTTTTCACTCAATTTTGACGTCGTTAAAAAATAAAAGAAAAAGTAATTTTTTTGTTTGATCTCAATTTAAAGTGCGCGCCAAAAAACAACGGAGCAACTTTGACCACTAAAAAGTTAACAGATATTCTTCTATTGGTCTATATTATGATATTCTAAAGTTTGGTCAAAATCGGAGAACCACGGGTACAAAACCATGTCGCCAATTGATGGAATGGCCCTAATATTTTATTTAACATTTGAATTCGGTATTAAATGTTATTTCAGTTAATTGCAAAAAATTTCTCGCATTTTTTATTAACAATCTCTTTTCAGTATATTCAAAATGGCAGACAGTAGTTCTTTTTGGTTTTGTGACCTGTTAATTACCAGGTCTCAAATTTGAGGCAATATTTTGAGACTAACGCTAGAGACTGTTTAGTGAATACTAACTTGTCACAAATTGAGATTTTACCTCAAAATGTCTCAAATAGAGACTGGTTACAGAATCCCTTTATTAAAATCTCAAATTTAGAGATTTGAGACTGTATCACAGTACAGAATCGCACGGATAGTCGCACACAATTACATACTTTTTAACATAGGTCAAGTTAATGCAAATTCTTAAAGCACAAGAATTTCGTATTTACCTATACTTACCAAATTTGAGTAGGCAACACTGCTCAAAAATGGCCGATTTTTGACAGATGTCGCTTGAAGTCTGCTGCCTCCTTTACGTTTACAGCATCTGAGGTAAGCAGTTTTATATTGCTAATTAAATTATGTGCAAGTATACTAACAAAAAAAATGTGAACATTTTTAGATGGCAAAAAATAAAAAACGCACAGTTTGCTATCCATTTTTCCAATATTCATAATTTTTGCACACTCTTTTTGCATTATAATTATTATTATTATACAATTATTGCTTTTAAAAAACACCAAAATTTCTATTAATAATTTCTCTTATTCATTTTTATTTCATTTTTTTTTAAATAAATAAACAGATTTCATAATCAGCTATCTAAAAGCACAAGTCTGCCGTCTGCCACCATAAAATTTCAATGCGCATTAGCGTTGCTTAATGCGTATTAATTTTGCTCGTCTTTCATGGCTATAAATGTGACTTATGTTAAATATAATTTTATTATTTTTGTTTTGTTATATACGGACTTTTTTTTTTAATGTTGAAAGATGTAGTAAAATGAGATTGTGTCAAGGGTGCTGAAGCTATAACTTTTAATCCGTTTGAATTTAACTTTATTTGTTTTACACGTCGCATTTAACAAAAATCGATAATTTTTGCTATATACGAGTAACCCTCTAATGAGAGTATAAAAAGAATTATTTCGCACAATTTCATGTTTAAAATGCAATTTTTCAAATGCGCGGTTTTAACGATTCCTTTCAAGGAAATACATTAGCTAAAACGCCCATACCAGTGCTATGTTTCTCTACTCTATTATGGCAGATGCCGCGTCGGAATGAGTACGTTGATTTCGTTACAGAAAAGTATGAAAATAACAGATGAGTTTATTGTGTGCACTTATATGTAGAGCGATAGATCAACAACACTTAATCTACCGGTGAAGCATTCAGTAGAAGAACTCTTCTGCATACGGCAACGTATTCTGATTTTTATTTTCTTGCGCACTGCATTCGTTGTGGCATACCTTCATATGTGTTACCTATGCCACTTTATTCGGATAATTATCCTGACGCGGACTTTAAAGTGGCACGACACACATGTGCATTCGATCTATATGAAATCGTTTCGCCGTACACGACATACAAATCCATTTTGCTATCGTTCTTCAAACAGTGAATATGTGCGACAACCAAGCGGAAAATTGTTCGTCCGCGATCTTTTCTATTCGGCGATACGAGAGAAATGAGATTATGTGTGCACACATTGCCATACACGACTTATCACATGGGCTAGCTTGGGGTACTGTGGGGGTCAGCAAATGGCGGATAGTTGAATGGCCTCCAGATATGAAGGTTAGCTGCGAATATTCAATAAGCAGTCCCCGACCAAAGCAGCAGAGGTGGAGGGTGTAGCCTAAAAAGCTACATCTGCCCGACGACACCCGACACCGCCCTTAACTAAGTGTCAAACCAACAAAATTCCCGGAAGCGTCTGACTCAGAGTGAGCGGCTTATTGGGCAGCGTCTGTCTCTAAATTAGGAGCGGCTGAAAAAAATCACCTTCCAGTAGGTATAAAATGGTACGGGTAGGATCCCGGAATAAATAAAAACATGTCTGCGAGTACTAAAAATAGTCAAGTTACGGTGCAGGGTGTAAAAAGCCCAGTGCCGGCGGTTGTAGGGGGTGAGCAAGCAGGCTCCCGGCCGTCGATATCCAATGACTGCAATGGTACGGTGGTGGCCCACTTGGCCAGCGTATCAGATAATGCCACAAGTTTGGTTAATAGCGCAATAGTAGACCCCTTTAAGCGAGGGTCAAAGTTAGCTCGAACACCTGAAAAGGTTATTTCTATGGAAAGGCCTGTACGGGCAAGATCGTCGCCGCCCTCGCTACAAATAGGTAGCACGCCTCCAGTCAAAACTGTGCAAACGGGCAGGGATTACATGTCAGAGCTAGGGGACAGCATCAGGAAACTCATAAGTCTGATGTATCCACCGCAACGTTCCATAAACAATGGCATGCGAGAGCTTTTAAGTGCCATTTCGAGGCTGCATACACGTGCACAAGAGCAAAATGCAAGCTCTAGAAAAGCAGATCGAGCAACTAACCTTGCTAAAAACGTGACAGAAGCAACACCCAAAAGAATGCGCGAAGAAAAGAATGCCAATCGGAAAACGCCACCAAAAAAGAGCAAGACATCCGATCAGGTGAAGATGGTGAAAAACGGAATGGAAGGCAAAATAAATGAAAAAATAAAAGAAACGCCAAAGGATGGAGGCTGGATGACAGTCAAAAACAAAGGGAGGAAAGTCATCAAAGAGCAAAGGAAAGTTATTCGCAGGCCCCCTCCGAAACCGGATGCGCTGGTCATTACGAAAACTGGGGACATGTCCTATAGTGAGATACTACAAACTGTTAAAAAAGAGGAAACTCTCCAAAATTTGGGCGAAAACGTGTCGCGTATCAAAAAAACAGCAAAAGGAGAGATTCTGTTGGAGCTAGCGAGAGATCAAAGAGGAAGCAGCAATGGATACAAGGAAGATATTTGTAAAGTTCTAGGCAACAAGGTGGAAATAAGAGTTTTAACGCATGAGGAAATAATAGAAATTCGAGACCTAGACGATGTGACTACAAAGGACGATGTAGTTCAAGCTATTCGATCGCAACTAAAAGAACTCAATGTAGAAAAGAGTTCAATTAGAAACATTAGAAAAGCGTATGCAGGAACACAAATAGCAGTTTTAAGCCTTCCAGAGAAAGAAGCAAGGCGTCTACTAGACGCAGGGAAAATAAAGGTTGGCTGGGTTGTGTGTAGAATACGGGAAACTGCGATCCTTAAAAAATGCTATAGATGCCTCGAATATGGCCACATAGCAAGCAAGTGCACAAACCCAGAAGACAGAAACAAATGCTGCATAAAGTGTGGAGAAAAGGGACACTTTGCTAAGGCATGTGTGAAGGAACCATTTTGTGTATCCTGCAAAATCAATGGAAAGCCGAATACAAACCATCAAATCGGCAGCAAAAGATGCCCAGTTTACCTAGCAGCAAGCAGCAAGCAGCAATAGGAAATGAAAATCTTCCAAGTAAATTTAAACCACTGCGAAGCAGTGCAAGAACTGCTAAAACAAACAGTGTACGAAAAGAAAATAGATGTTGCAATAATATGCGAGCAATACAAAAGTCTAAGGGCAGGAACATGGGTCTCAGAGAGCACAGGTAAAGTGGCAATATGGGTCTGCGGCGATAAGGCGGTGCAAGAAAGAACACTGACTAAAAAAATACAATCACCGCCGAAAGCCAGTATATTGGTGGAATGGTGAAATTGCTGTTTTAAGAAGTGACTGCAACAAAATCCGGCGGAGATATCAAAGAAGTAGAGGAACTCTGGAATTTGAGCGACTGCGCGAAACGTTTAAAACAAGATGGAAAGAGCTTAGAGCAGCAATCAAGATAAGCAAAGCTGCGTGCTTTAAAGAACTTTCCGATAAAGCGGAAGAAAATCCATGGGATGGAGCGTATAAAGCGGTAATGACTAAAACTAGAGGTGACAAAGTACAAATGCCGACCTGCCCTATACTACTTAAGGAGATAGTAGAGACTATGCTTCCAAAACAACAAACGCAAACAAAAGACCTAGATAGCGTAGAGCCTCCAGTCTTTCTGCCAGTGGATGACAATGAAGTCATGAAAGCTTCGGATCGCTTTGGTAACGCAAAAGCACCTGGTTTGGATGGCATTCGAAATAGGGCTTTAAAAACTGCCATCAAAGTCAAACCCAAATATTTTACGGAGTTATTTAATAAGTGCCTGAGGGATGGAGTTTTCCCTAATAAATGGAAAGTACAGCGTTTGGTTCTGCTACCCAAACCAAATAAGCCGCCAGGAGACCCAAGTTCATACAGGCCCCTCTGTATGATCGACACTATGGGTAAAATCCTCGAACGGATAATAAGTGATCGGCTAGAAAAACACCTGGAAGTAGTAAAAGGCTTATCTGACAGGCAGTACGGCTTTCGTAGAAGACGCTCGACAATTGACGCAATCAAAAAGGTTACCGAAATTGCAGACAAAGCCATCGAGGGAACCAGGTGGATGTACGGCTCCAAAAAATACTGTGCAGTTGTTACGTTGGACATTAAAAATGCATTCAACTCCGCTAGTTGGGCCCACATAATGAAAGCACTAGAGGCCCTTAAAACGCCAACGTTCCTTCTGCGTATCATAAGTAGCTACCTTTCGAACCGAGTACTGCTGTATGATACGGATAAAGGGGTAAAGCGGTATGCAGTTACTGATGGAGTACCACAAGGATCGGTGCTAGGACCACTCCTATGGAAGATCCTCGAAGGAAGTGGAAATAATAGGATATGCGGATGATATAGCGGTGACAATCGTGGCAAAGGAACTGTACCAAATCGAGGACCTATGCAGCAATATTGCACAAAAATTAAAGAGATGGCTAACAACAGCGAATCTTCAACTGGCAGGACAGAAAACTGAAGCAGAGCTCATATCTAGCAGGAAGAAAGTGGAAGTCGTCATCTTGGACATTGACGGGCATAAAATAACGTCGCAGTCTTTCCTAAAATACTTAGGCATAATAATTGACACGAGGATGAATTACAAAACAAATATAGAGAAGGCTTGCGAAAAAGCGGCACGAGTTAACACGGCTTTGAGTTGAATAATGGCTAATACAGGCGGGCCAAGTCAGAGCCGAAGGCTATAATTGGCAAAAGTGACTCAGTCAATAGTCATGTATGCAGCACCAGTGTGGGCTAATGCCCTAAAACAAAAAACGTATGCGAAACCGGTAAGGTCCTTATTTCGGTTAAGTGCACTTCGAGTTGCCAGCACCTTCCGTACGGTGTCTCACGAAGCCGCAGGAGTGATTGCAGTCATAATGCCATCTGAAATAATGGCTAGTGAGCTAAAGAGGGTGTACAATATAAGCAGAAGTAACGGTAAGCCTCTAACAGCTAGAGAGCGCGAGGAAGAAAGACAGCAGAGTCTGAAAGAATGGCAATGTATGTGGGACTCAACGCCCAAAGGACGATGGACGTACAGGTTGAGTGAAAATGTGGAAATATGGGTTAGCAGAAAGCATGGCGACGTTGATTTTTACTTGACGCAGCTATTAAGTGGTCATGGCTGTTTTAGAGAATACCTCCACAAATATGGCCATGATGAGGTAGGAATATGCTCATCTTGTGGTTATGGAAAAGAGAATGCCGAACATATCTTTTTCCATTGCCCAAAATATGAGAAGGATAGGATATTTTTAGAAACGGAAATCTCTGAAAGAATAATGCCAGATAACATAGTGCCACACATGCTGCGGTCAAAGGATATGTGGAACCATGTTAAGCACTGGGCTGCTATGGTTATCCAAGAGCAGCGAAGACTAGAGCGACTGCGATTTAGCGAGGCAAACAGCCAAAACCAGTTCGAAAACCCTGAGGCTTAGCTTGTTCTGCGATGCTATGTGTCGTTACTGAGATGTTTTTCTTAGTGGGTTACTGTTGTAAGGGCAACAGTGTCTTTTGATAATTTTTTTACATCTCGCCTTAAAAAAAAAAAACGACTTATACGTGTGTACCGATCGTAAAACATCAAACATTTTGGCGAACGTGGATTGGCATGCGCACTAGCCTATCCACGAGTAAATCGCAATTGAAAACATACCGATTGAACACACATGTGTGTCGTGTATGGCCACTTTTAGCTAAAGGTAGAGTTAGAGGTGCTATAACATATCGCCATACCCATAACCATTGTCATAACCGTAACGATATTTACTATTGTCGATTATTTGTGCCATAACCATAATCAGCTGATCTTTCAATCGGAATTTTTTTTTCATTTCAAAAGTGCCAAACAAACTAAATAAAATGAGCAGTGATGAAGAAATTGATAAATTATTTCTTACTATTATAGCATTATATGCTAAAAAAAAAGCAATTCAAGGTTCCAAAACGGATACCATCAAAAAACGTTCCTGAAAATAAAAGATATGGATGAAAAAGAATTGTTTGCCCATACAAGAATGAATAGGAAGTTGTATGATACTTTTTTGAAGTTAATGGCACCTTCAATGTGTAAATTCAAGGAACAAATCCATGCCGAAGAGCGTTTGTCCCTCACACTTCTGTAAGTTTATGTGATTATTACTCCATTTGTTATATTTATTAAGGTGATTGTTAGGTACTTAGCATACGAAATTCCTTTCAAAAAATTAGCATGGTGCAATAAAATCGGAAAGACCACTATGAGAAACATAGTGCTGGAGATATGTGAGGCTATTTGGGAAATGCTGTCACCAATTTATCTGAGTGAACCCACGCAACAAGAGCATAAAAACATCGCGACCGACTTTGCGCAAATGTCGAAACAGTGCGTATAACCACAGAGAACACCTCACCAGTTATTTTATGAACAATGGTGCAGTACCTTTTCAAAACCATATAGAGTAAAACACTTATAAACATACATATTAAATTCAATAAAAAAATTTTGAAAATGTAAATTTACGTACATTTCATACATATTGATTAACAATAACAACAACAAAACTTTTATGTAGAACGTTATATGGATTATATCATTTGTACTTCAGGTTCAAAAATTCAACCGTTCTGATTAAAAGAACAAAAAGTAATAAAAGTTTAAAAAACTCTTCTCATAATTGAGGGACTAGTTTACATACACAAAGCTTTCTTCTTCTTCATCAATTTGCGCTTGCATTACAATGTCAGTGCATTGACGCATCATCAATGCTTGCTTGATTTTTTCATTTTTGAAATCGAAGAGCATATCATTCGCCCAAAACCGTTTATCTCCGCATCAAACTCTTCTCGACGCGCTCTACGTTCACATACCTCCTGGAAAGTTTTCACTATTCCGAGGATGGCAGTGTCCACCTCGTCAAGCTGTCTGCCTCTTCGCTTTCGTGGTCGCGATGTTGATGACGGATTTGCTGATGGTTGACTAGACGGAATTGACTGATCGGACGGAATTGTTATTTTTTGATCGGACGGAATTAACTGCCTAGGAGAAATTGGAGGTGTCAGCGAGAGATCTTGTGATATAGATTCGGACGAAATGTTTATAAAGTCATAGTTCTCGTCGCTGCGTTTCAATATTGGCGCACTTTGTCGCATTCTGTTAATATTAATGTTCACATTATTTACATGGTAATAATGCACTTTACTTACGGACGAGGAATAAAGTGACTTCTTAAAAATTTCAAACTTTTAAATAGCGCCCACTTCCTCCTACGAATGCACCACTTCCTGAAGCATTTTGTGAGATTCTAATTTCTTTTGAGAAGCGTTCTCTCAAGTTGCCCCAACGCTTCATAACAACACTTTCTGTTTATAATGTCCAAACATATTGTATTTTCTATATTAAATATTATAATATTTACATTGAACTCACCATCAACTTCCAAATTATCGGCGAGTTCGTTCCAAGAGCGCCTTTTTTTTCTTGATTTTTGAAATCGGCATGACTCTTGTCAATGGGCATGGCGAATTCCGCACACATTCTATTAATTTAATATCATCCATTTTGATTAATAGATTATTATTTGATTGCTGTTTAAAAATCGCATTGCGTTAAACAATCCGAGCTTTATAAATACATAATTATGAGGCGAACAAAACAAAATGCAAACGAACTTTCAAATGAAAAGTCAAAAAATCAACAAACAGCTTTTTATGGTTACAGCGAAAATCAAAATTCAATTGATATCTATGGTTATGGTTATGGGCATATTGTTATGGTAACGCACCTCTAATTGGAAACATTGTTCCCCGTAAATTTGGTTCAATCAGCTGTTTTATATGGATATGGTTATGCACCTCTAATTCTACCTTAATTCCTATCTGTTCAATATTTTTAATCGCGATCCCGTATTTATTTATTGAGCGAACTATTCATGGTACGAGATCCATATTACAAAATAGGGGTAGGCTTGCTCTTGCAAGATTACAGATTGCAAAAATACAAAGTCGAAATATACAAGGGCACGAGAGCACCCATTGCAAAACGTAGTGATATATGAACCTCTGATTCGGTCAATTTATAACAAATTAACAAAAAAAACCTTAACAAATCTTTATAATTTAAATAGAATTTACAAAACCTATTTAAAACTTACCTTACTCAACAATTTAACGACGTAATATGTCTTTATGTAAAATGACAGCTAAAACAGGGTTGCAACAATATTTTTGCGTGTCATTGCACGCAAATATACATGGATTTTGGGCTAACATATTTTTCAGCCATTGCAAATAATTTTCTGAGCTTATATCTTATTTGAATCCTGCATTAATTTAGAGACAATTTATGAGACGATTTTGCAATTCTGTAAGTGACAGTCACAAAAATCTTTCAATTGAAAACGAGCAGGTCTAAATAGCTTTTAAATATCATTACTTAGAGATGTATTTACACTTAAATGAAAATAAATATGTTGATAACAAATTTTAAATTTTCTATAATACAGTCAAAAAGTATAATTACCAATAAAAACAAAAAGATATGTTGAAGTTGTTTCAGAATTTTTACGAAAATTATGTGAAGTTGATTTTATTAACTTTTTCGTGTTTAAGTTGTTTACGATATAAGATCCGTATCCATCTCCTAAGAAAATAAATTTATGTGTGTAAATATACAAATATTTTCATTCCGATTTAAGGAATGTGGATGAAGATTATATATTATACAAAATTCAAAATGAACTATATTTCATAATAATGATGTAATCCTAATTAGACCCTGCAAGACGGAGGTAACAGATTGCACAAACACATTGAAACGTTTGCAGCTGTTCACCAAAAATTGACAACATAATTTCATAGATAATTTGATCAGAATCTCTTTTCTTGCTCTCTCGCTTGTCAGCTGGCAGGGCACCCTTATCTGTTTTCTAAGCTGGCAACAAAACACAATCAGGGTGCCGTCACCCAGCAGTTAGTGAAAAAGGCGGGATGCCAGAAGGGCAGCGCTATAATTACTTGACGAAACTAGTGTGAAATGATATTTCATTGAACTGTGCGAACATATTTTGGCAAAATAAATGTTTATTTAAATTAATTAATGATTTTGTATTTTAGCATTTATATATGTATGCATTTTCAAAGTGTTTAACTTAGTGTTTTGCATAATTTATTATATACCCAATCTAATATTTTTCAGCAGTGGCATCATTGGCAAATGTTATAAAAAATGCGAGTTTTGACAGCTCTCTCTCGAATCAAAGAGTCTCGTATCAAGTTATCCATGATAATTTATTTGTCGACTTTCTAGTCAAGAAATGTATCAAAGA
Source organism: Bactrocera zonata (assembly GCA_037783105.1). Classification (NCBI taxonomy): domain Eukaryota; kingdom Metazoa; phylum Arthropoda; class Insecta; order Diptera; family Tephritidae; genus Bactrocera; species Bactrocera zonata. The sequence continues at coordinate 1,879,545 of JBAWJQ010006664.1, read as the reverse complement.
AAATATTCAATATTCCTCTGTTGTATGTGTACAGTGAATCCCGGTTAAGAAGTACTCCGCTTAAATGAAAATCATCCCTCTTAACTGCCTATGGCTTGCTGCATCTCACGATTTGTGTTTTGAAATACATACATAGAAATTATTGTTTTAAGTACCACTCGCTTAAGTACCCGCACTTGTTTATGTGCCATATTATATTTTTATTTTTAACAAACCACAAAAATCTGTATCTTTGATTGTGGCACATAACCGGGATTGACTGTATTTGTCAAGGAATGTAAAAAAAAATATTTTTACGTGGCTTGCAAAAATCTATGTCGATATGTATGCAAGCTCATACAGAAACATACATATTTTCGCTGGTTTGTTGGTAAGCTGTTACAGCGGCAAGGGAAGCAGTGGCAATTGGCGATCGTTCGTTTGTGTTTTCGGCACAGTTCAGATTTTCTACCAACAACACAACGATTGTACGCTTTGTCGTCACGTCAGTTCTTCGACACATTGACTCTTTGACATGAAAGCAAAAAATGTGAGCTTCGCCATTGGTTGTCCGTGTCAACGGAAATTTTGCATGAAGCATTGAGTGTACATATTTACATACATATGTTGCATGTAGACAAATTTACAAACATTATGCGTATGGTTCTTGCAAATTTGTTTACACGCACACATAATTACATATGTATGCATGTACGTGAATATGCGCAACCGCTTGGTCTTTTAATATGTATGTATGTTATCAAAACTTTTAAGGGCTTGTAATAAATATGTATGTATACAAATATGTATACATATATCTTATCAAACCTACATTAATTAAATATTTAGGTAACAACATAAACATATATATTTCCAAAGATTTTAAGGAATTCATCATAAAAAAATTCAATACGGACGTATATGCTTGTGCGCTTTGATATAAAATGTATAGAAAATATATGTATGTACATAAATAAATTATATGCAGAGTCGTTTGCGCGTTGTAAACATGCGAATCTGTAAGCGTACACTCCTTAACATCGGAAATAGCATAATTTTTCTCATTTAACACTGAAAATGCTCAATTCTGCTATTTTCGTGTCCTTTCATGTTAAATGTGGTGAAACACGCTAATAATTTTTCTGTGGTGTGGTGAAACACGCTCATCCAAAACAGTAAATATCCCATAGCTGAAATATCCCTAATAGCGAACCTTCTCTATAAATATACGCTCTCTTGCATAAGTATCCCTGCAAGACGGTTAGATGTTAGCAAACCTGTAAGCGAATTGTATGTGGGAAAAAAATAACACATAGCTATTTGATGTTCAATGGTTATCTCGCTCTAACCAATGGCAAATATCGCAGGCTATCTTGTTCTAACAGAATACATACATTTGTTAGCAAATCTCTTCACAATATGTTCCGGGTAACATATTCTTTTGTTAGCGCATATCTTACCTACGTGTTATGGATAACAAAAAGTATTTGTTACCAGAATATCTGTTAGTGTTATTATAGTGGTTATCAGTTTGTTACCTATAACATATCAACATGTTAGCAGGAACAAGATTATCTGTTACCCATTTGTTACCTCTAACAAATTCAATTCTTTTAAATAAAATTAAGTTTTTTTATTATTTCGTTTTATTTAATAATAAAATCAAAACAATCAAATATTTACTTAAAATAATAATGTGTCTATTATTATTATTACATTCGACAGAAAAATAATACAAATTAAGTTTATTTCAGTATAAAAATTTTAATTCTAAAAATTCATATTCGTAAAAGTATAATTAGAAACTTCAAATTAAAACTAATATGTGCAAGTTAAAACTAATTTATACAACTTAAAACTAATATGTCCAATTTAGAACTAATATTTACAAATTAAAACTAATATGTACAACTTAAAACTAATAGGGGTATTCGGAATCTGTAGTATTCGTAGTAATTATTTACTCCTTTTACAACGAATTCAGAAATACACAAGAAAATCGCGAACACACCCATTGTAATGTCGTTGTAAAATTTGCCGAACAGCTGATTTTTGTGCCACAACAAATGAACAAAAGTGAGAAATATGCCGCGAAAAAGCGAAAAAACTAAAATATTAGATTTTATTGTTGATAATTGTGAAAATCAAATTGCTGATGTGAACGGTAGGTAACTTAAATACTTATAAATAAAGAGCTATTTATTCGAGTTCCGTATTTGTAGATGCCGATGATGCAGCCGTGGATGATATTTTAGACTGCTCTATGGAAGATGTGATCATTATATTGTAGTGCCGCCGAGGAATTGAGAAATTTATTCCAAAAAGTATAACTTGGCGTTTGGATGTGTTAAGTGAACTGGATGATACCAGGTTGAAGCAAATGTTAAGGGTGGATCGATTTCAATTCACTCATTTGTTTGGGTTAATTAAAACTGATGAGGTTTTTAATCGACTTCACTCCTGCAAACCGTTTTCTATAGAGTTGCAAGTTACAGGTGTGTTATACAGACTTGGGGCTTACGGTGAAAATGCTTCCATAAGGAAAATAGCTTCTATTTTTGGAATTGGCGATGGAAGCACAATTGGCGTTGTAACAGAAAGAGTATTTAAAGCTTTCCAACGATTGGAGAGAAAAATTATATTTTGGCCAGATTACGCTGAAAGAAATTTAATAGTTTCCCAAACGTTCAACGAACTTCCATATTGCATTGGTTACGTAGATGGAACAGAGATTGCTCTTGCCGAAGCGCCCGTCCATAACTACACGACGTATTTTTCTAAAAATCGACGTTACTATATAAGAGCTCAAGTGGTTTGTGACCACAAATGCAGAATTCGGCATATTGTAGTGGGCCATGTGGGTAGCGCTCATGATGCTAAAGTATATAAAACATGCGCTTTGTTTCTTGAAGAATTGACATTTTTTCAGGATTTCAGTGGCTAGCAGGTGACTCAGCTTATCCGATTTCCAAAACGTTAATAACACCATATTGAAGCAACTCAAAGCAATTGGACATAGAAAAACGCAATGAATTTAATCGACGCCATAGTAAGTATCGCGTACGAATTGAAAATTGTTTTTTGGTTGTTAAAAGAGAAATTTGGTAGTCTAAAAGAGCTCAGAATGCGAATTCAAAACAGAGAAAGTCACAAATTTTGTTGTGATTGGTTTCGAGTCTGCTGCATTTTGCACAATATTTTATTAAACCAAAAGGAAAGAGACAATATTTGTCGATCAAGAAAATCGAGAACCAAACCAACCAGAAGAAGAATTCCAAACTAATACCCGACAGGAAATCGAAATGAAGAAACAAGGTTTATACCATATGATGCTTGACTAGTAACAGTACAAGTTTTTTAAGTTAAAAATAAATTTAATAAACAAAAAGTTTAATGAGGCAGTCTTTCATAAAACAATAGATTGTTGTTCCATAGATAAATAAAAGAAAATGTGTAATTTTTGGTTTCTGTTTTCTGAAAAAAACTTAGCTTCTGTTTTACTGATTGTATTTTAGTTCTAACTCATAACGTACTAGCCGCTCCTTCATCTCCAGCTCCATAGTCAAAATTTTTAATTTATCCTTTTTGTTCTCTTTTTCTATGGCTAATTTTTCTTTTTCCAGCTCAAACATCTTCTCGTGTCTTTCTTTTTCTAAAACAAACTTTTCCTTTTCTATACTTATCCGTTTTTCCTCCCTTTCCATGTAGTCTCTGTGTTTCTCCTTTTCTAATTCTAAGCGTTGCATTTGTAGTGCAGATAATTTGCTAATTGCTGTTTTCGGTGCCGATTTCCTCATCTTTTCAGCGAATTCTACTGCCTTGTTGTCATTTATATTTTGAGCTCGTTTAGAAGAAACTGGTGTTGCAATTTCGATATCATTCGGCAACGTATAAAATACATTATCATGTTCGCTTTCAGTCGTTGTCGCAATTTCGTCAACGAACATACTACCACTGCCATATTCGCTCTGCTGAATAATTTCACATTCACCATGATTAGTTGTACCATCTTCGGACTGGAACACGTACTGTGTCGAGTCTGCCGATTTGCTCTTAAAAAATATGCTCTGCAATCGCTTATAATGGGGACACATCTTGCTCAGTTTTTCTAAAAGCATAAAATAAATTACTAATAAAATATAAATTTCGAAATTCATTATACTTACGATCAATACTTTCGATACCTTGTTCCTCTAACAGGCCAGCGCCTGTCCCATTTCTCCACTGCTCTGCTTTGTTGTATGCGGTGCATATGTTGCGTACTTTCCACCGAACTAAATTCCAATCTGCTAAGATTCCTGTGTCTAATAGTAATTTTTTGTAAAAGATTTGTGCAGAAGGCATCTGTAGTATAAAAAGATATAAAAGCGTCCATACAAATAAATATAAACAAACAAAATAGGAATAGCTGCAAATTACTTCAAACGACGGATGCTCCTGCAAATAGTTAAGAACTTGTCCCACTTCTTCTTCTGTCCATTTCTTATTTGGTTTTTCCCGCCGCCTTATTTGATCCTTTTTTAACTTCTGTAAAATAGACTTTTTATTAAAATATTTAAAAAAAAAGCTTAGCAATAAAATCTTACAGCGTCCATCATTTCAGCCATCTTTTTAATTGTGAAATGTACAAAACAAAAACCACAATTACAATAGGGTCGCACTATTGTATTTTCTTACACTGTTGTATTTGAATGGTATGTATATTTTGTTGTTGGATTTTTACTACATTTACTATAAAAACCACAGAAACCACGAATACAAAAATACAATGGCAAATACAACAGATCCCGAATACCACTAATATATATAAGTAATAATAAGAAAACTTATATTAATTGTAACTTAAGTTTATGTTTTTTTTGCTTTTTTTGTCAGGAAATATATCTAAAATGAAACGTTATAAGTTAAGGCATTCAAATAGATATCCCTAAAAAAACCTACCAAAAACTAACCCTACGCACGCTTTGCGCCCCTTTAAATTGTAGTGGTACATTAGATCGTCAGAAAACACACCACGCAGTACGCCGCCCACACTGCCTTTTGCGCCCTTTGACTTCAATATTAGCCGCATTTGTAAAATAACAAAAAATTACAGTAAATTATATTACAATCGCATAATATTTAAAAACGAAATATTTATCATATCATCCGCGCTTTCCTTTTCTGATTAGAAGAGCCTCCACTATTCGACCATACCCATTTTGTTCCCGAAATCCTTGGACGGTATTCTAAAGTCGACACAATTATAATTGTAACTGCACAATTCGTTTTAATTTAGATTTTAAATTTTTTACATATGCACATGTATGTATGTAAGTAAATATGTAGATATAACGCTCAAATTACATATTTCACAAAAATGCACATTCTATTACAACTATTTAAATTAAATATGCACTATTTAACTTTAATAATTTAAAACTTGCTCTCTTATTTCTTTGTTGTACGCAATAGATTTGTATTTTCCAAATGGTCCAAATGATTTCTGTAATATTAAAATTTTTAATTATACATGCAACATTCTATTTACAATGCTTACCTCTTTCTCCTTCTTAAGCTTTTTCCTTTTCTCTAGAATATATAAAAGAAATTAATAATATATATATAAGAAATTAATTATAAAAATGTCAAATTATCAAATAACGAACTTATCTCTTCAAAATCCAAAATAAACTGCGCTTTTCGTTTTCTTCCTCTTGAATAATTGTGTATTCGTCTTTCCTATTCTAGCAAGTTAACATTACAATATGTTTAGAATGTCGATAGTTTTTCTCTATCTTACTTACGTAATCTCCCATTCAATTGAAAATTCCAGAAAATGTAACAGTGTTAGTGAAGAGTTCAAAATGTTTCAATGTGTTTGTGCAATCACCCAGATAGCATTGAGTTGATTGTATGGTGATTTACGTATCATTATTGATTATTCTTGGTGATTGTTTTTTGATAAATTTGCCGTTTACAATAACAAAATGTACAAGTATCAAAACACGCTCAACAAGTTGATTATATATCAATTGTGTTGTTTCGTGATCCCGTTATGAGTATACAGTTAACAACATCAAAATATTTATTTTTGTGGCAAAATAATGCATGCATTTCTCACTTCCATATCGTTCTTCTCCAAAGCAACAGCTCTCTAGTGCGTGAAATAAATAAAATAGAACATAATTTTAATGTAATTAATTAAAATAGCTTAATAATTCATTAATATTTATTTTTTGGTTTATTTTTAAATTCAAATTTATTTATATTTTAAATTAATTCATTAACATGTTTTTCCTTACAGCTCAATACAATCATTAGGGGTATTCTCTTGCTCTTGCAAGATTGCAGATTGCAAAAATACTACACCGAAATATACAAGGGCACGAGAGCACCCATTGCAGAATCTAGTGATATATGAGCGACTGATTCAGTCAATTTATTGTAAATGACTATTGTGCATAGCTATTGTGAATTGGCGCACCTTCTGCATACATTTTTAACAAAAAAACTGTAACAAAACTTTATAATTTAAATAGAAATTATAAAATCTAATTCAAATTTACCTTCTTCAACAATTTAACGTCAAAATATGACTTTATGTAAAATGGCAACTACAACAGGGTTGCAATTTTATTTTTGCGTGACATTGCACTCAAATATACATGGGTTTTGGTCTGACATATTTCACAGCCCTTGCAAATATTTTTCTGCGTGTGTTTGTTGTTGTGCCGTTGTAAATCTGCAAGGCTTGCACCGTGCACCGAGATTTGCAAGAGCAAGAGAATACCCCTATTTATTTTCAGACAAAGGTAGACGGCGTTTTTTTACTCTTTCGTTTGCATAAACGAAATGCTTTTGTAGCGTTGATCTAACGGCTTTTTCGTCCACTTGAAACATTTCATGGCAAATATCTAAAGAAAGAGGAAAGAAATGTAGTTATTGTTAAAAGAATTAATACAATAAAAATAATATTACTTTTTATTATTGTTGTAACTAAACATTATTCCGCGCTTGGCTTATCTGCCGTGCCCCTCCACGAAAAAGACATTGCCAACTCGTCCGAAAAAATACGCCTGATTGCTGCTCTTAGAAAAGGGGTTGACGCTTCACCCCCAGTCTTCTTTATATATAGTTTCTATAAATAATTCTTTGTTATACATTTGTAACTGGTAAAATGGTAGTTGGTCGAATTGTGGGCTTTGACTTTCAGAGGGGCTTGCCCTGTTTTCCGATTTGACCGCAATAACTTCCTCTGTCAGCTTCAACAAATTTATTTTGTTTTCTTCCTTTAGCTCCTTCACTTCTGTCTTTAAAGCCCGCACTTCCATCGTCTTGAAATTGAACTTCAACACTTGAATCAACAACTTTGAATTTATAATTTTTTTAGCTTCCTTTATAGCTTTTCTTTTTATTAGAGTGGCTGACATTATAAAATAATTAATTTTTATTACTTTAATTGGCAAATTCAAAAATAATGAATTATTAAGCTATTTTAATTAATTACTTTAAAATTATGTATGTTTTATTTGTATGTTTTATTTTATTTATTTCACGCACTAGAGAGCTGTTGCTTTGGAGATGAACTATATGGAAGTGAGAAATGCATGCATTATTTTGTCACAAAAAGAAATATTTTGATGTTGTTAACTGTATACTCATAACGGGATCACGAAACAACACAATTGATATATAATCAACTTGTTGAGCGTTTTTTGATACTTGTACATTTTGTTATTGTAAACGGCAAATTTATCAAAAAACAATCACCAAGAACAATCAATAATGATACGTAAATCACCATACAATCAACTTAATGCTATCTGGGCTCCGTGTTGCAGGGAACATACTCTTGAAAGGGCGAGATTTATTTGTTATTATATTATAATGTTATTGTTATTATTTTTATATTTCATTTCTTTTTCCAATTTTCTCATTCTTTCATTTTGCTCCAGCTATATTTTTTCGAGTTGGAAATTTGCTGATTGTAAACAAAAACAGCTATTAATAGCTGAGTTTCCAATAAGAAAATCTAAAGGAAATGCCATTCGCTTAGTTTTAATTATTTTTGTGCTGCCATTTAGTTAAATTCCAACGACTTTCTAACACTGTAAATAAGCAAACAACCACATAATCTGTAAACAAGGGCCTAGGTTGGTCAAAGTTTGTTATATTGTCATACCGCATTTTGTTGATGTTTACTTAATCACATAACCACATAAATCGATAACCACCTTATCGTGAACAGCTTAAGTATTAATTAATATCAATAACTTGCTTAAGTAAATATGATTTTAAAATGAAATAAATCAAAATAATATAAAAAATACTGAATTTCTTGAAAGTAACAAATGGCTAACAAATATAATAACATATCGAGGTAACAGATTTGTTTGTTACTGCTAACATGTTTATATGTTAAAGCTAACCAAATAATAACACTAAAAGAAATTTGCATAACACATTGTAAGCTCTACGTTAACAAAAGTGTTTGTTATCCTTAACAGACTTTAAAGAGAGTTGATTACAAATGTATGTCATTCTGTTAGAACAAGACAGCCATTGGTTAGAGCGAGAAAATCATTGAATGGTGATGTGTTACCTTTTTCCCACTCTCAGTTGTCTATTTGTTTGGTTAGCCATTTTTTATTCCGAATAGATTGTTTCGTTATTGTTATCGTCATCTAAGGGTAGATTAGTTTTTGTTTCGTTATTCATTGGTCACAGAAAACTGGTGCTTTGGTCATCGCGCCACATGCTATGAGTTATTTGCTTTGCTATACGTTGATTACCACTGCCTATCGTATCAATCATTTTCTTTATTAGTAAAACAATTGAAATTTTTGTTTGATATCTTTCTACTAAATTTTATTTGTAGTTTACATGTTTATACATAACAGTTATATTTTTACCAATTCTCAGTTATTATTAAGGATTAGCTTTTCTAAAAACTAATTTACCGTTTATATACACATTCTTCTTTACTGGCGTAGAAATCGCTAAGGCGGTTATAGCCGAGTTAAAAACAGCATGCCGGTCGTTTCCTCTTTTCGCAAGGTGGTCCCAAATGGAGATTCCAAGCGAAGCAAGGTCCTGTTCCACCTGGTCCTCCAACCGAGTGGAGGTCGTGAGAGCTAAGTCGCGACTGCGACGACTGTTTATTTGATGATAGGAGATATTTCGTGTTGCCCTGTTCACCACCAGGCAAATTTGTTTTGCTGCCTTATCTATTCTGGAGAAAGCAGAACTAACTTCGCGGATGTTAAGATCAATGATATCAATATCATCAGCATACGCCAGCAGTTACTCTTATAGAAAGTTGCACTTTCTCCATTTAGTTCTGCAGCTTAAATTATTTTCTCCAGAGGTAGATTGAAGAAGTCACACGAAAGGGAGTCGCCTTGTCTGAAACCTTGTTTGGTATCGAGCGGTTCGGAGAGGTCCTTACCAATCCTGGCGGAGCTTTTAGAATTGCTCAACGTCAGTTTACACAGTCATATTAGTTTTGCGGGGATACCAAATTCAGACATCGCGGCATAAAGACAGCTTCTTTTCGTGCTGTCAAAAGCAGTTTTAAAAGAGACGAAGAGCTCTCTTCAAACGATCCATTCTTTTTTCACGGGTCTTTTCAAAAATTGGCGCATTGTGAATATCTGGGCAGTTCTTGATTTTCCAGGTCTAAATCCACACTGATAAGGTCCAATAAATTCCAATCGTTGGACATGCTTTTGTCTGACCATGTTCTACAAAGAAGCTGACGCATGCTCCTTATCAATTGACCAATTGGGGATTAGGTTCGCCTTCTCCTGGGGTTATACTTTCACATTGAACAGGCCGGAGAAGTATTCCCTCTATAATTTTAGTATACTCTGAGCATTAGCTACTAGATCCCCTTTGGAGGTTCTACAAGAGTATGCTCCGGTCTTGAAACCTCCTTTAAGTCGCCGCTCGGCCTAAACCCATTTGGGGATGTTTCATCATGGAAGCTGAATTTACCGACCGTAGTGCCAAAATACCTTCCTTGCACACCCTGGTATTAAAGCTGCCAGGCACGATTTGGACATCGTGGATAGGGCAGCACTCATAGGTGCACGTTGAAGAACTTCGCTTTAATGCGGATTGTGGCTAGACATTCATCCAACGTGGTGAGTGACAGTACTCGGCGACGGAGTCTCTCTCTTACCACGAATCTTAAACCGAATTTGTCCTCTTTTATATAGCCACTGTAGTAAATGCCACAAGGACCTATTCGACTCAGCCCTTGTCCCGTCCATCGCATTTCTTGGACGGCGGTGATATCAGCTTTCCCTCTAACGAGGACATCCACAAGCTGGACAGCGGCACCTTCCCAATTAAATCGTTATCTTTAGTGTGTTTGCCATGGTCGTTATCAAAAGGGGGTTTCTCTTCGAGGCTGTTTGTAATTTTTGGCAATAGCAATAGCAATAGGTTTGACACTGGAAGTGAGCAATTGCTAAACGTCAAAACCTACAGAACTCGACTAGCTGTCGAAGTTCGAAGAATAGTGAATGCGAAACAGCACGCAGATTGAAAGATGTGAGTATATTTTAACTTTTAACTTTTTATTTAAATTAACATTTATTTAATATTTTTTTATTTTATTTTAAAGACAAAATGCTGAAAACAACCAGCACTTGGAAGAAAAGTGTTGCTGGCTGCAGCGAAGGAGGCAGAATATTCAGTTTTCCAAACAATGGAACGGATCTCGAACGGTGAGTAAAAAACGTTAAATAGTACAAAAAGTGGTTGTGACTTTGTGAAAAATTTCGTTGAAATAAGTGTTTCGATTGTGCAATTAAAATAGTAATTTTGGATAATGAAATTGAAATTACGGTTATTTTTAAGTGTGATGTGCTGAACATGTACATCGCGACAGACTGCAAGCGACATCTGTCAAATATTAAAATACAAGTTAACAATAGTTAACGCACTGAAGCGCTCATGCTGCCAAAAATTGCAAAGCATGCAGTCTGCATCGTTCACTTCATGCGCAACCAAATTATGTAAATAAGACAAAATGCTTGGTCAGCTGTAGTAATTCGATCAGTTCGATACATGAGCGTGGGAAGTGCCTATGCAAGCAATAAAGTCGAGCAAACGGCAGCAGCGACGGCAAAAATAGTAAGCTAGCAATAAGCTTACAAATTATAAAATAAATCAGTTTAGAATGAAACTCAAAGCGTGAATATCATTTTCAAAATAACTCTGGGTAGTCGACAACACCGTCGCTGCCCCAAAGGAGTCATAACTAGAAGATCAAAAATAACTGGCGCTCAACCAGAGGAAACCCACGCGGAAAGGAACAAAGGAACACCACCACCCCCACCTTCACCTGGAGGCAGAGGAATCAAGACACCAACCGATAAATAACGTAAGTGAAACATTTTTTCTCTCCCCTTCTGTTTACAATTACATCAGTGAAAATTTGACAATTTAAGTGTGGTTTTGACAAGCAAACGTCTCAGGCGCGAACAAGACATGAATGAACAACAACTGCAGGGTATTATCAATGCGGCCGTTAGCGCCGCACTACAAGTACAAAGAAAAGACTTTGAAACACTACCAAGCTGTCCTCATTATTCGCAACAGAATTAGGGGATCGACTGATGCAGTTTTAGCATCATTCAACACGGTCCTTAATTTCGACGCTATCATTAGCCGTTTAGATTTTACATACTCAGACAAGCGACCATTGCATCTGGTTGAACAAGAGTTAGCAACGCTAAGGCAAGGACAATTGACTATTATTCAATTTTATGAGGAGGTTGAGAAAAAACTCACACTTCTCACAAATAAAACCACAATGACGTTTGATACTGACCAGGCACGGTATATGAATGACAAGTATAGGGCCGATGCGCTACGCGTATTCGTCTCTGGGTTAAGGAGAAACCTCATGGATGTTCTTTTTGCAGCCCAGCCTAAAGATTTGCCCTCGGCTCTTGCAATGGCCCAGGAAATAGAAGGAAATCACGATAAGCACGCATTTGCGGCCCAGTTTACAAGATCGTTGGAGGATAAAAACCTCAAACAACCTCAAAACCGATCTTATCAGAAGCAGTCCGACATTCAGTACAGGACTGGAAAAAACCCTTATTTCACCAGGGAACAAGGAGCTCGCCCTCCAAAGCGCGACCAAGTTGAGAAAATGGAAGTTGATCCATCCTCGAGGTTCCGTCAGAGCACTAACTTTCCAAACCAGAACAACCAGATTACGCATAACTCAAGCTTACCTATAGCACATCCCTCTGGCAATAGTCAACCACAAGGTGCGTTCAAGAGACCTGCGAATTCTCAAAGAACGTCGGACTACAGACGCCAGAGGATTAACCATTTGACAGAAAAAGGAGAGGAAGTGTATGAAAAGCAGTACGTCAAACGGGCAAGTGGAAAGATTCCACAGCACTCTCGTGGAAATCGCCGGATGTCTAAAACTGCAAAGGCAGATACAAGACGTAGTTGAACTCTTTCTTCAGGCCGCCGTGGAATATAATAGAACGTTCCATTCAGTGACGGGCATGAAGCCATGCCAACTTAGACATTTTCCCGGATATTGCTGCCAGACTAGAGAAAGCCCAACAAGAACAGCTGGAGCGGAGTAATGCCCACCGCCAAAATAGAATCTTCGAAGTTGGAGAAAAGGTCCTGGTAAAGTCTAACAAGAGACTAGGCGACAAGGTCACTCCACTGTACGTCGAGGAAAGGATAGACGCTGATCTAGGAACAACCGTTCTTATTAAAGGGAGGGTGGTCCACAAGGACAACCTCAAGTGAAACTCCTGATATAATATCTTTTTTTGCATAGTTTCTATTTTTTTTGAATTTCAGGTATACTCCCATCTTCGCTCTTTTGACTTGGGCTGCGCTGACGGCTTCCAAATTTACGGACTACTCGCACGCGGACTACATACCGATCCTGGGCGGTACTGCAATAATTTGGAACGAGACGAGGTACATAAGGCACATATCAAATTTAACGGAATATGGACAGTACCTACAAGAAACCACAGACTTGATTAGCGTCTTCCCAAAATCACACATGAAGAAGATCCTAGAGGTAGACACCAGACATTTACGTACTTTATTAGGGACATTAGGAGTACACCATAGGCATGCTCGGAGCCTAAACTTTTTGGGGTCCGCCCTGAAGGTAATAGCCGGCACGTCTGACTTCAATGACTTCTTATAAACAAGACTAACGGAGCAAGAGCTAATACGGTCAAACAATAGACAGATCGTCATTAATTCCAGAACTCAGGAACAAATTAACGCCCTCACGAATACGGTCAATAAAATTCTCAGTTTAAAAAAAAGGAAGAAATAGATTCCTCGCACCTCTATGAAACACTTTTGGCTAGAAACAGAATTTTAACACTAGAGATTCAAAATTTAATAATTGCAATCACACTGGCTAAATTTAATGTAATAAACCCTGCTATTATTGATGTAGATGATTTGGAGGCGGTTATGAAGGAGAGTTTCACAGGAGTTTCAATAACCCAATTGTTTAGCATAGATAGAGTTAAGGTTTTAGCAAGCAATGAAATTGTAATCTTTATAATTGGTTTTCCTAGACCTAAGTTATTATGTAAGAAGATTACTATTTTTCCTGTATCGCATGCTGGCCGTATATTGCATTTACCGGACAACATTATAGCTGACTGCGGAGGCAACATTACCGCTGTTATATCCTGTATTGATACACCAATGACAACGTTCTGTAAAGAAGCCGAAACTGAAACTTGCGCATAAGGCCTACACTCTGGCGCTGTAGCACACTGTGCCACCAAGCCCAGCGACTTATGACCCATTGTCGTCGTCGACGATGGTATAGTTTTGATAAACGATGCAATAGTCAAGGCTAGCATAGATGATGGCCCTGAAATGTTTATTAATGGCACTTATCTTGTTACATTCGAACGCACCGCTTTTAACAATGGCGCCAAATACGTTACTCTCAATGGATACCCGAAGAGACTCCCACAACAGTCTGCCTCCGCACGGATCAACATAACCTCCCATCATACCCTACCATTTCTTCACAAGTTAAGTGAAGTAAACTTGCGGCACATCGCTGAATTACGCATACGAACGATTGCTGCACCACTAGTAGCCGCAGTAATTTGTGCCGCCATCGCCGTAATCCTTACTGGATCAATAATCTTACTAAAGCGTAGGCGGCGAAGAGAAACTTCTAAGGCGGTGCGTCAAGTGATGGAAAGGTTGGGTATGGCCGAGGACGACCATGTTTTGAAGGAGGGAGTAGTTAACAATAGTTAACGCACTGAAGCGCTCATGCTGCCAAAAATTGCAAAGCATGCAGTCTGCATCGTTCACTTCATGCGCGATCAAATTATGTAAACAAGACAAAATGCTTGGTCAGCTGTAGTAATTCGATCAGTTCGATACATGAGCGTGGGAAGTGCCTATGCAAGCAATAAAGTTGAGCAAACGGCAGCAGCGACGGCAAAAATAGTAAGCTAGCAATAAGCTTACAAATTATAAAATAAATCAGTTTAGAATGAAACTCAAAGCGTGAATGTCATTTTCAAAATAACTCTGGGTAGCCGACAACACCGTCGCTGCCCCAAAGGAGTCATAATAGTGAAAGTGACTTGTCAATATCATCTTCAAAATAACTCTGGCTTGTCGACAACACCGTCGCTACCCCAAAGGAGTGATAACTAGAAGATCAAAAATAACTTACACACGTTCTTATGAACACAGTTATGTAGTCGTGCAGCTGTCTCAATTACTGTGTCCTTAAGAACGTGTGTATTTTAATATTTGACAAATATCGCTTGCAGTCTGTCGTGCTATATGTGTTCAGAGCGTATCTGTCAATTTATTGCCATTGACGTTAATTAATTAAATAAATTATTTTAAAGTAACGATTTATCATTGAATATTTATGATAGTTATAAAAAAATCGTACTTTTAAATATTTATTTACTATGCACTTTTTGCACTATTATTATTATTATACATATTTTATGATTATATATAACATTTTGTATTTTATTTTGTTTCTTTTAATGGGCGTAAATGTTGGTTCAAACGTTTAGGTGTTTTTGAAAATCTGAATGAAAAACACCTAACACAGTTTTGCGTGTGGGCGGCATTTTTCTAATGAAATGCGCAACGCAAAAATATTGCGTCCTAGAGCCGTTCCGGACATCAATTTAATTATTGAGCCAATATTTAATGCCCCAAATTCTTTTTTTGAAAATACAATTGAAATGTGTGTTGAAAATTTTTTGTCAGGACAGCTTAGAGCACTTTTTTGGTCAGATTAGAAATAGGGGAGGTACTAGAGTTACACCTTTCGTGTTCTCTAGTTTATTTAGGAACTCGTGGGGCTTACGTTACGTAAATATCGTAACAAAAGGTAACTGTGAGCTGCCTTTAGAACCCGAAGCCACAGTTATTTCAGAACATAGCCATAATGTTCTTCTTAATGTGTGCAATGATTCCGTTTTAAGTGACCTTTCTTTGCAGAGTTTCCATTGTTTACCACGGCCCGAACACTCCATTGTTAGATCCATTACTTTAGATAGTAGTTTAGAAATTAACTTTTTAAAGGAAAATGCTTTTAATTATTTTTGCGGCTACCTTTATTTGAAAATTTTTAAAATGCACACATGCCTTCTGCCATTACCTTATTTAGCAGATGAATTAATCTTCATACACCAAAACCAGATCGATAAATGCAACTAAGTGAAGCCGCCTGAAGATTTTGTTGCATTTATTAATAATTTAGAAATAAAATTTGTTGAGGGATTTGACATAAATTGTCATAAAGTAGGTGTAGGAGAAATTCTTTTTAATAAACTAAAAGATATTAGGCTCTTCTTGTGTTGTGAAGACTGTGACCCAAAGGTAGTTATTGCTCTATTTATTTGAATTAGAACTTATTTTGTGACCAAATCTTTAAATAAAGATTTATCTCTACCCAATTTTAGGAATAAAACTTTGTGTGTTTCACATTTGTAGTTTTTATCTTCCTTTCTGAGTGGTTGCTATGAGCTAAATATTTAATACTAAAATAAGGTTTTTTAAGCAGATTCGCATTAAGAGGCTCTAAAGTTAGAACGATAAAGATTAGAAAGATTTTAATTACAAATTAGAATTTGGGGCATAAATATTGGCATTTGTATATACGTTTATTTTTATAGTTTTAAGTATTATACAAGTATTTATTAATATTCTGTGATAAGGAGTGATATTGTTGTTCTCAATTTTTTATACTATTTTATGTAAATAAATTTTTAATGACTGTTATAGGCCTACTGGGGTTGAGATTGCGAAGCATGATGACGACTGAACCAGCCTTCAATTGTAAATTGTGCGGTGGCAAGCCAGGCATATCCAATGAATTCAAGCACTCAGTTGGGTAGTTGGTTGCTTCGTCTTCGTTTATTACACACTCGATAGATTTTAAGGAATGCAGTGTCCCAACGATTTGATTTTGAAGTTTAAGTGATCCACATCCTTGTTCTTTGCTGCTAAAATTACTCTTTCTCTCAACCTATGATCGCAAATAATGTGCGTATCTGATTTGAAGATGCGGAAACAGTTGCTTCAGCGATTATCGTGTCCCAATGCGTATCGTTTTCCAGCAAATTGAGCTCCCGACATGCAACACGAAATGTTGGCGGCACTACATCATTGACAGTTCGAAGTGATTTAAATGATGTCGGGGCACGAACATTCACCAGCAATAGTCGTAAGTAAAAGTATTCATCATTTTTCGGATGAACTGTATAAATACGGCCAAGAGCTTCAGTAGAACGCACATCCGGATGACCAGGAACTACATTACCTTGCTTTCGACGTGGAAATTTCTTCGATGAAGCATTCCAAGTGTAATAACGCGGCATCTCTGAGTAAAGTAACGCACGTCAATGTTGTCGCTGGTGGGTTTTGAGCACGTTGAGCGGCATTTGCAGGGGTAAAATAAACTCGTTGACCGTTCTCCAGATGCACTGCCAAATGCGCCAAATCGCCTCATTGCAGCATACGTATCGACCAATTTGATAGCGCGTGATTTCATCATTGGGGTCAGGAGCTTGAAGACCAAAAGCCGCCATGTCACTGCCCTTCGTGACATATTTGCAGATGTACTTGATGGAACCCAAGGGTTGTCGACCACGAAATCATTTCCTTTCACTTTGACTGTGATTGTTCTACAGCCATCATCAGAAGATCGACGTCGATACAGTGGATAACCATCTTTGCCAGTGATGGTATCAGCAGTCAAATTTTGTGGATAACGCTTGGAACAATTGCCGTCGACCATGCACGGTGATTGTGGGTTAATGGCGCCACACGGTCCATGAATCATGTTTGTAATTACGACATCATGCAAGTCTGGATCGGTTTCGGGATCAGGAATCTCGGCAAATGTGATGTCATTTATTTGGTCTGGCTGTATTCTTTCGACTAACCAAATGAGAATGTGCGCATGCGGTAAGCCTCTTTTTTGACATTCAATGAATTACATCCAACACCGAGTATCCCCAAAGACACGATGCCTAACAATATAGTGCATGAGCGACCGGATTTTTTGCCTGAATACACGTGTGGTGATATCGTGCCGATTACTTGATGTTTGGCCAGGAAGCAGCAGTTGAACAATTTCTATCCACTTAGGACTGCACGTGAAGGTGATGAACAGGTCTGGACGGCCGTTATGACGTACATATGTCATTGCATCTTGCAAATATTTATGCATATGACGTGGACTGCCAACGAACGTCGCCGGTAAAATAGTCAACCGACCAAAATCAGATGCATTTCCTTCGGTGCTAATTGCATCGCGTAAATGAATGTACTGCTCCGTACGTAGTTTGGTTTGATTTAAAGCGATAAAAAGGAGGCGCTCCGCTTCTATTTTGGCATACATATCGACGCAAAATTGCTGAAACAATCGGCGAAATCGAAGCAAATAGTTGTCAACATTTTGGCGAATCATCAAACGATACGCGTAAAAATTCATTCCGCTGACCTTCCTGGTAGTTTCCTCACCTAACATGATATCAGTGACATTAGTGTCATATTGAAATGAAAATTATTGTGATATCTATTCTTACCAGTCGATGGATTTATCATATTGATGTTGATATAATATCCATCGTTTCCTTGCCAAAACAGCAGTGGGTATTGCAATGCATCGTATGAACGATGAGTTTCGGATATTCGTTGCAATTGCCCAGAGTCCCGACGTGTGAGCACAATATCGCGTGATTCCCGGCTTTCGCCAACAATCACAACTGCAACCTCATCTATTGTTGGAGCGTTAAATTGGCGTTCGTGCGTTCCAGCAGGTCGTTTATCCGCTCTGATCACGACTTTATAGTTTGGCATGCGATCCAACGCAATTTTTGAATAACCGAACCAATGCATGATGTTCATGAAGCAGTTGCTGATCAAGTTGATGTTCCACATTGCCCATGGAGTAAATTTGAAGGAATTTATGTTGTGCGTCTTCAAGTGGTAGCAATGATCCAATTCGATGGTGAATTTGGCCTTGGATCTGTAGAGTCAATTACGAAATAAGATTCAATATTTTTTGTGCATCAAAAGAAAATGATCGGTTAATTTATTACCTTGAATGTCGGATTGAATCCGCGTTCATGAATAATATCTGCTCCAAATGAAGTCATTTGAAAGCGTCCGTTGTGTTTCTAAGCGTTCGATAGAAAATGACGTGATTCTGGTGTTTCACCAGTAAGCAAAGAAAGCAATGGCTCTGTTGGCAAGGGCAATGGTGGTAATTTAACCTTGCCACTGAGACAGCACAGTCCAGGTGTTTCTCCAGCGAACTTCAACGCACCGCAATGGTTGCACACAACCTCCAGTGGGTGAATTTTAACGGAAGGATGCGAGCTGTAGTTAATTCTGCAATCGTAGTGAAACGCTACTCGATCCAAATCAACACTTGAAGCACTTCTTCTTATGCGTTGATTTAGATTATCACGTTGTTGAGTTGTTTCATTTGCCCGACGATTTCTCATTGTAAACTGAGTCGTTTCATTTTCCGCCTGTCTTTCTTCTTGTGTTTGTGATGCACGAAGTCGGGCCGTCGTCCGTCATCAATTGATAGGCAATATTCCGAACTCTATTTGCATTTCGCGTTCGATGCGTAAGATTAGATCTTTTGGCTCGTGGCATTCTGAATTACACTGAGAAATAAACACACAAAACATGTGCTCAAATGTCATAGCCACACAAAATAAACATCTTTCTTGGCAACTTACCGTTTGAAAATAGAATTCCACACCAATATGATCAATCAGAATGAAATGAACAGCGAACTCGAATTGATTTTCAAAGTATTCCACCTAAAAATTAATTGAACAACCCGAAATTAACGTTTAGGTTGATTATCGATGAACACGCAATAACAAGGACCATAACCATTTACAATGAGCATTTCATCAAACTGAACTCACCTCTATGAAATCACTTTTCGCTTGTAATTTTCACAATAGCCGTGAACATAAAATTACCAATAAAACACGGCTAATATATCGTGTCAAATTAATGTATTAAATCAAAATGAATTACAATAACTAACGAAAGCCGATAAAAGCTTAAGAAAATGCCGATATTTATGTTACTAAACTCAAGTCACATATGTCATTGCATCTTGCGTGGGTTGCCAACTGTGCATATGCATGCAGCTGTCAAAAGATGATGCACACAACGCCATCTACTGGCAATACAGCATTTAAAATCATGTTCGTTTTTATTTCCTCTTTAAAGTCGTATTTGAAAATTTATTTTCTTCATAATTTTTTTTTTCGGAAAATTTTCCAGAATTTTCTTAAGTATTCTCCTTGCATCATCTACTGGCAATACAGCATTTAAAATCATGTTCGCTTTTATTTCCTTTTTAAAATCGTATTTGAAAATTCATTTTCTTCATATTTTTTTCGGAAAATTTTCCAGAATTTTCTTAAGTATTCTCCTTGTTTGGGCTTAGACCTGTCCGAATTGGTGGTAATCACCGAAATCGGTTCAGGCGTTCTCCAGTTATAAGCGTAGTAACTAACGCCACTTTCTTTTATATATATATATACTAAAAAATATTTTTTTCCTGATCTGGCTACAATGAAAAATGTCATAAAAAACGCTAA
Organism: Bactrocera zonata; assembly: GCA_037783105.1. Taxonomy (NCBI): domain Eukaryota; kingdom Metazoa; phylum Arthropoda; class Insecta; order Diptera; family Tephritidae; genus Bactrocera; species Bactrocera zonata. The sequence continues at coordinate 1,859,422 of JBAWJQ010006664.1, read as the reverse complement.
TTTTGAGGCGTTCTCACACTGGAATAAGTTGGACGTCCCTTTATTCCTGACGTTACACTTACAGCTGCTAATTGCGTTCACCCAACATTTTGTGATATGCACTTTGTTCTGCATTTGCTATTAGCGTTTGGAAGGATAGAAAATGGTCTGTGTAGTTACTTTGTTTATATTTGTATGTCTATTAAACGAACAATTAACATTTTTGTACTAGTTCCCGGCGAATAATGCATTTTTCTGAAAGTATCGAAAATTTTGGAAAATGTAATGTGCAAGTTATTTGTTTACACCTACTTCCACATTTCATTCAATGCATTTATTGGTATTAAATGTTATTTATTAAAAATATCCATTTTTTGTTTGATGAATCCCGTATCTTTTCATAAAACCATTATTGGCAAATCTAAACAGAAAAAAAATGAAGAAAACCATAAAAATGTAATACACATAGAACCGCAATCAAAAATGTATATTGGTAGCGCAAAAAGTAAAACTTTAAGAAATAAATTAAATATCAAAGTTATTTATTTCCGTGCTGTTTGAACAATTTAAAAAAATGTGTTTGTAACATCAAGTTTAACTTGAATATAAGTTATTAAAAAATATGAATCTCTTTCAAATTTTTGTTTCCGATAGAAATCGCGACCTGCATCCTGCTCGCCGTCTGGCATATGCCCATGCGAGAAACATCTGGTGATTGCTTCCCAAAGGCAAAATAATTTCGAATCAAAAAAATTTGCGGGTGATGTTTAAATACATATGTGACTATAAACTCTAGAAATTTCGCCTTAATCAATTATTTCTTTCCCTCCCTAAAAAAAAAAACTCAAAAAATCGATTTTTTTAAGCCTCTAAAGCAGATTCCCCCCTCAAGAATCCGCATTTTTTTCAAAAACTCAATAATTGAGACATTTCGCGTGCTATACTTATGTTTTCCCCTATAGAAATAAAGATAAATTAATTCGAAATAATAAAATATCTTGATTTCTTAATTTACATTTTAAATCTGTGTGCGACTATCTTCTTGATTTGTTTCTGTCACCCAAACCGATAAAATTGGTTTCCGTGACACCCAAAACCGATACAAATTCTGTTTCGAATATCAAACCAATCATATCTGAATTCATGACACCTGCTGTTTTTTTTATCGGTTTCAATTCTGATTCCGACAACTATCAGATTCCACAACGCCCCTGATAATCATATACACATAATGTTTATTATTTGTGGACACACCAGCAAATTGGGATGTGTTGAGTGGCATCTAAAAGCATATAAAAAACACTAAGTAAATTAATCACGTTACACACTAGCTCAATACCTTAAACCGTAAAACTACCTTTTTTCTTGTTTTCCAACGAAGGAATAAACCGGGAGTATTTATTGAGAAAAATCAGAAATCACAACTTCAATTCAAGGCTTTTGGTTTTTTTTATGATAAATACAATTTTGATACGATTTCTTTATGAAACAAACTGAGGTCGAGCGATGAAACCAATGAGGTCGAACGATGAAAAAACTGCGGTCAAACGGTGAAAAAATGAGGTTGAGCGCGCGTTGTTACTTGCTTGAGCGTGACGTCGAAAAAGGGGCCGGCTCGCCGCCCGTTATTCCTTTTTCAGCTTTTTGGCGTGGGTGCCGGTCAGCTGCTAGATCTGCTGTGGCGGTGACATTGTGGATTTATGTGTGGAAATGTTGTGGAACTTGTGTGGTGAAATGATGAATGCGGGGTGTCGATGTTGCGGCTCTATGTAGGGTTGTATGCGGGTGTAGTACGCTGAAGCTCATTTGGCCATCCCGGCCCCCCTAGGCGAATAGTTAGCCTAGGAGACGCTGTAGCTGCTGCAAGGTGGCGACCACGTGCTGAGGCCTGTCGTGCGGCTAAGTTGTGGCCTGGATGATTGGCGCCGCATAGAAGTGTCGTTATGTGGACGCCAGGCCCGAGGTGCTGCGAGGACATTTCTTCGACGGGTCCGTGCTACACGGCTTGGCTGCGCCTGTCAGGCTAAATCGCGACTACGGGGAGCAGATGAATGGGCGACAGCACGTCTGGGATGACGGTGTAGTAGTGTATGATGTGGCCGCTCACAGTGCTGGCACATGGTGTCAGACACGCACTCCTGTGTAACATGTGTTTGAGCCAGACAATTCAAGCAGTGGCCATGTGCCTGAGCCACCTGCTGACGCTGATTGGGAGTCATCCCCTTAAAAATAGGGCAGTGCTGCAAGCGGTGTGGGCGGCAACAAAGCGGGCATCGGGTTCGGGGCGGCTGCGAAGCCGCGGTCGTTGTTTGTCGGGCGGCAGTTCGTGCAACGGTTGGCGCAGTGGTTACAGTGGTTGTACGGGGCGCTGCTACGGGGACAGCCCCAGTGCGCGGCACAGTGATAGCCGAACGTATAGTTGGCGTTGGTGTAACTGGCCTTTCAGCATCCATAATACTCTGTGTGGAAGAAGAGGAAGTGTTTATAGATTAATCATTCATAGTTGGTTCCACAATATGTGGCACGAATGGGCCGTAATTTTGGACAAGCTCTTAAATGATTAAGTTATATTGTTTGATTATCGTTTATTTCGGCGGTTGTTTTAACGAGTTTTGACAACGATTCGTTATTATCGGTAGTTGGTAAAAATCATAGTTTTACAAGTGGTCTAGTTAACGTTCCGGTTTGCGTACGGAGATCGACTACTCGGATATGACCGTCGGAGCCATAGTAAAGCTTTTCTATGCGGCCAAGCCGCCATTCGGTCGGAGGGAGACAATCATCGTTAATTAGGACACAATCTCCAAGCTTAGGCGCATTTTCTGATGTTTTCCATCGATACCTCTTGTGGAGGTCTTTTAAATAGTCTTCTTTCCATCGGCGACTGAAATTGTGATGGAGAATTTTAATTCTTTCCCATCGATTTAATAAGGACAGCGACTCCACGCCTGGCTCAGGTGTGGCCAGAATGGGTGCTCCTTTGAGAAAGTGCCCTGGGGTTAGGGCTGTAAGATCTGAGGGGTCTTGCGAAAGCATTGTTAGTGGCCGTGAATTGAGTACGGCTTCAATGCGAATTAGTAATGTTATGAATTCCTCGTAATTAAATTTGTAGTTTCCAGCTACTTTTTTAAAATGGGATTTAAAACTTTTTACTGCGGATTCCCATAAACCACCCATATGAGGCGGGCTTGGGGGAATAAATTGCCAATTAATGCCTTGGTGAGCGTACTTTTGTACGATATCAGGGGAAACTTGCTTGATGAAATCAACAAACTGTTTTTCTGTAGCTCTTTGAGCCCCTATAAACGTTTTTCCGTTGTCGCTCATAAGTTTTGACGGAAAACCGCGTCGTCCGACGAAGCGTGCGAATGCCGCGAGAAAAGCCTCTTTTGTCAGATTAGTACATAGCTCGAGGTGCACTGCTTTTGTCGTAAAACAGACAAAGACAGCCACGTAGCCCTTCATTAGTGTGGGAGACCTTAGCGTGGACGCCTTTATCTACAAAGGCTCAGCAAAATCGACACCTGTGGTAGTGAAAGGCGGAGCAAAGTTGCAGCGTTCCGGTGGAAGTGCTGCCATAATCTACGTCCTCATTTTTTGTTTATGCATCGTGCAGACCTTACACATGAAAATGCACTTTTTTATTTGAGGCTTAAGTCGGGGAATATAGAACTCTTGACGGATTATATGTTGCATCAAGCGATGTTCAGCGTGTAGCATTAAGGTGTGTATATAACGGATAAGTAATGTGGCAAGTTGTGATTGTTCTGGCAAAATTATGGGATGGCGTTCGTTATATGTCAGGCTTGAGTTGGCAAGCCGACCGTTCGCACGAAGCACACCCTTTGTATCCAGAAATAGATTTAGTACTAAGAGCAGGGTTGCCGCGAATCACATTTTTATTTTACCAAATCCCTTGAAAAAATTTACCAAATGAAAAAAAAAATTACCAAACCTTTTTTTTACAATTTTTATTTATAAAAAATAGGAGAAACACATTTACTTTTTTTTTAAGCGTTTTTTATTTACAAAAGAAATAATTTAAAAAATTAAAAGTATTTCAAATAAACTTCAGATCTTGTTTCTCTTAAAATTAATATAAAAAAGAAGATATAACAAATATCACTTCGTGTTTCTCTTAACATTAATGACAAAAAATTGGTCATAAAATAACTTCTTGTTTCTTTGAATGAAATAAATTTAGTTACTGTTAACAATCGTTAAATGAGCTTGAAGGCCATACGAATTTTAGGAAAGTTCAAAAATTCATCAACAATCAAAGAGATCACCGTATCTCCTCAATAGCTATAACTTCGACCTCTTTGATTGTTGATGATTTTTCGATTCCAAAAATTCTAATGGCCTTCAAGCTCATTTAACGTTTGTTAACAATAACAAGTTATTTGACAAGCCAGAAAATACCAAAAACATTGAAATAAACTTAGTTTTAGGATTAAAGTTGGCTGATCAAAATAAATACATATTCATATGTATTTTTACATTTGACAAAATTAATCAATCAAATATCAAATTTCATTTAAAGTAATGTTTAGCTGCCCACACATAATTTGCTTCATTTTGAGAATTAGCAAGTTCTTTTACTAGCATTATGTTATTTATGGTTTTATATGACAATTTATTTCTTGTTTTCGATTTAATTAAAGACAAATCGGAAAACTTCCGTTCGGCAGCTGCTGAGCTGTGGGGTAAAGTCATCAAATTATATACAAAATTTGTGAGATCTTGGAAGCATGCTTCTTCCATTCCATTTTTAAAAACTGAAATTTTTTCCCAAAAATCTAGAATATTAATTTCTGTGTTGAATTCCAAGTTGGTAAGCCTTAATAATTTCCACTGGCTAACTATAATTTCAGGATCGCTGGTTGCCAAACCTGGGAAGTTTTTTAATAATGGTTCAATTGATAGTTCAGAGTTGGATAAAACTTTACCGGGTGTTATTATTACTAAATTTTTAACATCTTCTCTTGAAAAGTCGAATCGTTGCTTAATTTGTTTTAAGAGCTCTAAGTAAAATTTGAGAACATTTCTTTTTATTCTTACTTTCTGAAAATCAGTCAATTTACTTTTTTTCAAATAGTCTTCTGCTTTGGAACCAATAAAAACATTTTCTATTTGAACATAATTTCCTTCGTCTAATAAATCAATATTATTCAAAGATTTCAAATTTCGAACATATGCGTTTGACATAAAATTGACCAATATTAATTTAAAATTGGGTTCCAAATGCAAATGTAAGTGTGGCAACCTAACCTTTTTTGATTGAAATTCTTTATTCATATCATTGATAATTTTCAGAATGTAGGATAAAAAAAAGAAAGTATACCTTTACAGCGGGCTTATTCATTTGCAATGCCAGGTCTGAAGCTTTAGTACCGTTCACTTCTAACACGCGATCAAGAAAATATAAATATAGTGGAAGCCATCGTTCGACAATTCTATTAATAACCTGCTCCAAGGCAAGCCATCTTGTTAAAGAAACGCCTAATATTTTGTGGGGCTCCACCTGACAATATTCTTGAAATTTCTTCAATTCTTAGATTCTTTTCGGGCTATGAGAAAAAAAAACTGTACATAGAGCGACAAAGTTGTTCGATTTGATGAGGCAACTGTTTACACGCGTAAGCTGAACATAAATGTAGGGAGTGACAAGTACACTTGATAAAAAAAAAGATCTACGTCCGACTTCAACTTTTCTTTTAGGCTATTCAATTCTCCGGCCATTACATTTGCCCCATCGGTTGCTAGTCCGATAACATTTTTAAGAGGAATATTTCGTTGCATAAGGAATTTTTTAATATCTAAGTAGATGGAATTCGCATCGCAATACTTTAATTATATTAAACCTAAAAATTTGTCATGAACACTTCTTGAAAATTTGTCAAAAAATCGAGTAATTAAAATTAAGCATTTTTTTGTCGAAATATCCGTGGTTTCATCCACAATCAGAGAAAATTTGTTCGTTCTTAATTTTTCGGTAATTTCTTCACATGACCTCTTACCCAACTGATCCACCAATTCTGTGGCTTTTGTTCGGCCGCAATGAAGCTGCTGTGCAATTTGAGAGTCCGAACAGCACTCTTTTAACAGTTTCGGTAAGAAATCCATAAGTAAAAATGGCAAATTGTGGCAAATAAGAAAGATAACCTTAGTTAACTCCGCATGATGTACTTGCTTAGACATTTGTTGATGTTCTTCATCCAAAAACTTGTCCATTTGGATTTGATGTTTTTTTCTGTTCGTTTTGTTTGTGGATTGGGAAAACATTATGTTTTTTTAAAAATGATAAATGGTTTGACAGCTTATCACAAGCTATGCAATAGCTACACCCATCTTTATTCCGCAAGCAAGAAAATCTCGATAGCCAGTCATCTCGGAATTTTCTCCAAGTTTGTTTTACGGGATGTGTTTAATTGCACACAATAATAAAGACATGATACACTTGGCCATATATTTAGCAAACTATCTTACCTGCGGCCACTGTCACTGCTGGTTTCATGCTCCTCTTCAGGAGGTGCAGGTCTTTTGCGTATAACAAATCTAAATGAATAAAGCATATGACGATTTTCTTATTGGAATCAAAATTAAACAACTATGAGCACATTTTCATTTACCTATCCATAATTTGTTATTATTTATTAAGTTTATTTAAAAAAACTTAAACGCGCAATATCCAACACCACTTGACACGTGGAAAGCAGAAGAACAGTGCAGCGTTGCCATAAACAAAAAATTAACCAAATAACCGCAACCACATTGGGGTTTTTACTGTGGCTGTTGTTATTTGATAAGTTTTTTGTTATTTATGGCAACGCTGGAACAGTGCTGGTTTCATTTATGTCAAATGTGCTTAAGACTACTAACCAGAGAAGAATTTTATAGTATGTTTTTAAAATGTTTCTACAAAACTATTTGAAAAAAAATTAAAGATAATACAATTCAATCGAAATGGACTTAAATTTTGAAAATTTACCAAAATGAATAAAAATTTCACATTTTACCAAGAGGAAAATAATTTACCACATTTGGTAAAATTTTACCAAATCGGCAACCCTGACTAAGAGTGAGCTCCTTTTATTAATCGGCTTCGATTCTCTTAGTAGTGACATCTCGCTACTGAAATGGCGCGATTGGGTGTAAGTGATAAGAGCGACCATTGCCTTTTGTAGGTCTAGGTGCAACAATGTATCACCTTGGGAGTACGCTGAGGGTTTTCCCTTGACTTTGATCTTAAGTCGCTCTATGAATTTGAGCATGTAAGCGATTACCCTGAGTGCTCGGGAGTATGATGAAAATCGCTCAAGGATGTCGTCGTCATCTATCGTTGTATGAAAGGAATCGATTTTCCGACTTTCGGGGGCAATTATATTGCGCATAGGCGATTGTGGCCAAGAATCGGGAGATTCTGTTAACCATCGGGGACCATTCCACCAAAGAGTGGTGGAGATAAGGTACAGGGGTTTGCACCCTCTTGTACCTAGATCGGCAGGATTGTTAGCACTAGCTACTTGTCGCCAGGTGGCTGATCCCACTAGGTCAAGGATTTGAGACGTTCGATTGGAAATATACGTCTTCCATGAATGTGGTGGTTTTTCTAACCAGGCTAATACGATTTCGGAATCGGACCAGAGATATAATTTATTTTTTGCCATATTCAGTTGCGTTTGCATTATGGATGCTAGTTTGGCAAATAGTAGTGCACCACATAGTTCTAGTCGTGGTAGACTTATGATTTTTAGAGGAGCCACCTTTGCTTTTGCAACTAGTAAGTGGCTTGTGGTCGCCTTGTCGTTTTGTGTGCGAACATATATAGTGGCACAATACGCCTTTTCAGAGGCGTCACAAAAGCCGTGTAGTTCGACTTTGTGCTCTGGGATATAATTTACCCATATTGGGATTTGTATTTGTCTGATATCTTTTAGATTGCTCGCGAACTGGGACCACTTTTCTAAACGAAGTGGTTTTACTTGCTCGTCCCAGTCGATACCATCTAGCCATAATTCTCGTATCAGGATTTTGGCTTGTATCATAATTGGCGATAGCCATCCTGCGGGGTCAAAAAGTTTTGCCACAGAGGAGAGAATTCGGCGTTTTGTAATGGCGGATAGTGCGGATATCGTGTATGCAGTCGTGTATGAGAACTGGTCCGATATCGCATTCCATTGGATGCCCAGAGTTTTTGTTGTACTTTCCTTTTCGAAAATAAGGAAATTAGTGTCCAACAAATTTTCTTTTGGTATATTTTTTAATATAGTTGGGTGATTTGCCGTAATCTTTTTCAATGGAAACCCTGCGGATTTGAGGGCTTGGATTACTTGTGATAATGATTCGTATGCTTGTGGAAGACTGTGACTTCCAGACAGAATATCGTCTACATACGTTTGTGTTTTTAACACTTGTGCTGCCAGAGGAAATTCCGACTTTGTGTCTTCTGCCAGTTCGTGGAGTGTACGAAAGGCTAGATACGGGGCACAGTTTACGCCAAAGGTAACTGTTTTTAGCTTAAAGTCGCTTAGTGGACTATTGGGGGATTTTCGGAAAATAATTCTCTTAAAATCTTGATCATCTTTATGTACGACTATTTGCCGATACATTTTTTCGACATCCCCATTGAATACGTATTTGTATATACGCCAATTTAATATGAGGAGCATTAAGTCTGGTTGGAGTGCGGGTCCCGTAAACAGAATATCATTTAGGGAATTACCCGAGCTAGTATTCCTTGAGGCATTGAAGACAACTCTGACTTTTGTTGTTTCTTTGTCAGGCTTTACTACTGCATGATGTGGCAAGTAGAATGAATAATATTTGCCTTTTATGATTTTTTCACATGGGCTTACTTCCTCCATGTGATCTAAATGAAGGTATTCTTCTAAGACACCATCATAATCTTGTTTCAGCTCACCTTCTCTAAGTAGGTTTTTTCCATACTTAGAAACTGCTGTATTGCAGAGGTGCGAGAGTGACCTAAGGCGAGTGTATCAAATTGTTGTAGTAGTTGTGGCTTTGTAAAAATCCTCACAATACTGATCTTCCGGGTTTCTGACTGATATAGGGGGGAGTTCTTCTAATTCCCAAAATTTTCTCAATTGTGAATTGATGTACTCGTTTGAGACTTCCTCAACTTGAGTTGTCAATGTTGTAACTGGTTCCGCAACTAGTCCACTTAGGACCCATCCGAAAATGGTATTTTGCGCCAGTAGTGTATTTGTGACTTTCTCAATACCTTCGAGAATAATTTGTGGTATGAGATCGCTGCCTAATAGGAGATCTATTTGAGCGGGGGTGCTGCAGTTTGGGTCTGCTAGCTTCAGGTGTGAAACCTTTTGCCAATGTTTGCTATTTATGTGATAGCTGGGTAACATATTGGTTAATTGCGGTAAGACAATAGCTTCTGCTTGTATGCGCGTATCCGCTTTGGGGGAAAAGAGGGTAATGGGGCAGATTTTATTTGAGTTTTGAACAACTCTTCCGCCCATTCCCGTAATTTCAAAATTAGTCAGTTTAGTTGGCAACTGAAGCCTGTTTTGTGCCCTAGACGCTATGAAAGATCGTTGTGATCCTTGGTATATTAGGGCTCTGAGCTTAAACAATTCTCCTCGATGTTCGATAAAGACGACAGCCGTTGGTAGTAGTACGCTACTTTGATTTTCGCTGTGTAGCGTTTGCGTTTTCAATGCCTTTGAGCAGCATGGTGCTTCATGGCAATTTTATGGATTTGACACTTCGGGCTTTGTTGTTGCAACTAAACCCGTGGCTCTTTTGATATTTGCGCTATTTGGGGGTAAGCTGGAAAAATTATTTACGTGAAGAATCGAATGGTGTCGTTTGTGACAATAAACGCAATTAAATTTGCTTTCACAATCTTTAAGCATGTGATAAGCAGTCTTTTTGACTTTACAAAATTGTTTCGGTCAATGATATTTAATTTCTTAAATTTCTCGCAAGATTTAAGTTTATGCCCCCCTTTGCATAGTTCGCATGACGTTTGTTTGTATTGTTCGGATGTGAACGTTTGATTTTTAAAGAAGCTTCTATTTAAATTGTTGTTGCTACTGGCTTGGGGTCTGTGGAAGCTTCTATTGAGGTCGTTTTGAATACCTTTCGGTTTGGTTATTTTTTTGTCTAAACTTTCGGCGATTTCGTACTGGGTAGTGAGAAAATCTTTCATTTGTTGCCACGTTGGGCACTTTTCCCGTGATGAGAGCGATTGCTTCCACAATAATAAAGACTTTTCTGGTAATGCAGCTGTGCATATGTTTACCAGTATAGGGTCCCAGTTGTCTGTGGGAATGTTTTGGGTCGATAAAATCGACAAACAATTGGAAACAGTGGATTGAAGTTTGATAAATTCTTCACTGGTTTCCTTTTGAATCTTTGGCAAGTTCATTAAAATTGTTATCTGCTTATCGACCAATATTCGTTCATTCTCGTATCTTGATTTTAAAGCTTGCCAAGCCATATTAAAATTGTCGTCATTTAATGCGAACTGTTTTACTATGACGCCAGCTTGACCTTTCGTTTTGTATCGGAGGTGATACAATTTTTGTGCATTAGATAATTTAGGGTGGTTTATGTAAACGGCTGTGAACATGTCCCGGAAAGACGGCCATTGTTCATAACCCCCATGAAAAATTTCTGTGTCACATGCGGGCACCTTGAGGTGGATGCCTGAACTTGCCTCTTGACTTTGTACTTGTGGCATCTCTACTCGCGGAAGTGGAGTAGGTGCAATTGCTTTAATTAATTTCAATTGATCAGTAATCATTGCTTTCGTTTCTTCAAATTGGTCTAAGCAATTTTCATATTTGGCGTAAGCCGAGGATTTGAAATTTTCTGGTAGATCTGAATCATCAGATTCTACGATTGCGTCATATGCGGCTTGGAGACGCGCCCAAAAATTATCTAAATTGTCTTTTTTAATTTCTAATACTAATTCCGAATTGTCTTGAATCGGTGAAGAAGAGAATCGAGTGCAGTATCGTATCAAACTGTCACTCTCAGCAATGAATTTTGTATAAGAACTATCTTTACCCCTCTTTACTTTTGTAGCACCTTGCTTTGAGCGTGTAGCTTCTGCCGGTGTACATGGGCTTTTTTCGTCTGCAATCATTTTTGGTATTTGTAAATACTTTGAATTTTTTGATTCTTTTGAATCTGAGTTCATTTAGAAAATATAATTTTTCGAAATAATTATTCTCAGTGTTTACTGATAAAAATTTTTCTTTGTAATTAAAAATTGAGACCGAAACTCTTTTACGTAAATAAGAGTTTTTTTTTTCGATTCGAAATGTTGTGCTTTGCTTGTTAACCGCACCTTTTGTTAATAATATTTAGAAATATGTATATGAAAATTTTTTTTTTGTTAATGCCCTTATGTTGTATGTAGGCGCACCCTAATACTTGGACTTGTATGTATTTGTTCTTGAGCTATTAAGTGCTCGCTGAAGAAGTTAATGCACTATTCGGTATATAACCACGCGTTGTTTGTGCTTTAATTTTTGTAAGCAATCCTGCTTACCTTTTGCAAGAGGTATTGCAAGACAGATGCCGATATGAACTTTGAAGCTAGTAGAATTATTGTTTTAATTCGGCTACATATATTAAATATAAGCATATAAACCTTTTTTCCACGATTATATTGAATTGGCGTAATTTCAATTTACCAACGGTCAAAGAGAATTATTATGTATATTTATTATTAGAATATTCTCCGAATAATTGTACCCTATGTACGCAGGGTATACCGGCATCAATGGGTTTTATGTTGTATTTTGGTACATATGTATATATGTATGCGTATTTCTTATTTTTCGCGGTATGGAGGTAGAGAGAAAGTAAGTATGCAATTTTTTCCGTTTTCTTATGTACTTCACTTCTTTATAATTTCAGCATAATTGTTGTAATGCATATTCATATAATTATTATGTAATTATACTTGTATATACATATGTATATGAAGTTATACATAAGTATGTAGTTAAAATACGTTTATGAATATTATCGCATCAAACCGTAAAACTACCTTTTTTCTTGTTTTCCAACGAAGGAATAAACCGGGAGTATTTATTGAGAAAAATCAGAAATCACAACTTCAATTCAAGGCTTTTGGTTTTTTTTTTTTATGATAAATACAATTTTGACACGATTTCTTTATGAAACAAACTGAGGTCGAGCGATGAAACCAATGAGGTCGAGCGATGAAACAAATGAGGTTGAGCGATGAAACAACTGTGGTCGAACGATGAAAAAACTGCGGTCGAACGGTGAAAAAATGAGGTTGAGCGATGAAACAAATGAGGTCGAGCGCGCGTTGTTACTTGCTTGAGCGTGACGTCGAAAAAGGGGCCGGCTCGCCGCCCGTTATTCCTTTTTTAGCTTTTTGGCGTGGGTGCCGGTCAGCTGCTAGATCTGCTGTAGCGGTGACATTGTGGATTTATGTGTGGAAATGTTGTGGAATTTGTGTGGTGAAATGATGAATGCGGGGTGTCGATGTTGCGGCTCTATGTAGGGTTGTATGCGGGTGTAGTACGCTGAAGCTCATTTGGCCATAAATAAATAAATAGTTAATTAGGAATTATGCAGCCATGTTTACCCAAATTCTGCGCGACATTTTCACAAAGGCGCATAATGCATGCTATAAAGGCGTAGTACCAATCAACCATTCGATTGTTCATTTTTCATTATTGTCGCAACTAAAAAAAAAGGGAAAAATAAAAACGCTTTGTAACAACAGGTACATAAAACCACAATCAATTATATTAGTACTATTAATCACTTTGCACACATTTAAATGTTATAACAAAAATGTTCAAATAATATGGAGTCTAATCGCATCTTCCTATTGAGATTACTAGCTGCACTCTCTAATATGCGACGCGTTTGTTCTTGCTTATCCATCTTTGATGTAGCGCGTTGTATTTCACACTGGTATTCACCCAAATCTAACAGCATATAATAATAGATTTTGCATTGCAATAATCTATTTTAATTTTCTTTGTTGAAATAAAAGATCAGATTGTTTTTTCTTTTCAAATATTACAATCCTGTTTTTATTCTTTAAGAGCTGCAAAGGAGTTTTGTGAATAAGCTTGATTTTTATAAAAAGTTACTTCATAGTCTAGAGCAATCCTTGAGTCCTCGTTCTTATTGCAGAAACAGCGGAGAACGTAGAATCGTGGCCCGTGCTGATACGACCTATCTTATGGGCGTGCAATGTAAGTGAACAGTGAAAAACGCTACTCCCTTCTCTCTTTGAGGTAGGATGCCGTGAGAATTCGGGGCATTTGGATTTTTGCCTTAGACACGTATCAGCTGATTACTCTCTCACAACGCAGGATTGCCAATATAGATATATTGGTGTAATTATAAAAGTTGTCTGCTATATGTTTGAAATTTTCTTAAAATAACTCAGAGTCAAATGCTATTATTTATAAATATAAACTATTTTTAATAGTTTGTTTTCAGTTTTGATATTTTATATTATAAAAAATTGTAATTGAAAACATAGATGTGTACAAAACTATATATGCGTATTGAACAATGGCAACATTGTTCAAATCAAAACAAACAAAGATGGCTGATTCCTGCGTTTTTACCATGAGCTCAACTGTTCAGACATTTTACTCGATAAGGAAGGAAAAGGAAGGACGGGAGTAGCGTTTTTGACTGGTTCTGCTATAAGTTTCAAATTCTATTGCGTAAGTACGTATGTACATAGATATGCCATCCCTTTAGTGCCTGATCGTATGTTATCATCTGAGGGTCCAATTACATTCGTATGTACGTTCATGCGTATGTTATCATCTCATTGTGTAATTATGTTCGTTTGTATGCTCATGCGTATGTTATCAGCTCATTGTGTAATTATGTTCGTTTGTATGTTCATGCGTATGTTACCAGCTCATTGTCTGGAATATCGGATTGATTGTTGTTGCTACTGTTAAGGACATAGTGGCTGCACTATAACTATACAAGTATGTCGAATTGTTGCATGGTATTCATAGGATCCACGCTTTTTTAATAACGCTATAAACTGCACCTTTAAGCGATTTCTTATTGAACTAGCCTGTGAATTTGTTACTATTGGTGGTAGATTTGAGTTGAGTTGTTTGAATGTGTAAAAAAGTTTCGATATGTTTAAGGGGCTATACCAGTGTGACGCATGAAAAAATAGTCGATTTTCGTGAATTTTATTAAAAGAAAGTACTAGATTGAATGTTTCGACGTTCTATGGACGTAATGAAGTATATTTTTAGCTATATTATTTTTTTTCTTACAAAAATATTGAAAAATAATGGAGTTACGTGCTTTCTGCGGAAGTGTCGAAAAAAAGTGCCTGAACTGCTAGCATGATTCCGGTCGAATGAGTAGCTGAAACAAAAAAATTCAAAATGTTTATTAAACTTAAATATATTTTCTATACAATGAACCACGATTAAGAAAATGGCGTAAATTTGAAAAAAAATCGTTTTTTTACCAAAAAAATGGCCGTTTTTTGAATGCCAAATTGACAATTTTCAACCAATCGAAACGATCGTAGTTCATTATATAGAAAATGTATTCAACTATACCCAGTTTTAATTTGAAGTCGATCGGTCAATTTCTCGTTGAGTTATGATGTCAGCAATTTTGAAAGTTGTCGTTTCGAGAAAAACGCGTTTAAAGTTTCACTTATATATGTTTGCACCTCTGAGCGGTTGCTGTTTAGGATATTTTAAAATATATAAACTATCGAAAAAGCAAAAAAAAAAAATTTTTTTGTAAGTGTCACACTGGTATAGCCCCTTAATATCTAAAAAATTACCGACACTCACCTTTTTTGCGAATTGGAGCGAACGTATAAAGTTTAAGTGTGATGCGTGTTATATATAATTTGTACACGGATAGAGAACAAAAGAGGAAAGAGGATGTGAAAGGTATGGTGTAGATGGTGATGGTTTGTATGATGCCGATGTGTTGAGTATGGGGTGTGTAGTGTGGGATGGCGCAGCCGCGATGGTTGGGTGGCCGGTTTACTTCGCGTGACGAGCTACGATGTAGCAGCGTGTGATGCGGCCGGTGACACATTTGGCACAGCCCCTTGACTCACACTCTGAAGTTGCATGATTGTGCGACAGGCAGTTGAGGCACTGCCCGTGTGCCAGGACAACTTGCTGCCGTTGCAAAGGTCGTATACCCCTAAAGATTCCACAATGGGGCAGACGATGTGAGCGTCAACAGATGGGGCACCTTATCCGAAGGGTCTCCGAAGTCCTTGATGTGGTCGGTGGTGGTCAGGTGCCACCACGAGATGCGGGTGCAAGTACGGCTGCAGGCGCGGTTGCCGGTGCAGGGGCTGATGCGGTTGCAACTACCGTTCGGGGCGCTGGTGTAGGCCTATTGCGTGGCACATTGGTAGCCGCCGGAATGGTTGGCGTATTTGTGACTGGCATTTCTACATCCATGGTAATCTGTATAGAGAAGATTGTTGATTACAAATGTCTATCAGATAAGCAGACATACTGATCGTGCCACGATATGTGGCATGAACGTCTTGCCGTATTGATCGACAATTTTTTGTTAATACTCTTGGTTATTTGATACGGCGTGTTAATTTGAACGGTTGTTATGGGCATATTTCTCGTTTTATTGTTAAATTTAATGATTTTATTATATCGCGGTTTGGTTTTTTCGGTTGGTAGAAAGCACAGCTTCACGAACGGTCTGGTTAGTCTTTCGTCTTGCGTACGTAGATCCACGACTCGTATGTGATCGCCGGAGCCATAATGTAGCTTTTATATGCGGCTAAGGCGCCACTCGGTAGGGGGTAGACAGTCATCATGGATGAGGACACATTCTCAAAGTTTAGGTGCTTTTTCAGGGGTCTTCCAACGGTATCCTTGTGAAGATCCTTTATGTACTCGTCCTTCCATCGGCGGCTGAAATCATGATGAAGAATTTTAATTCTTTCCCATCTATTTAATAGGGATAACGACTATACACCTGGCTCAGGAATGGCCAGGATGGGTGCTCCTTTTAGAAAATGCCCTGGAGTTAAGGCAGTGAAATCTGAGTGGTCTTGCGAGAGAACTGTGAGTGGCCGTGAATCAAGAACGGCTACAATTCGAGTTTATAACGTCGTGATCTCTTCGTAATTGAATTTGTAATTTCCAGCTACACTTTTGAAATGGGACTTGAAGCGTTTTACAGCTGATTTCCATAAGACGCCCATATGAGGAGCGCTTGGGGGTATAAATTGCCGATTGATATTTTGAGGAGGGTACTTTTGTACGACGTCGGGTGACACTTGTTTTAGGAAATCCACACATTGCTTTTCTGTGGCTCGTTGAGCTCCAATGAAGGTTTTGCCATTATCGCTCATGATTTTTGATGGGTAGCCACGTTGAGCGACGAAGCGAGCAAATGCCGCGAGAAAAGCTTCCGTCGTCAGATTACTACATAGCTCAAAATGTACTGCCTTTGTCGCGAAACATACAAAGACAGCCACATAGCCTTTCATGAGAGTGGGAGACCTTAACATGGACGCCTTTACCTGGAAAGGCCCAGCAAAATCAACACCTGTCGTGGTGGAAGGCAGAGCGAAATTACAGCGTTCAGATGGCAGTGTTGCCATAATCTGCGTGCGCATCTTCTGTTTGTGCATGGTGTAAATCTTGCACGCGAAGATGCACTTCTTGCTTAAGACGGGGGATATAATACTCCTGGCGTACCATATGTTGCATGAGGCCTTTTGTAACTCTAGGTACGTCACGGTGCTGCATGGGAAATTATGTGACCTCTTGACTTTGCTTTTGAGTTGCTCGATAAATTTGAACATGTAAACAACTACTCTGAGAGCTCTTGGAAACGATGAAAATCGTTCAAGGATGTGGGCATCTGTGGCGATAATGTTGCGCATGGGGGATTGTGGCCAAGAATCAGGAGATTCTATCAACCATCGGGGGCCATTCCGCCAGAGGGTGGTGCTGGCAAGGTGCATTGGCTTGCACTCTCTTGTACCTACATAGACCGGCAGGATTGTCAGCACTGGCTACGTGACGCCAAGTGGCTGATCCCACTAGGTCAAGTATTTGAGAGTTTGGTTAGAAATATACGTCTTCCATGCACGTGGTGGTTTTTCTAACCAGGCTAGTACAATTTCTGAATCGGACCACATATATAGTTTACATTTTGTCATGTTTAAATGCATTTGCACTATGGCTACTAAAGTGGAAAGTAGTAGTGCGCCGCATAACTGAAGTTGTGGGAGACTTATTGTTTTTAGAGGTGCCACCTTTGCTTTTGCGACTAGTAAGTGGCTTGTGGTCGTGGTGTCGCTCTGCGTGCGCACATAGATAGTAGCGCAGTATGCCTTTTCAGAGGCGTCACAGAAGCCATGTAATTCGACTTTGTGTTTGGGGGAGTAGTTTACCCATCGAGGAATTTGTATTTGAGAAATGTCATAATTCTTGTATTAAAATTTTCGCTTGGATCATAATTGGCGAAAGCCATCCTGCGGGGTCGAAAAGTGTTGCCACCGTCTCTTTGTTATGGCTAATATGAGAACTGGTTCGATATCGCATTCCATTGGATGCCTAGAGTTTTTGTCGTACTTTCCTTTTCGGATATAAGGAAATTAGTGTCCAACAAATTTTCGTTTGAAATATTTTTGAGTATATTTGGGTGATTTGCTGCAATCTTTTTTAATGGAAACCCTGCTTATTTGAGGGCTTTTATTACTTATAATAAAGATGCGTATCCGTGTGGAAAAATGTCTATCGTCTTACGTTTGTATCGTCTACATACGTTTGAGTTTTTAACAATTCAGCTGCCAGATGAAATTCTGACTTTGTGCTTTCTGCCACTCCGGGGAGTGTTCGAATGGTTAGATATGGTGCACTGTTAACACCAAAAGTAACTAATTTTAATTTGAAGTCGCGTGGTGGACTGGTGGGGGTTTTCGGAACATAATTCGTTGAAAATCTTGGTCGTCTTTATGTACGACTACTTGCCAAAATTTTCTCAAAGTCCAGGAGCATTAAATCTGATTTGAGTGTGGGCCTACGGGGATATCCAGGATATCATTTAAGAAATTCTCCGAGCAGGGTGGTTTTTGAGTCATTGAAGACAACTCTCTCACTTACTCTTGTTGTTTTTTTGTCTGGCGTTACTACTGCATGATGTGGCAAGTAAAAGGAGTAGTATTTGCCGTTGACCTTCATATTCGGATTTGAGTTCACATTTTTTAAGTTGGTTCCTTTTCATACTAAGAAAGTACTGTATTGAAGAAGTGCGAAATGACCTAAGGCGAGGGTGTTAGGAAATTGTTGCTTAAGTGGTAGTCGTACGACGTACCGACCATTTTCTTCTAATTCCCAAAATTTACTTACTCAATTGTGAAGTGATGTACTCGTTTGAGATTTCCTCAACTTAAATTGACATTGTTGTGATTGGTTAAGTAACTAATCCACTTAGGATCCAACCAAAAATAGTCTTTCGTGCCAGATGTGTGTTTGATATTTTCTCAATACCTTCTGTGGTATGAGATCGCTGCCTAATAGAAGATCCATTTGAGCGGGGGTGTTCCAGTTTGGGCCCGGTAGCTTTAAGTGTGAAATTTTTTGCTAATGCTATGCTATATGATAGCTAGGAAGCATATTTGTTAATTGCGGTAAGACAATAGCTTCAGCTTGTATGCGCTTATCCGCCTTTAGGGAAATGAGGGTAATGATGCAGATTTTATTTGAGTTTTGTGCGACTTTTCCGCCCATTCCCGTGATTTCAAAATTTACTAGTTTTGTTGGCAACTATAGCTTGTTTTGTGCCCTAGACGCTATAAAAGATCGTTGTGACCCTTGGTATATAAAGGCTCTGACACGACTGCTGTGGGTAGTAGGACCCTACTATGATTATCGCTGTATAGCGTTTGATTTTTTAATGCCTTTGAGCAGCATGGTGCCTCTTTGCAATTTTGTTGATTTGGTACTTTGGGATTTGTTGTTGCAACTAAACCCGTGGCTCTTTTGATATTTGCGCTGTTTGGGGATAATATATATATAACAATTTGTTATATGTAACATTTAATGATGTTTTTTTTTAGTAATGTAACTGTGCATATATTTACCAGAATGGGGTCCCTCTTGTATGTGGGAACATTCTGTGTCGATAGAACTGACAAACAGTGTATTGAAGTTTTATGAATTCTTCACTTGTTTCTATCTGAATTATTGGTAAAATTTTTGTAAATTAATATCGGCAGTTGTTTGCCGACCAATACTCTTTCGTTTTCGTTTCATGCTTTTAGTCCCAAGAAAAACTGAAATTTTCGTAATTAAGAGCGAACAGTTTGACTATTACGCCTGCTTGATCTTTGGTTTTGAATCTAAGGTGAGGTCTGCGCTTGTGATAATTTAGAATGTTTTATGTAGACGGCTGTAAACATGTCCAGGAAGGACGGTCGCTGTTCATAACCTCCATGAAATATACGAGTATCTGTGTCGTATGCTGGCACTTTAAGGCGAATGCCTGAACTTGCCCTTGGGCTTGTCTTTGTGGCAGCTCTACTCTCGGTTGTAGAGTAGGTACTATTGATTATATTAGTTTTAATTGATAAGAGATCATGGCTTTTGTCTCTTCGTATTGGTCTAAGCAATTTTCGTATTTTACGTAATCTGATAATTTGAAATTTTCTTGTAGATTTGAGTCTGAAATCATTTTCGGAACTTTTAGTCACTGAATTTTTTTGATTCTTTAGAACCTGAGCTCATTTAGAAAATGTATTGAAATAATTTAAAATGCCTAAGTGTAAACTAGATTGTAAGAATTTCAGATAAAATTTTGTATAAATGTATAGTTCAGGGAGAACTCTTTTAGTTGAATAAGAGTTTTGAATAAAATTGATAAAACAATAACGCGTTCAATTTCTGTGTACAAACGTACATGAAGTCGAAAACCGAAAACTCTTGTTGTTAGCGGATCTTTTGTAATTGTCTTATGAGCTAATGAGAGCTCGTTTAGAGGTCACTGCACTTTGGACATATACATATATGTATTATTACACTTTTATATACAATCCAGCTTGTCTTTGTCGGCCAAACAACAAGGGGTATTGCGGAATGTATGCCAAAACGGACTTTGAAGCGATATTTATGTATCGTAAGTGTAGTGAATTTTTATATTATCCAGCGTAATTTTTGTTGATTTTGTTTCTTTATCCGCACCGTGTAAATAACATAGACAAATCGTGTGCCGTATGTACGTATGAATATACATATGTATATATGGATATACGTATTCGCAATATTTCTAACGTGCGAGAAAATTTACCAAAGAGATCGCAGGTATTTTACCGTCTGCACTTATGTTTACGGCTTTGATATAGGTTTGTAAAATATATATATACGTATGTAAGTGTATATATATATATACATATAGCAAATTACAATAGAATATGTGTATGTTAGTATTTTGTTCTTTTTCTTTTCGTTTTTTTATTTAATTTTCTCTTCATAGTTCATTTTGTTATTATCTGCCTTAGCTTGCGTATGTTTAATCAATCCTACTAACTGCTTTAAGAAGCAGAAGGGGTATTGCGGGAGAATAGTGTAAGTAGGTACTTGAATTTGTATAAAAGGTATTCGGGCATGTGCTGCAATTCGTTTTCGCATGAAATTGTCAGCGAAATCGTGCTGACATGTGCTGAATTTCACTGATCCGTTTTCGTTTTCGAACATCAAATCGCAACGATTTGGCATGTGCTAGAAATCGAAACCGCCATTTGTTTTCCATTTTGAAATCGTGAAGCTGCGGGCACACGAATTTATTGAAAAATTGAAGGAAACATTAGAATTGTAAGTATTTTAAATTTGTATTTATTGATATATATTAATTATGCCTTTAAATTTAGGGGCAAGCATAAAACGCCAAGGCAAGACGAAACTTTTTTAAGTTTTATGGAGCAGCATCCTGACATTGCCAAAAATTATGTCAAGGGCGACCGAGTGGCAGCGGAGGCTCTTTGGGCAGAACTAGCCAAAGAATTAAACAGCCAAGGACCACCACAAAAAGATATCAACGGATGGAAAAAGGTCAAAAGAGATATTCTTAAGTACACATAAGTTCTTGAGCAGGTTTGGTCGGACTGGAAGGGCTGCGTACGCAAAAAAATTGCACGCAACAAATCGGAGACAAGAGCTACCGGCGGAGGTCCCTTCAACCAATTTGTCTTAAGCTGCACTGAGGAAAAAATTGCAGAACTTTGCGGTCTTTATACTTGTGTAGAAGGTATTCCACAAAGTTCCCCATTCGGTGTACAATGCGACAATAGCAATGAATCATCTGATGACGAAAATTCCACACCGAGTACTTCAGCGGTTGCAACAAGAACGCGAAGACCAAATTCAATGCAAGCATGTATCAAAGAACACATGGCCACGGAAGCAGGTGCGGTTGATTGTATATCTGGAACGTTAGGGAAGCTCCTGGAAAGTTTTGATGACACCAAAAATATTTTGAAAGATAGTAATGGTGCAGTGATAAAATCGATGGAAAAGTTATGCGATTTCATTTCAATACAGAACTCTCTTACCGCAGAACAAAATGAAATTTTGCGTCAGCATAATTCCATAAAGGAGAGAATTGGGAAAGAAAAAAGTGATATGAAGAAACGCATGTTGGAGATAGAGGAAGAAAAGTGGGAGTGGACGAAACGTGCAAGATAGTTTTAATTTATTATTTTTTTTAAATATTTAAAATGTTATGAGATCTCGGAATTTTTTTTTTAGTTATTTAAGAATTAAAATTTGTTTACAATTTATCTAGTTATTTAAGCATATCATGTACATAAGTACATACATATATAATCCTGTATAAACGAAGAATTGAAAACATTTTATTTTAGTATAAGCAACGTGATAAATTAAATTTTATTTTTTTAACCGTAATATAAATGTGATAGATACCATTAAATTCTTATTTTTAGGTATCCTAATGCAAGTAGTATATTAAGTTCTTGAAATGCAAACCAAGCACCTTCTGTAAATAACATTGAAGTACATTAAGTCTTTTTATTTTGCTACCAAACAATTCAATAAAAAAAATTATGAAATTGCAAGTGTTTGCATTAAATTGTTTGCAATTTGATCCCTGATATTTGTCGCGGTAGTTTCAAGACTGCTATTATTTTCAGCAGGGTCATCATCGATTACTTCGGAAAACGCATACATGGAATCATCAACATTATAAAATCGACATATGTTGTGAAAAGCACAGCATACGTTAATAACTTTAACAACTTTCTGTGGGGTGTATGGAAAAACAGTTTGCAAACATTTAAAGCGACTTTTAAGCACCCCAATTACTCTTTCCACGATGTTACGAGCTTTTGCATGTTGCAAATTAAATTTATGCTGCGATGTTCCAGCAGTCGGATTGCGATAAGGTGTGAGTAAATATAGTTCTAACACATAGCCTGAATCCCCTAGTAACCAGGAGCTGTGGTCACCGCTTTGAAAACTGGATAAAAGAGACTGTTTTATATTGGATAAATTGAAAATAAAAGCATCATGACTTGATCCGGGGTGGCACGCATCCACAGCTGTTATACTCATTTTATAGTCACATACCTGCAAAAGCGTTAATATTAATTTTGTATATACAATAGTATGAAAGCCATATTATTTAACTTACTATCATAGCATTGACGCTAAAACAACCTTTCCTATTTGAATATAAATGCTCATTGTCGCAAGGTTTTAGTAATTTGATGTGAGTCCCGTCGATGCAGCCAATAACGCCAGGTATAGCAAATTTGTTGTAAAAATGTAAATTGGACTGACGAACTTCATAATGTGTCCTTCCAAACTTTACCCACTTTGGACATTTTGTTCGCTCTAAAACGTTTAACATCTCTTTTAAAATTTTTGACACCGTCGTCCTATCACATGCAATATGTGAATCCTTTCCAATAGACCGTTGGAATCCTCCTTCCGCAAGAAATCTCAACGTGGTTGCTAATTTCAACTCAACAGGTATGGACGACAGATGTATTAAAGGCTTAATATCGTTAACTACATTCCGAAAGGCCTCTTTGTTTATCCTGTAGTACGAAATAAAACTGCAAGAAGATGTTGTGTTTTAATTTTTAATAGAACGCCTTGCGCATTCACTTACACAGGCTCTGGAATATCCAAAGGATTGGAGTGGTCTCTTAAAAGTCGTCGCGCAACCTTTTCATCACTTTTCCAGTTCATTTGATTCAATAAATAAGCGGAAAGAATGAAAACGCTCATTTTAACACAAATCTTCAACTCAAAATTAAACAAATTTTTTCTCTGACAATCAGATGTTTCGAACTTAACTTCGAACTTCACTGAAATCGCGTGGAATTCAGCACACCCCAAACTAATTCATGCGATTTGCAATTTCGGAAACGGAACGAAATCGCGTGATTTCCAGCACATGCCCGATTATCTTGCTCTTGCAAAACTCTTTTTTTATAGTAGGGGGAAGCATCGAAAGTCGAAGTGCGGAACTTTAATCCGCTAAACCTAGCCTACTCCCAACTCAGGACTCTCCCACGGAACCACCGGCTAAGTATTACTTCGTGAGAGGGACAAGACATTTAAGTCTCCTCTATTGCGCGGACTGAAGGACGTCTTGTCTGTTGAAAAGATCTCAGTTTAGTCATTATGAACGCTGACGCTTCGCTGACAGCTTTCCATTTATCGGTCGACTGACACATGAGTGCCGTTAAAATATCTACCGTAAAACTACCACCGAGTGTGGTTTTTAGATTTTCCCTTATATTCGAAAATAGAGGGCAATAAAATAATACATGTTCAGAATCTTTTATATACTCTGTACACTTCGGACAGTTCGGACTAATGTCATTGTGGATTCTGAAAAGGTAGCTTCTAAAGCATCAATGTCCACTAAGTATTTGGGTCATATGGAAATCTAAATCCCCATATCGTCTGTCTATCTACGAGTGGATGTCCGGTATAAGTCGATGGATGAGGAATTCCTCCACTCCTGCTATATTTTAGTACTCTTGTTTCTCTCCTCTGTCCTTGTCGATACTGTTTTAGGCATTGATTATTGATATAAACGCTCGAGTTCATCTCCCTGGATGTCAATGGGCGGCATGCTGGCTAATACTTTAGCAGCATCGGTTGATATAGTCCGGAAAGCATATATTACCCGAATTGCAGAAAGCCGATGCACTGCAATAATCTGTTTAGCATACGATTTTATATCCATTGCTTGTATCCATACTGGTGCCGCATACAGTATTACTTAACTCATTGCCTTCGCTATTAAGAATCACCGGCTGGAACGCACACAGCATTATAAATTTTGTTTGCCTTGGGGGAAAAATACACCAAGTGTTCTTTAAATTTTTATTTGGGATCTAATATTACTCCCAGATACTTCAATTGCGGCTGCGAAGTAATCTTGTATTCTCCAATGCTGAGCTCTATTCGTTCTTCTATCTTCCTAGTGCTTATCAGTAAAGCTTCTGTTTTTTCCTCCGCCAGTTTCAGACTCATAGAAGAGAACCATTGGCGTAGACTACTTAAGCATTCATTACATTTATTTCTCAGGTCGGCTAATTGTTTGGCGACTGCTACCACCATGAAATCGTACGCATAAGCTACTAGTTTCACGCCCGTTGGCTGCTGTCTTCTTAGCACCCGGTCATACATAAGGTTCCATAATAGTGGGCCTAACACTGAGCCTTGGGGTACTTCACTCGTGATAAAGGCGTGTTAATTTGAACGGTTGTTATGGGCATATTTCTCGTTTTATTGTTAAATTTAATGATTTTATTATATCGCGGTTTGGTTTTTTCGGTTGGTAGAAAGCACAGCTTCACGAACGGTCTGGTTAGTCTTTCGTCTTGCGTACGTAGATCCACGACTCGTATGTGATCGCCGGAGCCATAATGTAGCTTTTATATGCGGCTAAGGCGCCACTCGGTAGGGGGTAGACAGTCATCATGGATGAGGACACATTCTCAAAGTTTAGGTGCTTTTTCAGGGGTCTTCCAACGGTATCCTTGTGAAGATCCTTTATGTACTCGTCCTTCCATCGGCGGCTGAAATCATGATGAAGAATTTTAATTCTTTCCCATCTATTTAATAGGGATAACGACTATACACCTGGCTCAGGAATGGCCAGGATGGGTGCTCCTTTTAGAAAATGCCCTGGAGTTAAGGCAGTGAAATCTGAGTGGTCTTGCGAGAGAACTGTGAGTGGCCGTGAATCAAGAACGGCTACAATTCGAGTTTATAACGTCGTGATCTCTTCGTAATTGAATTTGTAATTTCCAGCTACACTTTTGAAATGGGACTTGAAGCGTTTTACAGCTGATTTCCATAAGACGCCCATATGAGGAGCGCTTGGGGGTATAAATTGCCGATTGATATTTTGAGGAGGGTACTTTTGTACGACGTCGGGTGACACTTGTTTTAGGAAATCCACACATTGCTTTTCTGTGGCTCGTTGAGCTCCAATGAAGGTTTTGCCATTATCGCTCATGATTTTTGATGGGTAGCCACGTTGAGCGACGAAGCGAGCAAATGCCGCGAGAAAAGCTTCCGTCGTCAGATTACTACATAGCTCAAAATGTACTGCCTTTGTCGCGAAACATACAAAGACAGCCACATAGCCTTTCATGAGAGTGGGAGACCTTAACATGGACGCCTTTACCTGGAAAGGCCCAGCAAAATCAACACCTGTCGTGGTGGAAGGCAGAGCGAAATTACAGCGTTCAGATGGCAGTGTTGCCATAATCTGCGTGCGCATCTTCTGTTTGTGCATGGTGTAAATCTTGCACGCGAAGATGCACTTCTTGCTTAAGACGGGGGATATAATACTCCTGGCGTACCATATGTTGCATGAGGCCTTTTGTAACTCTAGGTACGTCACGGTGCTGCATGGGAAATTATGTGACCTCTTGACTTTGCTTTTGAGTTGCTCGATAAATTTGAACATGTAAACAACTACTCTGAGAGCTCTTGGAAACGATGAAAATCGTTCAAGGATGTGGGCATCTGTGGCGATAATGTTGCGCATGGGGGATTGTGGCCAAGAATCAGGAGATTCTATCAACCATCGGGGGCCATTCCGCCAGAGGGTGGTGCTGGCAAGGTGCATTGGCTTGCACTCTCTTGTACCTACATAGACCGGCAGGATTGTCAGCACTGGCTACGTGACGCCAAGTGGCTGATCCCACTAGGTCAAGTATTTGAGAGTTTGGTTAGAAATATACGTCTTCCATGCACGTGGTGGTTTTTCTAACCAGGCTAGTACAATTTCTGAATCGGACCACATATATAGTTTACATTTTGTCATGTTTAAATGCATTTGCACTATGGCTACTAAAGTGGAAAGTAGTAGTGCGCCGCATAACTGAAGTTGTGGGAGACTTATTGTTTTTAGAGGTGCCACCTTTGCTTTTGCGACTAGTAAGTGGCTTGTGGTCGTGGTGTCGCTCTGCGTGCGCACATAGATAGTAGCGCAGTATGCCTTTTCAGAGGCGTCACAGAAGCCATGTAATTCGACTTTGTGTTTGGGGGAGTAGTTTACCCATCGAGGAATTTGTATTTGAGAAATGTCATAATTCTTGTATTAAAATTTTCGCTTGGATCATAATTGGCGAAAGCCATCCTGCGGGGTCGAAAAGTGTTGCCACCGTCTCTTTGTTATGGCTAATATGAGAACTGGTTCGATATCGCATTCCATTGGATGCCTAGAGTTTTTGTCGTACTTTCCTTTTCGGATATAAGGAAATTAGTGTCCAACAAATTTTCGTTTGAAATATTTTTGAGTATATTTGGGTGATTTGCTGCAATCTTTTTTAATGGAAACCCTGCTTATTTGAGGGCTTTTATTACTTATAATAAAGATGCGTATCCGTGTGGAAAAATGTCTATCGTCTTACGTTTGTATCGTCT
This sequence comes from Bactrocera zonata, assembly GCA_037783105.1. Lineage (NCBI taxonomy): Eukaryota > Metazoa > Arthropoda > Insecta > Diptera > Tephritidae > Bactrocera > Bactrocera zonata. The sequence continues at coordinate 1,832,486 of JBAWJQ010006664.1, read as the reverse complement.
ACATACGTTTGAGTTTTTAACAATTCAGCTGCCAGATGAAATTCTGACTTTGTGCTTTCTGCCACTCCGGGGAGTGTTCGAATGGTTAGATATGGTGCACTGTTAACACCAAAAGTAACTAATTTTAATTTGAAGTCGCGTGGTGGACTGGTGGGGGTTTTCGGAACATAATTCGTTGAAAATCTTGGTCGTCTTTATGTACGACTACTTGCCAAAATTTTCTCAAAGTCCAGGAGCATTAAATCTGATTTGAGTGTGGGCCTACGGGGATATCCAGGATATCATTTAAGAAATTCTCCGAGCAGGGTGGTTTTTGAGTCATTGAAGACAACTCTCTCACTTACTCTTGTTGTTTTTTTGTCTGGCGTTACTACTGCATGATGTGGCAAGTAAAAGGAGTAGTATTTGCCGTTGACCTTCATATTCGGATTTGAGTTCACATTTTTTAAGTTGGTTCCTTTTCATACTAAGAAAGTACTGTATTGAAGAAGTGCGAAATGACCTAAGGCGAGGGTGTTAGGAAATTGTTGCTTAAGTGGTAGTCGTACGATGTACCGACCATTTTCTTCTAATTCCCAAAATTTACTTACTCAATTGTGAAGTGATGTACTCGTTTGAGATTTCCTCAACTTAAATTGACATTGTTGTGATTGGTTAAGTAACTAATCCACTTAGGATCCAACCAAAAATAGTCTTTCGTGCCAGATGTGTGTTTGATATTTTCTCAATACCTTCTGTGGTATGAGATCGCTGCCTAATAGAAGATCCATTTGAGCGGGGGTGTTCCAGTTTGGGCCCGGTAGCTTTAAGTGTGAAATTTTTTGCTAATGCTATGCTATATGATAGCTAGGAAGCATATTTGTTAATTGCGGTAAGACAATAGCTTCAGCTTGTATGCGCTTATCCGCCTTTAGGGAAATGAGGGTAATGATGCAGATTTTATTTGAGTTTTGTGCGACTTTTCCGCCCATTCCCGTGATTTCAAAATTTACTAGTTTTGTTGGCAACTATAGCTTGTTTTGTGCCCTAGACGCTATAAAAGATCGTTGTGACCCTTGGTATATAAAGGCTCTGACACGACTGCTGTGGGTAGTAGGACCCTACTATGATTATCGCTGTATAGCGTTTGATTTTTTAATGCCTTTGAGCAGCATGGTGCCTCTTTGCAATTTTGTTGATTTGGTACTTTGGGATTTGTTGTTGCAACTAAACCCGTGGCTCTTTTGATATTTGCGCTGTTTGGGGATAATATATATATAACAATTTGTTATATGTAACATTTAATGATGTTTTTTTTAGTAACGTAACTGTGCATATATTTACCAGAATGGGGTCCCTCTTGTATGTGGGAACATTCTGTGTCGATAGAACTGACAAACAGTGTATTGAAGTTTTATGAATTCTTCACTTGTTTCTATCTGAATTATTGGTAAAATTTTTGTAAATTAATATCGGCAGTTGTTTGCCGACCAATACTCTTTCGTTTTCGTTTCATGCTTTTAGTCCCAAGAAAAACTGAAATTTTCGTAATTAAGAGCGAACAGTTTGACTATTACGCCTGCTTGATCTTTGGTTTTGAATCTAAGGTGAGGTCTGCGCTTGTGATAATTTAGAATGTTTTATGTAGACGGCTGTAAACATGTCCAGGAAGGACGGTCGCTGTTCATAACCTCCATGAAATATACGAGTATCTGTGTCGTATGCTGGCACTTTAAGGCGAATGCCTGAACTTGCCCTTGGGCTTGTCTTTGTGGCAGCTCTACTCTCGGTTGTAGAGTAGGTACTATTGATTATATTAGTTTTAATTGATAAGAGATCATGGCTTTTGTCTCTTCGTATTGGTCTAAGCAATTTTCGTATTTTACGTAATCTGATAATTTGAAATTTTCTTGTAGATTTGAGTCTGAAATCATTTTCGGAACTTTTAGTCACTGAATTTTTTTGATTCTTTAGAACCTGAGCTCATTTAGAAAATGTATTGAAATAATTTAAAATGCCTAAGTGTAAACTAGATTGTAAGAATTTCAGATAAAATTTTGTATAAATGTATAGTTCAGGGAGAACTCTTTTAGTTGAATAAGAGTTTTGAATAAAATTGATAAAACAATAACGCGTTCAATTTCTGTGTACAATCGTACATGAAGTCGAAAACCGAAAACTCTTGTTGTTAGCGGATCTTTTGTAATTGTCTTATGAGCTAATGAGAGCTCGTTTAGAGGTCACTGCACTTTGGACATATACATATATGTATTATTACACTTTTATATACAATCCAGCTTGTCTTTGTCGGCCAAACAACAAGGGGTATTGCGGAATGTATGCCAAAACGGACTTTGAAGCGATATTTATGTATCGTAAGTGTAGTGAATTTTTATATTATCCAGCGTAATTTTTGTTGATTTTGTTTCTTTATCCGCACCGTGTAAATAACATAGACAAATCGTGTGCCGTATGTACGTATGAATATACATATGTATATATGGATATACGTATTCGCAATATTTCTAACGTGCGAGAAAATTTACCAAAGAGATCGCAGGTATTTTACCGTCTGCACTTATGTTTACGGCTTTGATATAGGTTTGTAAAATATATATATACGTATGTAAGTGTATATATATATATACATATAGCAAATTACAATAGAATATGTGTATGTTAGTATTTTGTTCTTTTTCTTTTCGTTTTTTTATTTAATTTTCTCTTCATAGTTCATTTTGTTATTATCTGCCTTAGCTTGCGTATGTTTAATCAATCCTACTAACTGCTTTAAGAAGCAGAAGGGGTATTGCGGGAGAATAGTGTAAGTAGGTACTTGAATTTGTATAAAAGGTATTCGGGCATGTGCTGCAATTCGTTTTCGCATGAAATTGTCAGCGAAATCGTGCTGACATGTGCTGAATTTCACTGATCCGTTTTCGTTTTCGAACATCAAATCGCAACGATTTGGCATGTGCTAGAAATCGAAACCGCCATTTGTTTTCCATTTTGAAATCGTGAAGCTGCGGGCACACGAATTTATTGAAAAATTGAAGGAAACATTAGAATTGTAAGTATTTTAAATTTGTATTTATTGATATATATTAATTATGCCTTTAAATTTAGGGGCAAGCATAAAACGCCAAGGCAAGACGAAACTTTTTTAAGTTTTATGGAGCAGCATCCTGACATTGCCAAAAATTATGTCAAGGGCGACCGAGTGGCAGCGGAGGCTCTTTGGGCAGAACTAGCCAAAGAATTAAACAGCCAAGGACCACCACAAAAAGATATCAACGGATGGAAAAAGGTCAAAAGAGATATTCTTAAGTACACATAAGTTCTTGAGCAGGTTTGGTCGGACTGGAAGGGCTGCGTACGCAAAAAAATTGCACGCAACAAATCGGAGACAAGAGCTACCGGCGGAGGTCCCTTCAACCAATTTGTCTTAAGCTGCACTGAGGAAAAAATTGCAGAACTTTGCGGTCTTTATACTTGTGTAGAAGGTATTCCACAAAGTTCCCCATTCGGTGTACAATGCGACAATAGCAATGAATCATCTGATGACGAAAATCCCACACCGAGTACTTCAGCGGTTGCAACAAGAACGCGAAGACCAAATTCAATGCAAGCATGTATCAAAGAACACATGGCCACGGAAGCAGGTGCGGTTGATTGTATATCTGGAACGTTAGGGAAGCTCCTGGAAAGTTTTGATGACACCAAAAATATTTTGAAAGATAGTAATGGTGCAGTGATAAAATCGATGGAAAAGTTATGCGATTTCATTTCAATACAGAACTCTCTTACCGCAGAACAAAATGAAATTTTGCGTCAGCATAATTCCATAAAGGAGAGAATTGGGAAAGAAAAAAGTGATATGAAGAAACGCATGTTGGAGATAGAGGAAGAAAAGTGGGAGTGGACGAAACGTGCAAGATAGTTTTAATTTATTATTTTTTTTAAATATTTAAAATGTTATGAGATCTCGGAATTTTTTTTTTAGTTATTTAAGAATTAAAATTTGTTTACAATTTATCTAGTTATTTAAGCATATCATGTACATAAGTACATACATATATAATCCTGTATAAACGAAGAATTGAAAACATTTTATTTTAGTATAAGCAACGTGATAAATTAAATTTTATTTTTTTAACCGTAATATAAATGTGATAGATACCATTAAATTCTTATTTTTAGGTATCCTAATGCAAGTAGTATATTAAGTTCTTGAAATGCAAACCAAGCACCTTCTGTAAATAACATTGAAGTACATTAAGTCTTTTTATTTTGCTACCAAACAATTCAATAAAAAAAAATTATGAAATTGCAAGTGTTTGCATTAAATTGTTTGCAATTTGATCCCTGATATTTGTCGCGGTAGTTTCAAGACTGCTATTATTTTCAGCAGGGTCATCATCGATTACTTCGGAAAACGCATACATGGAATCATCAACATTATAAAATCGACATATGTTGTGAAAAGCACAGCATACGTTAATAACTTTAACAACTTTCTGTGGGGTGTATGGAAAAACAGTTTGCAAACATTTAAAGCGACTTTTAAGCACCCCAATTACTCTTTCCACGATGTTACGAGCTTTTGCATGTTGCAAATTAAATTTATGCTGCGATGTTCCAGCAGTCGGATTGCGATAAGGTGTGAGTAAATATAGTTCTAACACATAGCCTGAATCCCCTAGTAACCAGGAGCTGTGGTCACCGCTTTGAAAACTGGATAAAAGAGACTGTTTTATATTGGATAAATTGAAAATAAAAGCATCATGACTTGATCCGGGGTGGCACGCATCCACAGCTGTTATACTCATTTTATAGTCACATACCTGCAAAAGCGTTAATATTAATTTTGTATATACAATAGTATGAAAGCCATATTATTTAACTTACTATCATAGCATTGACGCTAAAACAACCTTTCCTATTTGAATATAAATGCTCATTGTCGCAAGGTTTTAGTAATTTGATGTGAGTCCCGTCGATGCAGCCAATAACGCCAGGTATAGCAAATTTGTTGTAAAAATGTAAATTGGACTGACGAACTTCATAATGTGTCCTTCCAAACTTTACCCACTTTGGACATTTTGTTCGCTCTAAAACGTTTAACATCTCTTTTAAAATTTTTGACACCGTCGTCCTATCACATGCAATATGTGAATCCTTTCCAATAGACCGTTGGAATCCTCCTTCCGCAAGAAATCTCAACGTGGTTGCTAATTTCAACTCAACAGGTATGGACGACAGATGTATTAAAGGCTTAATATCGTTAACTACATTCCGAAAGGCCTCTTTGTTTATCCTGTAGTACGAAATAAAACTGCAAGAAGATGTTGTGTTTTAATTTTTAATAGAACGCCTTGCGCATTCACTTACACAGGCTCTGGAATATCCAAAGGATTGGAGTGGTCTCTTAAAAGTCGTCGCGCAACCTTTTCATCACTTTTCCAGTTCATTTGATTCAATAAATAAGCGGAAAGAAAGAAAACGCTCATTTTAACACAAATCTTCAACTCAAAATTAAACAAATTTTTTCTCTGACAATCAGATGTTTCGAACTTAACTTCGAACTTCACTGAAATCGCGTGGAATTCAGCACACCCCAAACTAATTCATGCGATTTGCAATTTCGGAAACGGAACGAAATCGCGTGATTTCCAGCACATGCCCGATTATCTTGCTCTTGCAAAACTCTTTTTTTATAGTAGGGGGAAGCATCGAAAGTCGAAGTGCGGAACTTTAATCCGCTAAACCTAGCCTACTCCCAACTCAGGACTCTCCCACGGAACCACCGGCTAAGTATTACTTCGTGAGAGGGACAAGACATTTAAGTCTCCTCTATTGCGCGGACTGAAGGACGTCTTGTCTGTTGAAAAGATCTCAGTTTAGTCATTATGAACGCTGACGCTTCGCTGACAGCTTTCCATTTATCGGTCGACTGACACATGAGTGCCGTTAAAATATCTACCGTAAAACTACCACCGAGTGTGGTTTTTAGATTTTCCCTTATATTCGAAAATAGAGGGCAATAAAATAATACATGTTCAGAATCTTTTATATACTCTGTACACTTCGGACAGTTCGGACTAATGTCATTGTGGATTCTGAAAAGGTAGCTTCTAAAGCATCAATGTCCACTAAGTATTTGGGTCATATGGAAATCTAAATCCCCATATCGTCTGTCTATCTACGAGTGGATGTCCGGTATAAGTCGATGGATGAGGAATTCCTCCACTCCTGCTATATTTTAGTACTCTTGTTTCTCTCCTCTGTCCTTGTCGATACTGTTTTAGGCATTGATTATTGATATAAACGCTCGAGTTCATCTCCCTGGATGTCAATGGGCGGCATGCTGGCTAATACTTTAGCAGCATCGGTTGATATAATCCGGAAAGCATATATTACCCGAATTGCAGAAAGCCGATGCACTGCAATAATCTGTTTAGCATACGATTTTATATCCATTGCTTGTATCCATACTGGTGCCGCATACAGTATTACTTAACTCATTGCCTTCGCTATTAAGAATCACCGGCTGGAACGCACACAGCATTATAAATTTTGTTTGCCTTGGGGGAAAAATACACCAAGTGTTCTTTAAATTTTTATTTGGGATCTAATATTACTCCCAGATACTTCAATTGCGGCTGCGAAGTAATCTTGTATTCTCCAATGCTGAGCTCTATTCGTTCTTCTATCTTCCTAGTGCTTATCAGTAAAGCTTCTGTTTTTTCCTCCGCCAGTTTCAGACTCATAGAAGAGAACCATTGGCGTAGACTACTTAAGCATTCATTACATTTATTTCTCAGGTCGGCTAATTGTTTGGCGACTGCTACCACCATGAAATCGTACGCATAAGCTACTAGTTTCACGCCCGTTGGCTGCTGTCTTCTTAGCACCCGGTCATACATAAGGTTCCATAATAGTGGGCCTAACACTGAGCCTTGGGGTACTTCACTCGTGATAAAGTAGCTCTTGGTGTCTTCATAAGTATCACAAATCAGCTTTCTGTTTTTAAAATAACATGTTATTATGTTTATGAGGTATTCAGGGACCCGTATTTCATCCAGGGCTTTGATTATGTCTGCCCATTTCGCCGAGTTGAACCCATTCTTGACATCCAGTGTAATTAGCGCACAGTACTTTTTTGTGCCACCGTTCCATCTTTTGCCACTTATTGCACATTTCGCAATATCGACGACTTCTCGTAGTGCGTCAATAGTGGATCTCTTTTTTATGAAGCCGTATTGTCTCTCTGATAATCCGCAGGCTGTTTGGATTGCTAGTTCCAAGCGCTTTCTTACAATGCTTTCGTAAGTATGCAAAGAGGTCGATATGGTGATGGTTCTTCTGGCGGCTTTTCTTCCATGCTGTATCTTCCAGGGATCGGGAAACACCTCTTCTAATATACACGCATTGTACATGTTAACAAATAAACTGGATCTAAGAGTTATGGCTTCTTTAAGGGCTCTGTTTGGTATACCATCTATTCCAGGCACTTTAGAGTTTTTAATTTTTTTCGCAATAGCCAATAGTTCGTATTCTGTGACAAATAGGGGTGGCTCCGTAGCTTCGTTTCGCTTAATATAAGAAATGGAAGTATGTGTCGGGAATAACGCTTCCACAACATTTTTCATGAACGATGCGTTCTTAGGTTGCTGTGACTTATTTTTGAATTTCGACATACAAATTTTGTATGCCGATCCCCAGGGGTGTATGTTCGCTCCTTCGCATAGCTTTTCGAAACAGGATCTCTTACTACGGATAATGGCAAAACTCTTGCACGGTGGCAGATATTTCCTCTTTGTGCGCCGACATAACAACAAACACACGCAGAAAATGTATTTGCAATGGCTGTAAAATAATAAAAAAAATAATTGCAACCCTCTGCTACCTCTCATTTTACTTAAATACATATTTTGACGTTAAATTGTTGAGGAAGGTAAATTTTAAATAGATTTTTTAATTTCAATTTAAATTATTTCAATTTTAATATATGTACGCATATATTTTTTTATATCATCATCACCATATCATCTCACTTTATACTTGTTTCTTGTTGTTTAAGTCACACCACTTTATGTATTTTATGTGTTATTTATGCTTTTGTTACCTGTTTGAAGTCGCGTAGAGGACTGGTGGGGGATCTTCGGAACATAATACGTTCAAAATCTTGGTCGTCTGTATGCACGACTATTTGCCGATACATTTTTTCAACGTCTCCATTGAATACGTATTTGAACAAACGCCAATTTAATATCAGAAGCATTAAATCTGGCTGGAGCGTGGGTCCCGTAAATAGGATATAATTTAGAGAATTCGCAAAACTAGTGGTTTTCGAGGCATTAAAGACAACTCGTACTTTTGTTGTTTTTTTCTCTGGCCTTATTACTGCGTGATATGGCAAGTAAAATGAGTAGTATTAGCCGTTGACGACTTTCTCACCTGGGTTTACTTCTCCATATGATCCAAATGGAGGTATTCTTCTAACACACTTTCATATTCTGATTTGAGTTCACCTTTTTTAAATAGGTTTCTTTCCATACTTAGAAATTGCTGTATTGCAGAGGTGCGAGAGTGACCTAAGGCGAGTGTATGTATTTGCAATTAGGAAATTGTTGCTTAAGTGGTAGTCGTACGACGTACCGACCATTTTCTGATCTAGGCGTTGTGGCTGTTAGGGGGGAAATTTTTCAAATTCCCAAAATTTTTTCAATTGTGAATTGAGGTCCTCGTTTGAGACTTCCTCAACTTGAGTTGTCATTGTTGTGACTGGTCCCGTAACTAGTTCGCTTAGGACCCATCCTATAATGGTATTTTGCGCCAGAAGTGTATTTGTGATTTTCTCAATACCTTCGAGTATTATCTATGGTATGAGATCGCTGCCTAATAGAAGATCTATTTGAGCGGGAGTGTTGCAGTTTGGGTCTGCTAGCTTTGGGTGTGAAACCGTTTGCCAATAGCTGGGTAACATATTGGTTAATTGCGGTAAGACAAGTGCTTGTGCTTGTATGCGCTTATCCGCTTTGGGGGAAAAGAGGGTAATGGGGTAGATTTTATTTGAGTTTTGAACAGCTCTTCCGCCCAATCCCGTGATTTCAAAATTGGCCAGGTTTGTTGGCAACTGAAGCCTATTTTGTGCCCTAGACGCTATAAATGATCATTGTGATCCTTGGTCTATTAAGACTCTGAGTTTGAACAGTTCTCCTTGGTGTTCGATGGAGACAACTGCTGTGGGTAGTAGTACCCTACTGTGATTTTCGTTATGCAGCGTTTGGGTTTTTAACGCCTTTAAGCAGCATGATGCTTCTTGGCAGTTTTCAGAATTTATTGTTGCAACTAAACCTGTTGCAATATTCTCTCGTTTTCATAACGTGCTTTAAGAGCTTCCCAAACAAAGTTGAAATTTTCATCATTGAGAGCGAACTGTTTGACCTTGGTTTTGTATCTGAGGTGATACAATTTCTGTGCTTGTGATAATTTAGGATGGTTTATGTACGCGGCTGTAAACATGTCCTGGAAGGACGGCCACTGTTCATAACCACCATGAAATCTATCTGTGTCGCATACTGGCACTTTAAGGTGTATGCCTGAACTTGTCTTTGTGGCAGCTCTACTTCCGGTTGTGGAGATCATAGTTTTTGTCTCTTCGTATTGGTCTAATCAATTTTCGTATTTTGAGCAAGCCGAGGATTTAAAATTTTCCGGTAGATCTGAGTCGTCAGATTCTACGATTGCGTCCGCTTGGAGACGTGTCCAGAAGTTGTCAAGATTCAAGAATTATCTTGAATCGGTGAAGATGAGAATCGAGTGCAGTATCGAATTAGACTGTCACTCTCAGAAATAAACTTGGTGTATGAAATATCTTTCATCTTTTTTTTTTGAAGTACCTTGCTTTGAGCGTGTAGCTTCTGCAGGTTTACACGGACGTTTTTCGTCTGAAATCATCGTTGGAACTTTTAGCAATTAAGTTGTTTTATATTCCTCTGAGTCTGAGCTCATTTAAAAGATGTATAAAATAAATCAAAAACGTCTTAGTTAAAACTAGGCTTGTAGATATATAAGATGTAGTTTCCCGATAAACATAATGGCAAACGTTTTGTAAATTAAGATTGCAGCAAGCTTGCATAAATAAGAGTTTTGCGAACGTCGTTGAGAATTTACTTGCAAATGCAAGTGTTTTGCGAATGTCGTTGACATTTTGTTTACAAACGCAAGTGTTTTGAGAACGTCGTTGAGAATTTGCTTGCAAATACAAGTGTTTCGCGAACGTCGTTGAGAATTTACTTGAAAATGCACGTGATTCATAATTATAAACAAAACGGAACGGTGCGGCTGCAAGTTCTGGCAGTATCCAGAGCGAATTTGTGGAACCGGAGGTTGTGCCTCAAGCACAAAATAATTTTGATTCCTGCCATTCGTGGTGAGTTAAATACGTTTAATAGGTTTCTAATTATATTTTTTTTATTCATATTTAAATTCAATTGCAGAAACTTTGACTGAAAATGGAGGCAAGGAAGAGGACTTTGAGTTTGTCTCAAAGTCATATTTCCAGTACGCAAAAAACCGTACTAAAATTAAATAAATTAATATTATGATATTAAAAAACAACAACATTATATTAAAAACAAAATTAATATTAAAAATTATTTTTTAAATGTATCAATAAAAAAACATATCCAAAACAAAGTAAATGTTTAAAACGCTTACTAACTTCATTAGAAATACGTGTTTTTTAAGCTTGAAAAAAACGTGTAATTAAATTACTTAAAAAACATGTTTTGCAATTGTCTTTTAAACGCTTATAAATTTCGGCCCTTTTCGATTATAACTCCTTTTTTTGATGTCTTGTAAAGGTCACAGCACATAGAGCTTATTTTTATATGTAAATGCTGACTGGTTTCGTATATGAATAGAAGACTCTATGTGTGTAAGAGTTTCAAAAAAAAAAAAAAAAATTAAAAAACCAATGACTGGAATGTAGGGCAGGTCGCCTCTACGCTGGTGCCTCCTGGGTAACGCTAAATGGCCTGCGGCCTCCACGGCCTTGCAACTCCTAGACGACTTTAGCACTGAACTGGTTTTTAGAATAGGTAAACTTATTTGGATCTGGTAGAACCCTGAGCTGAAGGCATCCTGGCTGGAGGCACCTGAGTACAATGGAGTGACACCCATCGGAAATGGCTGCTGAGCTAATGTCGCAACTGCCTCCGTCCCGTTAAAACCATGGCAGGCCTCAGAGTACGTTCCAAAGATCTCGGTAGGAGTCTCCTCATCAGGCGTCAGAATGGGTGGAACCGGCGCAAAACCGCCGGCAAAAGAGGTAGTGAAGGGTGGAGCCTTCGTGCACGGCGGAATCGCTAGCACTAGCAGAGGAACCTCTGCGAAAAAGTGGAGGGCTGCCACGATTCCTCTAGATTCAGGCGTATTCTAGCTAACAACCCAGTGCCTCTGGGTTATCTCAAGGATGTAAACGGGAAGTGGGCCCTAAGCAGTGAAGATACACTTTAGTTGCTCCTTGATGCTCACTTCCCTAGCAGCACGTCCTCTCTCTCGGAGAGTTGCATTCTGACTGTATGGCCTTTGCCGGCCTTCTGGATGAGCGACACTTGGCATGGGTGAATATTTCGTTCAAACCGTTCAAGTCCCCGGGACCGGATGGCATCATACCAGCGCAGCTGCAGCAGGCTGTTAAAGTGTCATGCAGCTGGTTGCTACCGATCTATGCGAACTGCATCAGATTATGTTACATCCTGATGGCCTGGAGACGAGTCAAAGTTATGTTCATCCCGAAGGCTGGCAGGGGCTTCCACGTCACAGCCAAGGATTTCAGACCCATCAGCCTCTCCTCTTTTTTGCTTAAAACTTTGGAGAGACTGATGGACTGGTGTTTAAGGAGGCGCATTCCGAGAGACTACTTTTCATGTGCATCGTAAAGGCAGGTCGGTGGACACTAAGAGACTATTTTTCACGTGCATCTTTGTGGATCTCGCTGTTGGGACCTTCCTTGATATTGAGGGAGCTTTCAACAATGTCTTACCGGAGGCAGTCATAACTGCTCTAGATGGTCTTGGGGTTGAATCGAACCTCAATCACCTCATCTTCAGTCTTCTGTGGGACAGAGTGATCGAAACAGAATGGGACAGCGCACGCGCGAGTTAATTTATTTACTCGTTAGGAATAAAATAAATATATAATTTTAAGTCAGCAATGAGATTTGTTCTGACTGATCCTTTATTTGTATAATATTTCACCGTATTCACATGTACTTCAATATTCAATATATTATACTTAAAATGTACAAGTGTTTCAAGTGGTAACTTGTTATTCGGCAGTCGATAACGATAAAGTGACCCCGAGGCTATTGTTCCAGTTGCTTATACAGAGAACATAAAAACATAGAGAAGGTGCAGGTTCGACAGCGAACATTCGTTCGATTTATAGTAGGGAATTCACCTCACAAGCACAGAATTCGCGCTGTGAAATGTTAAAATGTTCCCCATACTCAAACAGAGAATATGAAGAGAAAAAATATATGTATTTACGGCATATGATGACATTGCATATATGGCCAAGCAGAGAATATGAATGGAGATATATATATGTATGCATGTCCACGAAGAATTTCGTTTTGCTTGTTTATATTTTATTCCGTTTTTAACAGCGAAAAATGTGTACAAAACATATTATGTTCTCTGTCTCACATACCCAAGAATGTGAAGAGACATAAACATATGCATGCATGCTCCTTATGATCTCTCAACAACAGCATTGTGATATTTTCATGCTTCAATTTTTCAACTTGGGAATCGCAATGTATGCAAATATGTATGCTTTTGCGTTTTGCCGTCGGCAATTGAATATTGACTTGTAAACATAATTATGATATGAGTATACTTTTGTATGAATGCATGCATAGTACTATTTACAGTCAATTTGGACTTGAATATTTAATAATTTTATCTGATTTTAACATAATATACTATACTAATAAACATTTTTGTATTATGTTTCTCAGTAAAGAAATTGCATTGCACAACAATATATAAATACATACATATATCGTCTATCATATTAATCTTATTATCTACTCATATGATTATATGTATACGCATGTGCGCGTTCAGAAATTCATATCATGATTTTATCACTTATCAATATATTACATGTGCGCGCATTGATCTGCATGTTCATACATTCATATATACTTATATGTACATACATATATTTGTATACACTTCCGAACAAATAATGTACAAGCATACAAACATATGCGTATACATGTGAATATGTCACCAACAAAAAATTGAAGCATTGTTCTAAAAAAAAACAATTGCTCAAATAGCAGAAGCATCACAAGTCAATATGGCAGCCGAATTGGCGATGCCCAAATGTAGTAAATTTTACAACAAAAACGATTTCATTCATAAACGCAGGCGCATATGCCACAAGCGACCTCGCTTCATTCATATAAACAAACGCCGTAGCATCTTCCCGAGCATGGCTTTGCCTACAAACTCTTTTCGCGACGATGGCAGAAGCTAAAAATCATAAATTGAACAACATTCTGATGCTTCTTCACAGAAAGAAGTGAGAAAAGTGGCAATATTGCTCTTGTCGATTTACAATATTTGTCAATTCTAAAATAAGTATTTTTCCGTAGCTCGCAAAAATCTGCGTCGATATGTATGCTCATACATATGCATACATATTTACGCTAGTTTGTAGGCGAGGACATTGCAATGTAAGTGTCAATGGTGGTGCTGGTGGTAAGCGCTAGAAAAGCCACGATGAGTACACGGGTTCGAATCTCGACAGAATTTATTTTTAATTTTTGCCTTTTATTTTATGGCAAAAGCTAAAAATCATAAATTGAACAACTTTCTGATGCTTCTTCACAGAAAGAAGTCAGAAAAGTGGCAACATAGGAGTTGTCGATTACGTATACATACATACATATTTACGCACGTTGTGAGGCGAAGCTGCTACAGGGGCAAGGGAAGCGGTGACAATCGGCGGCCATTCGTTTATTCTTTTCGGCACAGCTTGGATTTTTTACCAATGTTGTGACAAAGGAGATGCAAAAAGATGCGTGCGGCACTTGTTATTATGAATGTACATATGTATGTGGCTCGCATTTGCTTTCGTAAACATACAAATGCGCCAAAGAAATAATATAAGTGTGTATGTATATGCCATAGAAATTCTATTAGTACAAATATGGGAATGATAACGAAATAATGCGAATATGCATATTTCATGAAGGTCATTAATTTTTTTGAAGAAATGAAGTTCATTTTGCACATCTTCACTTTGTAATAGTGGAAATAAATATAATTTATTTAAAATATTAATTTATTTCAAAATTAAAAAATAAAATTAAAGAGAAATAAAATTAAAATTATTTTTACCTAATTTTTCCTGATTTTGTAAAAAAATTTGAATTTTTACCATTTTTCGGAAAAAAATGGTTCATTTAATACAAAATAATCACGCATATGTGACAATGGTTCATATAATACAATATAAGCATGCATATGTCACTGAGAGAATGCTTTTTTACATTCTCTGTGTGACTTTGTATATTTTTCTACAAAGCAATTCTCTTTATTTATTCGCAGTCATTTTACATATTTTTCTGCCAGAGAACGGGCTCAATTCTGCTAAATACCAGCGAATATGGTGAATTCCCTACTATGATTCTATCAGCTCTGTTAGCCGCGCGGTTCGATTGCGAATTGCACCTTCTCTATGTTTTTATGTTTTCTGGCTTATATAGGCTATGCATATCGCTGCTCATATTATTGAGATGCTTGTTGTTTACTAGTAAATAACTATTTGGGTTGTTATTGTTTGTTGTACTGATAGTGTGCTTCTATTGTTCCAAGATAAAGTTGTTTTGATGATTTTTCTTTAATGTTTACTGAAACATGAGGTTGTGATTAAAGGTTAAAGTATTAACTCTCCCCTCTCTTGTGAAAAATAGATCTCCTGATCTATACTTGAGTCTTGAGTAGATGAGTCATTCCTACACATTCTATGGTAGCGTTGTAGTTTCTCAGACATGCAGTTTTTTGATAAATTATATATAGTTTGAGTATTAAAAATACACTTAATCCTAGGACCACAAGTACTCCTATAGTTATGAACGTATTCTTGATTGGGTGTTCTTCAAATGGTATTAAAAATTTATTTAATTTTTTAATGTTGTCAAATTGATATTCATTTTCTGATTCCAATATTTCAAGAATGTGAATTCTTTCGTTTCCATTAGCTATAATATAATCTTTAATTTCTTGTTCCTGGTTGTGGAATACTTCTGAGTCAATAATAATTGTTTCATTAAATTGGATTAAATTCAATCCTTCAATTGATTTTTCTTTTAAAATATGTTTTCCTTGTAATACGACATTACCATGTCCTAAATCTATAATAGGTGCGTTATTTTCTTGGATCATTCGTATTGTACAATTGTCATTAGGTTCTTGTTTACAAATATATTTACTTAAATTATTTTTACATTTAGATGTTAATATTATTTTATCATCACATTTACTTACGATTTTATTCATATCCAAAATGCTTTGACGATAGGATAATGGAGTAACTTTGTATGTTGTGCATTTCTTTTCAATGACGGGATATTTATAAATTATTAAAAGAGTGTTTTTGGTTGTCGATTAAAACTGTGGAATTACGATATTGAACGGCGTATGATCCCACAAGATTTATTTTTTGGTTATCGATTTCAATCGTGCCATTATACTGGTTTAATAATATGATGCCAGGGAAGATGTTTTCTATCGATGGGATGTGCTGGTTATTTATTCGAGTGCATTCTGCTGGTTCGCTTCTGAGTAATTGCGGGACACAAGTAGTATTACTATTATCTATCATATTCTTATAGTTACAAATTCTTATATGATTATTCTCATTACATTTTGTTTTTATTCCAAATACCTTATGTTTACTGCAGGTTACGATATCCTCATAGGGAATTTTATTAATATATTTATTTTTCTTTATGGGTTTGATAACAATTGAATCACAAATTTCTTCGTTTATTAATGGTATTCCTATCATATAAAATAACATTGTTTGATTTGAGGCTACTTTTACATTTGCAAATTCTAGCGATTCTTCTACGTTATTTAACGTGAAGTTATTTTTTATAAAAATGGATTTTGCTAAAGCTAGTTCTTTATTTGATAAAATATACGAATTGACGATTCCGGGCTTTGGCCCAATGAATCGCATAATCAATATTAATAATTTCTTCTTTTACAATCTTTAATTTATATTTTAATTCTATAGCAAAATTGCGTTGTACATCTTCATTAGATTGTACCGCTTTTAAAATCTTATTCGATACTCTCGTAATATTGTTTATCCTATCAAAAATTATTTTATTTATTACTACATGATTATTATTATTGTTTATTATATTATTTATTTGATTATCTAAAATTACTAAGTCATCATGATCGGAATTTCCCGCGATCCATTTCCAAACTTTTCCTATTTTTTCTATAGATTTTTTGAATCTTTTCGGTCGGAGTCTATTTAGGTAAGTTTGTGTAAGGGTTAATTCATTTATCAGGATGGGTAGAAAGGGATTTTCTGATGTTATCTTGGTTTTAATAGTGTTGTCCATTTCATCGAGTGTCATTTGAAATGCGTCTAGGTCCACTTTGTTTATTATTCGGTAGGTTCCTGTTTGTATTCTTGTCAATCCTGTATAAAATGTTGCTAATTGTGAATTTGAATAGTCTATTATTTTAAAGTCTGCGTACACTAGGTGCACAAAAAACCTGCAAAGTTAAAGAGAAAAAAAAATTACTATTGTCTGATGTGGATTGGATTTGTCTTCCTTAACTGTTTCCTTTCTATATTTTGCTGTAAGTTTTGACCCTATTCGTTTGTTTATTCTGACATAAATTACATCTCCAGGATTATATATTTTCATAGGTTTCCGGGTTTTATTATGGTTTCTAAATCTTTTGCCTATCTTCTCCGAAGGGTTTCTATATTTTCCTGTCGTGCATTTTCATACTGCTCTGGGTCTACTGTAACACGTCTTCCAAAAAATGTCTCTATAGGTCGTTTCCCTGTTGCGGAATGTATGGTGTAGTTATATTCGTATGTACATCGGTCTAAGAGTTCTTGGAATGAGCGGTGTGTGCGTTCCGTTTGAAGGCATCGCATAATTTCAGACAGGGTAGAGTGAAATCTTTCTACTTGTCCGTTAACTGTGATTGTGTATGGGGGAGTTTTAAAAATTTTAATACCGAGTTGGTCTTCGACCATAAATTGTATGGAGGCTGAATTTAAAGATTTCTCTTTGTCGATAACTATTGTTTTGGGTATACCAAAAGCGAAAAGTATTTGTCGTAAAGGTTCTCTGATATCTTCTATTGATTTTGACTCTATTATTTTAACTTGAGCATATTTGGAGAATTTATCTACTGCTGTTAGAACTAATTTTTTTTCCGTATTATAAATATCTATGTGCACAATTTCTCCAGGGTATTGAGGTATTGGGGTTTTTAATAGTTGTGGTTTATTAGGGTTGCGATCATACTTGTTTCCCTTGCAGACTCTACATTGTTTAATTATATTTTCTATTTTTGTTTTCATCTTTGGAAAGTAACATCTTTGTATTAGTTGTTTTTTATTTTCGTCTCTATTCCCATGTGCTCGCTTATGTTCGTTAAGTCTTTTACTTCTGTTTGGGTGTAACGAATTTTATAATTATCAAAGTGAAGTGGGTAAATTTCTTGGATTTTCTCCATTATTTCTTCAGAGGTAAATATACCATTTATCACTGAGGGGTTAAGGTATCGTTTCAATAGTGAAGTTAAATTCTCTGTTGAAAAGTTGGGTTTGGTGATTATATGTCTATGGTATGTGGGAAATGGTATTTTAAATAGGTAACTATCTTCGTCTCCTAAAGAGATTCAAAGTTGGTTTTTGAAAACATTTATGGGTACTTCTACGGCTGGAATTAGATTGTGAGATGAGCTGTCATCTGAATGTGTGGCTACTGATAAAGAATTTCTTACGAATGGTCTTGAAAGTGTATCTGCTACTATGTTGGCTTTACCAGGTTTATATCTTAATTCGTAATTATATTCTTCGAATATGGCTTTCCACCGTTTTAATTTAGAATTATTGTTTTTTATTGCTTAAGGCGTATGTGAGAGGTTAATGGTTTGTATGGATTACTACTTTTGCCGTTCTATAGAATTAATTTCTGAAAGTATTTAATGCCCAAATAATAGCAAGCATTTCTTTTTCATTAACCGCATAATTTTCTTCAGTTTTACTTAATGTCCTAGATATAAAGGTTATGGGTTTTCCATTCTGTTCTAAGACAGCGCCTATGGCATATTTGGAAGCATCTGTTGTTAAATCGAACTCTCTTTTATAATCCAGATATTGTAAAATGACGTCTTTCGATGTCAATGTGGATTTTATTTTATTAAATGCTGCTTTAGCGTCATTGTTTAATTGGATTTGGATTTTTTTGGAAACATTTTTTGACATTCTACCTTCTTCACCACGAAGTAGAGTTGTGAGGGGTTTAGCTAATTTTGCATAATCTTTTATGAAACGTCTATAGTATCCTGAAAGTCCTAGAAATGATCTAAGGTCTTTAAATGTTTTGGGGTATGAAAAATCTACAATACTTTTTACTTTAGATGGGTTTGTACAAATACCAGCAGAAGAAATTATGAATCCTAAAAATTCTACCTAGTTTTTATAGAATTCGCATTTGTCTGCTTGCACTTTCATATTAGCTTTACTGAGTGTATCAAAAATTTTGTCAATATGCTCTGAATGAGATTTTTCATCTTTGCTAAATATTATTATGTCGTCTATATAGACATAACATATTTTTCTTATATATTGTCTCAGAATATCGTCTAATGTACGTTGAAATATGGATGGGGCGTTCTTCTGTCCAAAAGGTAATCTTGTGAACTCATACTTTCCGTAGTTCACTGAAAAGGCTGTTTTCTCCACGTCAGATTCCATAAGAGGAATTTGATGGAAACCGCTTTTTAAGTCGATTACTGAAAATATTCGTTTTTCTCCTAATTGTGATAGAGCTTCATTTATCTCTGGTATTGGATATCTGTCAGCACTTGTAACTGTGTTTAGTTTTCTGTAATCAATAACTAATCTGAATTTTTTTTCGCCTGTTGCATCGTCTTTTTTGGATACAACCCATATTGATGAATTGTATGGTGATGTTGAGTTTCTAATAATACCGTCCTCTAATAGTTTATTTATTTGTTTTTCTACTTCTTGTTTTAAACTGGCAGGATATGGATATGATTTTGAGTAGATAGGTGTATCTGAATTTGTTTTAATTTCCGCTACTACTTTTGTTGTGTACGTTAGTTTTTCATTAGGTTCTGAAAATAAGTTTCGGTGTTTTTGTACAAGTTGTTTAATTTCATTATTTTCTGAAGTATTCATATGTTCGTCACGGATTTGAATGGAATGAACATCTTGGGGTCTATATTGATGGAGTTGAATTTTACGTTTGTTTGCTACGATCATGAAATTTTCTTTAGTATGTATTATTGCTGATAGTTCCTTTAAACTATCATTTCCAAGAATTACGTGAAAAGTTGTAAGAGTGGGTAACAAAAAAAATGTTAATTTACATTCTTCAATATTAAAAAGATTAAGAAAAGTGTGATGGGTAATGTGTATTTTTCCACCGATTGAATTTGCGTAAAAAGGGTTATTGTTTTCTTTGGGATTTGGTACTAAATTTGATTGAATATAGTTTTTATTGGAATCTGTATCGACTAGGATTTTTAAAATTTCTCCACTCTTCGTTTTGCAGTTGAAATAAGGTAACGAAGAGCTGTTTAATCTAAAAAATGTACATCTGTCAGGTCTAGTGATTGTTCGTTTTCGTCGGTTTGTGTTGTATCGGAAAAGTCATAGTTGTATTCGTTGTTTTGGTAGTCATTGTTGTATTGATAATTTTGTTCGCTGTAAGGTTCAAAGTCTGAGTTTACATGAAAATTCCTTTGAACTTTTGGTTGCAGATCATTTTTGTTTGAAAAATTTGATGGTCGTTTGACAGTGAATTTGGGATTTGGTCTATTGGCGTAATTGATAGCATTTGTTCTTAAGCTAACGTCTACGTCCATTGGTTGAGGTGGTTTTGGTGGTCTTGGAGGGGGATTATTTGGTGGTTAATTAAATGGGGTTTGATTATGAAAACCATGTTGTTGGCTTACTAGATTTTGGGGATACCGTTGTTGACCATAAGGATTAAATATTTGATTTGGTTTTGGTATAAAAGCTAACTCGGGATGGAATTTGGTTTGAGGAAGTTGTCGATTAAGATTTGGAAAAAAATTCTGTTGTTGGAATTGTTGTCTAGGAAATTGATTGTTAGCGTGATTTGCTCTAAAGTTTTGATTTTCTAACTTCAGGCAAAGGTGAAGAGCTTCTGGTAGGCTTTTTGGTTCTTTGATGCCGAGAAGCCTAGGAAGGTCACCCGAAAGTCCTCTGACAAACGTGTCAAGGGCTTTAGCACGGTAGTTTTCCGTAAGAAGATGTATTGCTTCCTCTCCTACTTCCATACAACCAATTTTGTTGAGGATTAATGATAGGTGCGAATACACTTTTTGGTAAAATTCGTTAATCGTTAGTCTTCCCTGTAAAAGACAAGTCATTTGATACTCTAAAGTACCAATGTCTCTTTTGTCTGCATAATGGGTAGTTAGACAACGAGATATTGCTGTCCAATCTAAAGGCGTATTATACGACTCTAGTGCTATATCTGCTTTCCCTATAATTTTGTTTCTAATTTCATTTAAAATTCCGAAATATCTTGCTGTGCCTTTCGAGGGTTCATATATCTTCAGAATCCGCTCGACACTCTTTTTTCAGGAGGTAAACTCTGAAGCGTTTCCTGAAAATTCTCGTAGTGATCGCACTACGTCGGGAGTTTTGTCCATTTCGTTCATGTTGTCTCTGTATCTTTCGTCTATAGTTTGATCCCTAATGTTCTGGTTCGTACCATTATTCAAAATACTTTGTATTATGTTTTGTCCATCCGTCTGTAATATCTGAGTTACAACGTTTTTAACTAAATGTGCCAATTCTGGCGAAATTTGGGTTGTATTCCCTAGCACTGGTGGTCTGATTAAATTATTTGGGTTAGACATTTTCTTTAAAATATATAAATATTTTTTCTTTATTAATCTCTGGAGGGTCCCTTTTACAGGAAAATCGCAGAGTTATTTTACTTTTATAAGAACCGGAGGGTCCCCCGTTAGGTGGTGAATCGCGGCCCTTTTTAACGATATATGTTATTGGCTGTACAAGCCCTTTTTTATTATTTTTTTTTTGTGGTTTATAATTTTCTGGAGGGTCCCTTTGGTGGTGAATCGCAGAAAATTTTGTATGTTATAAGCTGGAGGGTCCCCTCGTAGGTGGTGAATCGCAGCTTTGTATTATTATTTATTATTGGCTGTACGAGCCCGTTTATTATTTGTAAAAGAAATAATTTTCTTATTGGTACTCTTAAAACTTTCTTTAAATTATTTACTTTGTTTTCCAAAATTTTTTTTTAAATATTTTTAAATTATTAATTTTCTCTTATAAGTTTCTTGTTTTTTCTTTCCAAAAAATTTGTTTATATATTTCTAAATTATTAATTTTCAAAAAATGTTCTTTTCTCTTTTTTTTATATTCTTAATTATTAAATTTAAATAGCTTAACTTATTCCTTACATAGATATCAGCTTCCCTTCCATGGCCGGTGACCGTGCAGTTGTCCTTTTTCCTCTCGGTACTTGGGCGCACTCTTTCACTCCCTCGATGCCAGAAAGTCAGTTCCGCTGCTTGCTTTCCGTACTGCTTATGGTACTTTTGTTGAGTTGTTTGTCACTTTTCAGTACTACATATGGTACTTTTTTGAGTTGCTTGTTTAACACATTGCTCGGGCGCCAGTTATTGCCGGTTAAATGAAAACGGCTTAAAAAAAATTTGTTTTTGGTCAAAAAATTTAAATTTACAATTTTGATTATCACTTATTTATAACTTAAAAATTACCTATGCTAGCATTATTGAATTTACTTGTGCCGGAAGTTGGTTGCAATTGTTGCCTTACCGTTGGTCAGCATTAAATCCTACTGCGCGTGTCGGATGTTGATTTGTGAATTGCTTATCCAGCATTATCGCAGTTAACTTTAGTGTTGCTAACTTACACATATGTTAATTTCATACTTGCCCATATGCGATGTCTGTATGTATCTACATAAGTTTAAACAAATCAAAGTCAAGGTTATTGTTTTCTGAATATACTTATATGCAAATTTTATTGATTTACTATTATTTAAAATTAACAATTTAAAGATTTTTTATAAAATGTATAAGCAAGTTTAAAATGTTAAAAAAATTATAATGCAGAATTACGAAATTGTCCATTTGAAATGGAAATTTCTCACATGGCTTAATATATAAAAAAGTCATTGAATTTCATTTGCTTTTTTAAAAACAAATGTTGCACTTAAACAGGATAGAAACAACATTTATGTTTAAAAAAGCTAAGCTCAGTTGCAAAGCTAAAAAAGGAAAAAAAATGAGAAGAAGAAAAAAGTACCTGAAAATACAACAAGATAAACCTGAAAATAAAAGAAAAAGCTGAAAATAAAAAAACTTGTAAATAGAATAAAATGCTAAATATTAAAAAAAGTAAATATGTATTTTCAATGAATTCATTACTCACCCAAAAGTAAGATGTTCTTAAATCAAACGGTCTTGACTTGCAACTTACTTTAGTTTATTTAGTTTAGCATCGCGCTTCCGATGTCGTTCATTATTAATTTCTTCCTTTACTAACCATTTCGAGTTTTTGAATAACAGTACCGTTACCAAGTATTCTAACAACTTAATTTTATGAGTAAAACACTCATCGGTTGGGTCAAACCACTCAGGAAAAACATTTTCCTTTTTTTCTTTAATTGCGGACAACATCAGACTACGAACATTTGAACAGTGAGCATATTTGTTGAAGAGGTTGATGTACCACATGATCTGCAGTCGACACACTTCGAAGACCCTATCACTTGGATTGACTAGCCTTAAATCCGCGTCATCCTTATAATTTTTCGCTTTGATTAGGGCCTCCGAATAAAGCGATAAATCACTTTGTGTCTTTGTCATTGCTTTGGTCCATTTTTCGCAACGGATTTTACACAGAATTTTTTGGTAAATACCATAGTACCGCTTGATCTGGACGCCAGCTTTGTCGTCCTCTTCAACAAAATTTTTGTCTGGAATAGTGAAAGATTCCAGGTCGAGTTGCTCAGATTCCTGTTCGTTTCCCTGTACATCTAGATGACGACCTTCGGGGCCTAAGTTCCAATCTAAATTTATGTCGTCACCATTCTCACAATTAGCCCCCTTATCTTGAAAATGTTGAATCAATATTTTCATCGATATTGAACGACCTACTATATATTGGCTCTCATTGGCAGACGGATGGGTATTGATACCCTGACTAGCCCGGACTCTATAAAAAAATTTTCCAACGCGTCTTGATTCAGTTTCCCAAGGAATATATAACTTAATTCCTTTTGTTCCCTGAATAATTCTTGGCTCAACTGAATCATTCCAACAATTGTGGAACAGAACCCAGCTATACACCTACTGTGAACCATGTTCGGAAGTTTTATTGATTTCAAATATTAGCGGTCCCTTGATCACAGACTAAAGCTTTTACGTTTAGACCAATTGACTTTAGTGCTGTGATGTTCTTATTCAAATTTTTTTCTAATTTGAATGTAGAAAGTCCATTTTTGGAAATATAATATGAAAAGACATTTCCAATTGGAACTCAACCCTTTTATCATGAAAAAACAACACTTACTACTTAATTTCATTTCACGATGGCCTTCCCCATAATCCGCAAACCCATCAATAACATCCCTAACTCTTTTGTATGTTAGGTCAGTCTTAATTGATATTTCATCAAATAATAGAACGCAATTTCGTTCTAAAACGGACATTTTTTTTTTGAAATTTCCTCTAAATTTCCCATGACATTGGCATCGAACCCAGGGACAACATACTTTATGGGGCGCCATCGCAAAGGAGAGCTCTTGCTTGGTAAAGCGAAACCTAAATCGTCACGCATAAAATTATAGGATTTATTGGACATGTAACTAATGTTTTGTGCCAATGAACTTTCATCGTCACTGAAAATAGTCCGCTTGGCGACGATCATCCCAGCGAATGTTACAGCATCTTTGCTTGAATTTACATCCGCAACTATTGCACATTTAGTAAGGTCTTGATACCTTTTTTCCAAGTCTTTAATAATACCCTCTAACTCCTTGATCTTCTTATTCAATTTAAGCGCATTACTTTGATAGTAACGTGCCGATCGAGCAAATCGTTCACGACTATCTAATGCATAGCCCACGTCGTCATTTTGGGGCTCTAATTCTAATCTCTTTTCTTCTAAAATTGAATATGTGCCGAATTCCCTCAAAGCTATGTCGTCCTTCTCTTCTTTACTTCCTACAGCTACCTCAGGACGACCATAAGTTTTAGAAACGGGCGGGCACACCCAAATAGAGTCAGCACTAGACGAGCTACGACTTAGTGCTGAACCTAATCTGAAACAGGAAAAAGCCCCAGGCAATAGTTTGAATTTGGTAACGTACTGCGAATCGAAGTGATTTTGATAAATAAAAAGACTATCGGAAGGCGACACAACTAAGTTGCAAGCCTTTGCCCAACTTTCTCGAACATCTTTCTCATTCGGAAATTTGTAAAGTGTTTTCTGCCTGTTAACGCAATTAGAAATGCAGCATCTTCGAACCGGCAATTGAGCCGTCCACAAATGCTTAGGGGGTTCGTCATATCCTATTTATGTACATAAAAAAATTTAAAGAAATTGCAATATGTACGTATAAATATAAAATTAATGAAAATTTAAATATAATTTTTAAGATAAGAAATATATAAAAACTGTGGACTGTATGTCCACTAATATTTATGTTCAAATATACATATATAATATCTATGTTCAAATATATTGAGCATACATTGCATATATTGAACATGAAATGCATTGTCATGCAAAACAATGTTTGTAAATGTATGCACATGAAAACAAACCCAAGTTCACACAGCACATGTATATTAAAACAATAGGTAACATACATTCACACATGCAGGCGCGGATCCACGCGCCCCTGCACACATGCACATACATTTAGTTATATAGGACATTTTGAAGTATATAAAGCTTTGAAATTTTAAAATAAAATAAGAATGAAATATTTCTCAGCTTAGAAACGATCCAGTGGTAAGAATCTAAAGAATCTGATTTAAGTTTAAAGTTTGTTCATACAAATTAAATAGTTTGATATTACAATTCAAACAGAATTTGTTCCATTTCACATTTTATGTTTTTTTTTTGTTTTTTTTTTTTGAATTTTGAAAATATTAGCATATTCTTTATATGTCTAGAAAAATATTTATTTTTATTTATAAATTTTAGTTGCATCATAACTAATGAGTTTAAAACACTTCTATTACTATGTACACTTATGTATGTTGATATGTAAGTATGTATGTACATACATATCGTCACCTGAAATGCAAAATAACGTAACAACATTTTCGGAAATTTATAGTAGCATGAATGAAACACGAAATAAAATGGAACATGAGTGAAACAAAATTTTAATATTGGTTAATACTGGTTTATTTTTGTCCTCAGAACCAGAAAATGTTGAAAATATGTAATATTATGTATGTAAATTGAAGTAGTGAAGCGTAATCAGTAAGACACTCAGTTTAAAATTTTTTGATGATACGTTATTTTGCATTTCAGGTGACGATTTTTTATATCGAACACGAGATATTTTACAATAAAAATTAAGTTTTCATGGCATCAAAATTTCTTTATATTTTTCACAAACAACGTTTATGCCAAATAAAATATTTTACTACACTTCACTAGTTTATTCAATAAGCTTATGCTGTTTTCCATATTCTTGAAAACAACTTATTTATGACACTTTTCATTTAAATGAGCGATATGTACTTATACATATGTATGTATCTATGTACAAATTAAAACTCATGCACTTTTTAAATTAAAAAAACATCACTTACCAAGATTTAGTGTGGGCACAGCATGTGCCCTCAATTTTTTCACACCCACAGCACTTTGTTCAAAGTGCTTAATGCAAACAAATGCATTGCCGGTGGTTAAATCCTGCGTTGGTGGGATTCGTAAATTTTCCACCCACTTCAGGAACTCCTCCTCTCTTTGTGGAAATGAGAAGAATCTCCCGGAAGATTCTGTCTCACACACGCGAACGCGACACTTTCTAACAGTAGCCATTTTTAGTAGAAAATTATTTAAAACACTTTAAAAACGAATTGGCGACCGAGCTAAACTTTTCTCGACGAAATTCTATTAGAACTAAAATTCCATTGACGCTTTCTTTCAACTTTCATTCTTTTTCAACTTTCATTTTTGGCGCAATTTCCCCACCCAAATATATTAGGATTAGACGAAATCCAAATACTTGCATATACATACACACATACATAGAATACAAGAACTTTTCCACCAACCAGAAAACACCTGCATATAAATATAATATATATGTTTATATTAGCTTTAACGTACATTGGCTCTCTTTTATATATATTAACACATTTTTCCCATTGGCTCTAACAACTACTCAGTTCTGTTATTGTCGTGCCCCTGATGTTAAGTGGTGAAACACGCTCATCCAATACAGTAAATGTCCCAAAATTGAAATATCCCTAAATTTGGCAACGCGGTGGACCTTCTCTATAAATATACGTTCTCTGACCAATGTATTAGAATACTCTATTCAGTGGTGGATTTACATTAGGGGCACTAAGGGCTAGTGCCCAGGGCGACAAAATTTGGAAAGTAGAAAAAAAAAGTGAGCTGTCAGTTGACAGCTGGCAGATGTGAGTATCGACATTATTTTATAAAAGTAATAGTAGACAACGTATATTTATAGAGAAGGTTCACGATGTCGAAAATTTAGGGATATTTCAAGTTTGGGATTTTGGGATATTTACAGTTTTGGATGAGCATGTTTCACCACTTAACATCAGGAGCAGGAAATTAACAGAACTGAGCATTTTCAGTGTTAAATGAGAAAAAGTATGCTATTTCCAATGTTAAAGAATGTACGATTACAGATTCGCATATCTATAATGCACCAAAGACTCTGTATATAATTTATATACATATGTATGTACATATGTATATATGTATGTATATTTTCTACATACGTATGTATTTTATTTGAAAGCACACAAGCATGTACGTACAAATTGAACTATTTCATGATGAATTCCTTAAAACATTTTGAAATATGTACAGTTTGTCAAGAATAAGTTTACACATGAAAAATAATCACATTTTTTCAACTTCATTAGAAAAATATATTGCTTATTACTTCAGTTTACCTTATTTTTTTTGTTCGGTTATATGTAAATACAGTATTTAAAGAGAATTGTTAAAAAAAAAAAAACGGGAAATTCAATGGAAAAGCAAACAAAAAACAACAAAAACAAATATCATTACATTTTGTTAGTGTCAAGAAACTCTTTTCACGATGCGTTTTTTGTCATTACTTTAGCATGTGTTACACGGTTAACAGTACTTTACCGTTGACTATTCTTCGCCACGATATTTAAAATGATTTAGTCAATTAGTTGGTGATTAATTTTTGCTTTGTTCACGTCTAAAATTTCTGATATTGTCTCTTTAAAATGCCGGGCAAACGGTTATTGTTTGAAGTGGATCAACTATTGTACTATAATCACAAATTAGGTAAAACTGTTAGAGAATTATCAGAAATGTTTTCAGTAACTCCCAGAACAGTGTATAATGTGATAAGTCGCGCGGAAAATGAGGGAAGGCTAGAACCAAAGCGAGGAGGAGGTCCTAAGCCAAAGATTACTAAACGTGCACAACGCTTAATGATTCGGAAACTTGATCAAAATCCAAAAATTTCTGTTAGGGCTCTGACGAAAGAGCTCAACGAAGAATGCAATATTCAGGTTTCTCATGAAACACGACACGAATATGCATCAAGATCTGCAATCAAAAAACCATTACTGTCTGCACAAAATGTTGAGAAACGTTTTTCGTTTGCTATGAAGCTAAATTTGGAACCTGTGAACTATTGGGATAATGTCATATTCTGCGACGAGACCAAAATGATGTTGTATTACAACGATGGACCTAGTAGAGTGTGGCGCAAGGCGTTAACTTCACTAGAAAGACGTAACATCATTCCGACTGTGAAATTTGGCAAGATTTCCGTCATGATTTGGGGATGTATCTCATGTAAAGGAGTAGGAAATTTGGCTTTCATAGAAAACACTATGGATGCGAAACAATACGTAAATATTTTAAAAGCCAATTTACTAAGCAGTGCTGTAAAATTTGGATTTGTAACAGACAATAAGCCAAATTTCAAATTTTATCAAGATAAGGACCCTAAACATAAGGAGTATAATGTGAAGATGTGGCTCCTATATAATTGCGGCAAAGTAATAGATACACCTGCTCAGAGTCCGGACTTAAACCCTTAAAATTGATGGGCGCATTTAAAGAAAAGGTCATGTTGTCCGGATGGATGAAAACACTCCAGCTCTGAAAGTATTCGACGCAGTACCCGCCGCGGGAAGCAGAGGAAGAGGAAGACCTCCACTCCGTTGGAAGGACCAAGTGGAGAAGGACCTGGCTTCGCTTGGGATATCCAATTGGCGCCAAGTAGCGAAGAGAAGAAACGGCTGGCGCGCTGTTGTTGACTCGGCTATAATCGCATAAGCGGTGCCTACGCCAGTAAAGAAGAAGAAGATTTAAAGAAAAGAGTCGCTAAACGGCAGCCAAAGAACATGACAGCACTTAAAACCGCAATTCTGGAGGAATGACAGGATATACCTAGCAGCTACGATATGGAAAAGTTAATTCATTCCATGAAAAAAAGACTACAATGTGTTATAAATGCTAAAGGTTATCACACAAAATATTAATTGTACATTAAATCCAAATTATTACTTAATATATTTAGTATAAAAGACCGTGTCATCATTTGTGAAAAGAGTTTCTTGACACTAACAAAATTTAATGATATTTGTTTTTGTAGTTTTTTTCCTTGCTTTTGGATTGAATTTGCTGGTTTTTGTACTAATTCCCCTTAAATACTTTATGTAAATATAACCGAATAAAAAAATAAGTTAAACTGAATAAAAACGCAATATGTTTTATTACTGAAGTTTTAAAAGTGTGATTGTTTTTCATGTGTAAACTCATTCTTGACAAATTGTATGTAATAAAGTCATGTTTATGTTGTTACCAAATATTTTATTAATGTAGGTTTGATAAGATATGTATATATTTATATACAAGTTAATGACAGCCTCCACACAGCCACTTGACCATAACTGTAAACAATATTGAATCTTTACACTTTGTAGTTGTGCGGCCTCAAAAATTAAAATAGAATTCGATATACTTTTTCCGTTCACATTAGAATAAACCATTCTTATCTAAACAATATTTGTAGCCCTCACAAGAAGGCATAATAAAACCAAAACAGAACAGTTAACGTTCTGCCTAAAAATGCTGAATATGATATTAATGTAAATTGACACTTTCTTTGTTTCAAACTCAACTTCAATATGTAATAACTTTAAGTAAATAGTAAGTAAATGTATAAATATAAGTAACTTGGAAATAAAAGATAGATTTTGCCTCCGGTGATCCAGTCGACACGATCATTTCATTTTCTCTGCGCGTTGGCAGATAGAAAAAAAATATTTTTTTACAAATTCCCGCAATACGGGAATTAATTGGCGCCCAACGTTCGGCCACGAAAAACAAAATATCCTCGGAAAAGGATACGTGATCGTGGATCCTTATAAAAGATAAATAATAAAAATATAAAATCCTCGTGCGAAAGGTAATATCCAAAAAAGCATAATAATAATATCTCAATAAAAGTGAGAAAAATTAAAAGTTAAAACCAAAACATGCTATGCCGCGTAAACTAACAAAAAATAATAATACGAAATCTAATATATAACGCGTGTCGTGTCGCCAAAAAAAAATGTAATTAATATTAAAATAAAATAAATTATAAATATAAAATTAAACATTAATAAAACATATTATCAAAAACACACTAAAAACTAAAACAAATTAAAGTAAATAAAGCCATCAAACAAACAAATACATATCAACAACATTTGTGACTACAGCAACGTGAGAAATGCCGGAAAACTTATAGAAAACAGTGAGAGTAAAGACAAAACAACAAGAAGACAACAGAGGACAACATTGGAGAAAGCAGTAAGATTAATTAATCATTATTGTTAAGAAAAATAAATATGTTAAAATTATAAATTATATTTATATATATATTTATGGGGAACACCCAAATTAAACCTAAGTATATTAGATTATACTATTGTAAAAATTGCGGTGGAAATCACGAAGAGAAAAAGTGCCAAAGAAAAAAATAAAACATAATTTCTGGCTTGTGCAACCAATAATAAAATAAAATAAAGCTGCGATTCACCACCTTCGGGGGACCCTCCAGCTTAAAATAAATAAAAAAAAACTCTGCGATTGACTGCGATAAAATAAAAATATAAATTAAGGCTCGACCAGCCACATAACAAAATAAAAAAACCCCCATAACTTAGCTCAATTCTGCAAATCCTACATAAAAGGACCCTCCAGAATAAAAGAGCATCTCTTCCTAGAAGAGATTATACAAGAATAAAATAATAATAAAGTTCTTTCTCTAAACTAAAAAAAAATATAATAATATTAATTAATCATGGTTAATGAGGCAGGATTAACGGTAGATTTAATTACGCGCCCAATTGCGGAAAGCAATATTACAGTAAGGCAAGAAATTGACAGGTTAAAAACTCAAGCTGAAATTGAAACACACAGAGTAACAGATTTTCAGACGGAAATAATAAATGACAACATTCAGTGTCATGAGTCGCTAGATGTTATAAAATCCTTACCAGAATTTTCGGGAAGGATAAACGCTTATGTTAGCTGGCGCGAAGCAGCACATAACGTTATGAGCCCATATGTAAGAGGTAGCCGAAAGTACTTCGCAGCCCTTACGATTTTGCGTAACAAAATTACACTAGAAGCAAATGACACATTAACCAACCATGATACTGTGTTAAATTTTGACGCGATAATTGCGCGTCTCGATTTTGAATATTCGGACAAACGTCCAATACATATCATGGAACAAGAAATGAGTGTTCTACGACAAGGCTCAATGACGGTCATTGAATATTATAACTTAGTTAACAAAAAACTAACGTTGATGATTAATAAAACCATTTTGACTTATGGAGGGGCCGCACCAATAACAAAAGAATTGAATAAAAAGAATAGAGACCAGGCTCTTAGAATATTTATAACTGGACTTAACGCTCCATTAAGAGATATTATATTTTCCCTCTGTCCGGAAGATTTGCCCTACGCATTGGCCAAAGCTCAGGAATTAGAGTCCAATAATCAGAGAGCTCGATTTGCACAAAATTTTGCAAATGAAAGGACAAGAGTAAAACAGTTTTATTCAAGTAATAATTTACGATTTCCTCAGAGGAGCAACATGCCAAAACCAGAACCAATGGATATAGATCCATCTATGTCTAGATCATACCGAAGGGAAAATTACCCAAAGCCCCAACTAAACAATAGCCATAAATACCAAAATTTTGGAAAACCATTGGCCAGTACAAGCCATCAAGCCAATATGGACCAACCAAACAGGTATATTTCAAATAAAAACATCCAAGGAATAAAACGACCAAGGGAAAGCAATTATAGCTTTCGCCCACAAGAGAAAACTCAGAAGATAAACAACATAAATGAGAGTCATTTTTTAGGCAAAGAGGGGATGAACTCCCCTATCTAAAGCTCTACGACTCGAAAATAAAGAAAAGTTTAAAAGCTCTAGTCGATAAAGGAGCAACCTCTTGCTACACTAAGCCTGGGGTTTATAATAACAAAAACGAACTAGCCATTTATAAACGGATAAAAACCGTGAACGGCTATTCCATAATAAAGCATTACCATATAATAACCATATTTGGGGTCGAAGAAATTTTCTACGAAATAGAAGGTTTAGAATCGGATCTCCTCTTGGGATACAATTTCCTTAAAAAAATTGAGGCACTTATCGACGTGCCCAATAGGAAAATAAATTATATGGAAAAAAATAATAATAAAAACGAAGCAAACATTATGAACATTTATTTTAAAAATAAAAAAGAAGAAAACTTAAAAATCAAGGAACAAAATGTTTCTGCACATTTAACCGAGGGAAATATCAGTAAAAATAAAAAACAAAACAAAAGAACAAAAAGCTTCCGCTAAACCAACCGATAAAAATATTG
>JBAWJQ010006662.1:0-57582 GCA_037783105.1 Bactrocera zonata | reverse complement strand
ATAACAAGTTCTGCGAAAGATTTATGGTCCTTTGCGCGTTGGTCACGGCGAATATCGCATTAGATGGGCTGTATAAGATATATGACAACATTGACATTGTTCAGCAAATTGAAAGACAGCGGATACGCTGATTATCCGAATGAACGAATGCTTCGGGAAAACACACCAGCTCTGAAAGTATACGACGCAGTACCCGCCGGGGAAAGCAGAGGAAGGGGAAGACGTCCACTCCTTTGGAAGGACCAGGTGGAGAAGGACCTGGCTTCGCTTGGAATATCCAATTGGTAGCGGAAAGAAAAAACGACTGGCGCGCTGTTGTTACCTCGCGTAAGCGGTGTCTACGCCAATAAAAAAGAAGAAGAATAATCTAAGTATTGAAAATGTAGAGTGCGAACCTACAGTCGTCATAAGTAACAGGAGGGAAGTGCTGAACATCGCCCTGAGTAATGAAATCCTGACGTGGAGGCTCTCATGGTGGAGGGTGTCGTCAGAACCTTCACTATCAGACCACAGGATCTTGAGATTCGAGCTAGGGGTGAAGGTCATGCAAACCCCTCCCAAACGTATTCCCAAAAACACAAACTGGACCACATACCGGAATACGTTTGAGTTAAATCTAAAAGTGAAAAGGAAGCTAGTCAGAGGTACAATGGCTTTGGGACTGGAATGGCCGTGACAAGCGCGTATCACTGCAGCTGCTCCCCAAAAACGATCACCAAATGACGCAGCTGCCCCTAGTGGTCAAGAAAACTCTCGGAATTCAGTTAAAAGTTCGTAAGCTCTTCAACAAAGGCAAGCGTACTGGGAACTGGGAGGAGTACAGAAGTAACCTAAAAGCATATAATAAAGAGATTAGGTCTGCAAAGCAGGAGAATCTTAGAAATTTCTGTGAAAACTTCTCTTCTACATTAGATGCACAATACTACACAAAGCTCTGGCTAGGTGAAGGACAAACACAGATCTAGCGATTAAAAATGTAACGTACCAATGCGGAGGAGAGAGCTACGGTACGCTTGCGAGTGCATTTCTCGGATACAGTTGAGGAAGGCCAGTGTCTACCTGTCGCAGAGCAAAAGCCGTCTCGCCTAGATTGGGTAGTCGCAAGGAAACTGTTCACTGCGGACTCAGTCAGGTGGGCTATGGCCTCGTTTGCCAAATTCATGTAACACGGGGCGGACGGCATCTTTCCAGCACTTCTGCAAAAAGGAAAGCAGGTTATACTGCCATACCTTGTTCAGCTTATGAGAGATACCTGGCGCTAGCATATATCCCTGAACCATGGAGGACAGCAAAGGTGATCTTTATACCGAAAGTGGGAAGGAAGGACTACTCACTGGCTAAATCCTTTAGAACGATTAGTCTAATTTTCTTCCTTCTTAAGAGTATGGAAGAAAACTTGGACCACGAAATAAAGTCGATGGCTCTGATAACGTCTCCCCTGCACGCGAATCAGCATGCTTACAGAGCAGGCAGATCGACCAACACTGCTTTGTACCAGCTAACCTCCGAGATACAGAGTTCGCTGGAAACTTGGGAGGTGACATTAGGCGCCTTCTTAAACATCAAAGGTTCCTTTGACGACACGTCTCACAAGAGCGTGGCAAGGGCACTGGAGAAAAGGAATGTGGTGGCTCCGGTGCGCAGATGGATAGAGGCCGTACTGCGTACCTGAATAACTGAGACCACAGTCGGAGATACCAGTATTCGTCCGGGCACTACAAGGGGCTGCCCCCAGGGAGGAGTTCTATCCACCCTGCTGTGGAGCCTCGTCGTGGACGAACTACTTGTGTTGTTAACTAACAGTGGAATCCGCTGCCAAGGATATGCGGACGACATTGTTATCATATCCCGAAGAAAATTTGAAGGTACTTTCTGCGATATTGTACAAAGGGGACTAGGCCTGACCAAGGGTTGGTGCAGTAGCGTCGGACTAAACATCAACCTCTTGAAGACGACCACCATTCCGTTTACGAGACGCAGGTCTCGTTCCTGGCATCAGGAACCTAACGCTCGGAGTCAAAGATATAAGGATAACCAAATACCTGAGTCTCACGCTGGATTCCACGTTGCGATGGAAGCAGCATGTTGACCTAATCATGGTCAAAGCCACAAAGGCACTGATAGTGTGCAATCGACTGGCTGGTAAATCCTGGGGGTGTAAACCAAGGATTATCAGATGGTTGTTCACCATGGTAGTGCGACCAACTATCACTTATAGAGCGGCGGCTTGGGCTCCGAGAGCATCACAGACGTCGGTAGAGGCGGGAGCTATACTTACATGTCCGACAGCGGCACTTGAAGTCTTGCTGAAACTCACCTCGCTACACCTAGTAATTCCTTCAAGTCGCCAAACACACTCTGCTCCAGCAGAGGGGACTGGCAAAAGTAAAGTAATTTGCTATAAGTCGGTGCGTAGAGTTAAACCTCCAACGCAACTATAGCAATGAACGTATAGCCATATTAAGCGATAGCCAAGCTTGCCAGCTCTGCAGCATCCACCAACATGGTAAGACCGGAACCTTTCATAGCGGTTGGTCCCCACATCATAAAGGAGCTGCTCCGTAATGATGAAACAGTGGGTAGGGAGAGGCACTTGCAACAACTCCCAGGAATGCGCCATGCAAAGTTGCTAATGAATGGTTGCAACCTCAAAAGGTTTAAATATGTAATCCATCTCTCAAGGGAAAAACTCAGGTTACCAGTCGTCTTCTACACTGTCCATTGCAAGCTCAAGAAGCACTTATTTAACATGAGCCTAGCTTCTTGTGCAAATTTCCGGTTTTGGGACTTGGAGTCTGAAACTCCAGAACACCTGCTAATGGACTGCAAAGCAGTCTGTAGACGCTTGGATCCATGTTTCCAAATAGGGATCAATAGTTGAGACGTTTTCAGTTAGGAGAGTGCACAATAGACCCTAGGTCGCGGTGCAATTCTCATTTAACTATCTATCTATCTATCTATCTATCTATCTTTTTATCTATTTATCTGTCTATGACGAAAAGAGCGAAGATGTGCTCCTTGAGTTACCAACCAAAAAGTTGATTCGGTGCCATTGTTTTAATGGCAAGAGAAATAGTCGAGGACTCTCTCTGCAAAGTCGTGAAAAGGGATTCAGGTTTACGTTTATTAAACTTTTAAAACCTCTGTCGAAAACGATCATCGTCTCTTTCACAAAAACAAGTGTCTTTTTCGGTTAATTTCCACGCACTCACCGTTCTTGATTTTATCAAAAGGGAGAAAACACAAGAATTACGCAAGAATTTCACAATTAGTTTTTATTGAAAAAAAGAAGGGGGTCAGATATCTAACACCACTTTGGAGTTTGGAAGTTTGATATATGTATGTAAGTGTTTAATACGATTTTTTTTTTCCTTCCAAAAAAAAACTGGACATTCGCACAAAGTTGTAAACGTTGGAGCTCGGGGTCAATCGCACGGCTATCGTCAGCGGATCGCAAAAGAAAAGTGGTGAACTTGTTTCTCCGCCCTCTTTGTTCCCTTTTGGTTGTGGTAAAAAATGCAGTGGAAATGTAGTTATGCGTGATGTGGATGGTAGGTGGTGTCGAGATGAGTGTGGTGAATGAAGCGTGTTAGTGACGTATATTTTAATACGATGAGTGTAGAGTGTTCTGGATGCGGGATTATTGCTGTGGTTAAGTATTCGGTGTTGGTTACATGTTATGTGGGGCAGGAGACTGAAGCTCATTTAGCCATCCCGGCCCCTCTAGGCGAATATTTCAGCCTAGAAGTCGTTGCAATTGCTGGAGCGTGGCTACAACGGTGCTTAGGCCTAAGGTGCGGCGCGGACGGGGCGTTTGTTGCTGGCGTCGTGTCGACGTCCCATTCTGTTGGCGCCGGGTACGGGATGATGATGTGGTTGGCTGTCGATGGGATCGTGCATCCCGGCTTATTGGCGGTCGTCGTACTGCGCCACGGTGGTGGCTACCAGAATGTTGACCGATGTCGTGTCTGGTGGTTCGGTGCAGCATGGTGTGATGAGGCCACATACATATCTGGCACAGGTTTTTCCTGGGTAGTGTGCATGTTTATCTGTATGGAAGAGTGTTATTTTAATTGTAAATTTGTTGCATAAAGTGGATATGCTTATGGCTGCCACGTTGGGGCAGAAGTGGATCGTCAAGTTGATTCACCATTAGATTGTTTTGTTTTTTATTTTAAAATATTTATTGTATCGGGTTTATTCGAGGGTTTTTTCGTTTACGTTTCGATGTTATCGGCGGTCGGTAAAAAGCGTAGTTTAACGAGCGGTCTTGTTAACTTTCCGGATTGGGTACGGAGATCGATTACGCGAATATGACCGTCGGAGCCTTGGTAAAGCTTCTCTATGCGACCAAGCCGTCATTCGGTAGGGGAGACAATCGTTCTGAATCAGGACACAATCTCCGATATTTGGGCATTTTCTGTAGTTTTCCATCGGTACCTCTTGTGGAGGTCCTTGATATAGTCTTCTTTCCATCGGTGACTGAAATTATGATGGAGAATTTTAATTCCTTCCCATCTATTTAGTAAGTATAGCGACTCCACGCCTGGCTCAGGTGTGGCCAGAATGGGTGCTCCTTTTAGAAAATGCCACGGAGTTAGGGCTGTGAAGTCGGAGGGATCTTGCGAGAGAACCGTGAGGGGCCGTGAGTTGAGAACGGCTTCGATTTTAGTTAATAATGTCGTGAATTTTTCATAATTAAATTTGTAGCTGCCAGCTATCTTCTTGAAATGAGATTTGAAGCTCTTTACAGCTGATTCCCATAAACCACCTATATAAGGAGCGCTTGGGGTATAAATTGCCAATTGATACCTTGGGGGGCGTACTTTTGTACGATGTCAGGTGATACTTGTTTAAAGAAATCCACAAACTGTTTCTCTGTGGCTCGATGAGCTCCAATGAATGTTTTGCCATTATCGCTCATGATTTTTGATGGGAAGCCACGTCGAGCGACGAAGCGAGCACATAGCCTTTCATGAGAGTGGGAGACCTTAGCATGGACGCCTTTATTTGAAAAGGCCCAGCAAAATCAACACCTGTAGTGGAGGAAAATTGCAGCGTTCAGGTGGAAGTGCTGCCATAATCTGCGTTCGCATTTTTTGCTTATGCATAGTGCAGGTCTTGCACATGAAAATGCATTTCTTCATTTGGGGCTTCAGGCGGGGGATGTAATACTCTTGGCGTACCATATATTGCATGAGGCGATGTTCGGCGTGTAGCTTTAAATGTGGATGTAATTCAGGAATAATTGGGCAAATGGAGACTTCTCAGGTATGATTATGGGGTGACGTTCGTTGTACGTTAGGCTTGAGTTAACAAGCCGACCATTGGCACGAAGCAGACCTTTCGTGTCTAGAAATGGGTTTAAAACTAAGAGTGAGCTCTTTTTGTGAATTGGCTTCGATTCTCTTAGTAAAGACATGTCGCGGCTGAAGTTGATGCGATAAGAGCGACCTTTGCTTTTTGTAAGTCTTGATGTGTCAATGTATCGCATTGGGGTAAGTGGCTCCTTTAACTTTAAGTTTAAGGCGCTCTAAGAACTTGAGCACGTAGGCGACTGAGGGCTCGAGGGAACGATGAAAATCGTTCAAGGATGTCATTATCCTCCAATATTGTGTGATAGGTGTCGATTTTTCGACTTCGGGGGCAAGAATCGGGAGATTCTGTTAACCATCGGGGGCCACTCCACCAGAGGGTGGTGGTGGCAAGGTGCAGGGGTTTAAACCCTCTTGTACCTAGATCAGCAGGATTGTCAGCACTGGCTACGTGTCACCAAGTGGCTGATCCTACTAGGTCAAGTATTTGCGCCGTTCGATTAGAAATATAGGTTTCCCACGCGTGTGGTGGCTTTTCTAACCAGGCTAGAACTATTTCGGAATCAGACCATAGATATAATTTGTATTTTGCCATGTCTAAGTGGGTCTGCACCATGGAAGATAGTTTTGCTAGAGTTCAAGTCGTAGGAGACTTAGGGTTTTTAGAGGCGCAACTTTTGCTTTTGCCACTAGTAGGTGGCTTGTAGTTGCGGTATCGCTTTGTGTGCGCACATATATAGTGGCACAATATGCCTTTTCAGAGGCGTCGCAGAAGCCGTGTAGTTCCACTTTGTATTCGGGGGAATAGTTTACCCACCATGGAATTTGTATCTGCGAAATGTCGGTCAGATTGTTAGCGAACTGGGACCATTTTTCTAAGCGAAGAGGTTTCACTTGTTCGTCCCAGTCAGTTCCGTCTAGCCATAATTCTTGGATC
This sequence comes from Bactrocera zonata, assembly GCA_037783105.1. Taxonomy (NCBI): domain Eukaryota; kingdom Metazoa; phylum Arthropoda; class Insecta; order Diptera; family Tephritidae; genus Bactrocera; species Bactrocera zonata. Next base: position 51,330 of record JBAWJQ010006662.1, on the reverse strand, counting down.
AGGATTTTCGCTTGTATCATAATTAGCGAAAGCCATCCTGCGGGGTCGAAAAGTTTTGCCACAAAGGAGAGAATTTGCCGTTTTGTAATGGCGGATAATGCGGATATGGACTCAGTCGTGTACGAAAACTGGTCCGATATCGCATTCCATTGGATGCCCAATGGTTTTGTTGTACTTTCCTTTTCGAATATAAGGAAATTAGTATCCAACAAATTGTCGTTTGGTATATTTTTTAAGATATTTGGGTGATTAGCTGTGATTTTTTTAAGGGAAACCCTGCGGTGTTGAGGGCCTTAATCACTTGTGATAAGGACTCGTATGCTTGTAAGAGGCTGTGGCTCCCAGACAAAATATCGTCTACATACGTTTGTGTTATTAAGACTTTTGTTGTCAGAGGAAATTCTGACTTTGTGTCTTCTGTCAGTTCGTGGAGTGTTCGGATGGCTAGATATGGGGCACAATTAACGCCAAATGTAACTGTTTTCAATTTAAAGTCGCGCAGTGGACTATTGGCAGATTTTCGGAAAATAATTCGTTGAAAATCTTGATCATCTTTATGAACAATTATTTGTCGATACATTTTTTCGACATCCCCATTTAATATGAGGAGCATTAAATCTGGTTGGAGTGTGGGTCCCGTAAATAGAATATCATTTAGGGAATTCCCCGAGCTAGTGGATCTCGAGGCATTAAAGACAACTCTAACCTTTGTGGTTTTTTTGTCAGGCTTTACTACTGCATGATGTGGCAAGTAGAATGAGTAATATTTGCCTTTTATGATTTTTTCGCATGGACTTACTTCCTCCATGTGATCTAAATGAAGGTATTCTTCCACGACACCATCATAATCTTGTTTAAGCTCACCTTTTCTAAGTAGGTTTTTTCCATACTTAGAAACTGCTGTATTGCAGAGATGCGAAAGTGACTTAAGGCGAGTGTGTCTGGAAATTGTTGTTTTCGAGGTAGTCGTACGACATACCGACCATTATCTGATCTAGTAGGTGTGGCTTTGTAAAAGTCTTCACAATACTGATCTTTTGGTGTTGTAATTGAAATGGGCAGGAGTTCTTCTAGCTCCCAAAATTTTCTCAATTGTGAATTGAGGTACTCGTTTGAGATTTCCTCAACTTGAGTTGTCATTGCTGTGACTGGTTCCGCAACTAGTTCACTTAGGACCCAACCGAGAATGGTATTTTGCGCCAGTAGTGTTTTTGAAATTTTTTCAACACCTTCTAGTATAATTTGCGATATTAGATCGCTGCCTATAAGGAGGTCTATTTAAGCGGGGGTGCTGCAGTTGGGATCTGCTAACTTGAGGTGTGAAACCTTTTCCCAATGCTTGCTATTTATATGATAGCTTGGAAGCATGTTCGTGACTTGCGGTAAGACTATTGCATCTGCTTGAATGCGCTTATCCGCTTGGGGGGAAATTAGGGTAATGGGGCAAATTTTATTTGAGTGTTCTACTACTCTTCCGCCCATTCCCGTTATTTTATAATTGGCTTATTTTGTTGGCAGTTTTAGCCTATTTTGTGCCCTAGACGCTATGAAAGATCTTTGTGATCCTTGGTCTATTAGGGCCCTGAGATTAAAAAGTTCTCCTCGATGTTCTATGGAGACGACTGCTGTGGGTAGTAGTACCTTACTTTGAATCTCGCTGTGAATCGTTTGAGTTTTTAATGCCTTAGAGCAGCATGGTGTCTCTTGGCAAAATTCGGGATTTTGTGTTTCGGGAATTGCGGTTGCAACTAAACCCGTGGCTCTTTTTGAGAAAGCGCTGCTTTTTTAAGTGCAACAAAGAATGATGCCTTTTGTGGCAATATCCGCAGTTGAATTTGCTTCCGCAATTATTGAGGTTGTGTGAGTGGGACAAGCAGTTTGTACAGAGTCTTTTTGATTTGACAAAGTTGTTCCTTTCATTGATATTAAGTTTTTTAAACTTTTCGCAAGATTTTAGCTTGTGCCCTCCTTTACACAGTTCGCATGACGTTAATTTATTTTGTTCAGATGTGAACGATTGATTTTTAAAAAAGCTTCTTTTTGAACTGTTGCTGTTGCTAGCTTGAGGTCTAATGAAACTTCGATTTTGGTCGTGTTGAACGTTTTTAGTTATGACCGTTTTTTTATCTACTCTTTCCGCAATTTCGTATTCGTAGTTAAAAAATCTTTCATCTGCTGCCACGTCGGGCATTTTCTTCCCGATGAGAGCGATTACTCCTACAAAAGCAGCGATTTTTCAGGTAATATGTTACCAGTATGGGTTCCCAATTGTCTGTGGGAATATTCTGTGTCGATAAAACCGACAAACAATTTGAAACAGTGGATTGAAGTTTTATGAACTTTTCACTTGTTTCTTTCTGAATTTTTGGTAAATCCATTAATATGGTCACTTGTTTGTCGACCAATATTCTTTCATTCTCATATCGTTCTTTTGGAGCTTCCCAAGCCAAATTGAAATTATTGTCATTAAGAGCGAACTGTTTTACTATGACGCCTGCTTGACCTTTTGTTTTGTATCGGAGGTGATACAATTTTTGCACTTGTGATAATTTAAGATGGTTTATGTACACGGCCGTAAACATGTCCTGGAAGGACGGTCATTATTCATAACCTCCATGAAAAATTTCTGTATCGCATGCTGGCACTTTAAAGTGAATGCCTGAACAAGCCTCTTGGCTTTGAATTTGTGGCAGCTCTACTCTCGGTTGTGGAGTAGGTGCAATTGACTTTGTTAGTATTAATTGATCAGACATCATGGCTTTTGTCTCTTCATATTGGTCAAGGCAATTTTCATACTTGGCGTAAGCCGAGGATTTGAAATTTTCGGGTAGATCTGAGTCGTCAATTTCTACTATTGCGTCATATGTAGATTGGAGACGTGTCCAGAAATTGCCAATATTTTGATTTTTGATTTCTAGCACCGATTCAGAGTTATCTTGAATCGGTGAAGATGAAAATCGAGTGCAGTATCTTATTAAGCTGTCACTCTCAGAAATGAATTTAGCGTAAGAATTATCTTTCCCCGTTTTTTGCCTTGTAGCACCTTGTGTCGAGCGTGTATCTTCTGCAGGTGAACTTGGACTTTTGTCATCAGAAATCATTTGCGGAATTTTTAAAAATTGAGTAGACTTAGAATCTTTAGAGTCTGTGCTCATTTAGTAACAATAAATTAATAAAAGTGGAATATATTTTTCAGTATAAATTCAGATGGATGTAAAACCCGAAAACTCTCTTGCGTAAATAAGAATTTTTATTTCCGAATTTGCGAGTAATGTATTAAAATACGCGTATATCGTTTTACGTATTTTTTTGAAAATATTTAAACAAATTATATATTTAATATATTGTATATAGTATATGTGTGTACACATATATATATAATGGGTTGTCAAAAAAGTCTTGCGGTATATTTTTTGAATCAATTCGTGTGGCACCCATACATTGAGCTTCTTAGTGACTCCAAGCTTCTTCAAATGGTTTATAACGGTTTGATGACTACTATGCTGGTCTCTTTCGACCAATTCAGCGATTTTATCGCAATTTTCGACGTTAGGCCTTCCGGAGCGTGACGCATCTTCGACCACCTCTACACCAGAACGAAAACGTTGAAACCATCGTTGTGCGGTTGAAATAGAAACTGTATCGAGTCCATAAAGTGCACAAATTTTATTGGTGGCTTGAGATGCATTTTTGCCTTTATCGTAGTAGTACTGTAAAATTTGCCGTATTTTCTCTTTATTTTGCTCCATGTTTGCGACGTTATAACTCACGAACGACTTAAAAGAAACGACAATCAATCAAACACGTGTTAGCGCGTGAAATAAGCTTTCCAAAAAGGTATAGCATGTCCCGATGCGACGAATAAGAATAGAACTACGCGCTTTCAGCGCCATCTAGCCAAAATACCGCAAAACTTTTTTGGCAACCTAATATATACATATGTATATATATAAATATATATTTTGAAGTTATACTTCTTATACGAGTTCGGAAAAGGTTGCGATAGATTCAGGTTTCGCAACCTTGCGCAACCTTGCTCAATAAGAATCTATCGCAACCTTGTCTGCGAAGATGTTCGAGTAGCAAGGGAGTGCTTTCTTTCGGCACAGCTCGGCTTTTCTACCAACAACACAATGTTGCCATGCTTATGCTGTTGTTGTTTTTGTAGAACAATGTTTAAATTTTTGGGTGGTGACATATTCACATGTGCGCGCATATGTGTGTTTGTATGCTTGTGCATTATTGAAGTTATACTTCTTTTTCTTTCGTTTGTCTTTCATTTCTGCGAATTCTCAACTATTTTGTGTGACTTTTGTTTGATATACTCTTCGTTGGCCTTTGAAAAATTAAGACTATACTTCACAGAATCATTTCTGTAGTTAGTCTTCATTTACATTTTTGAAGTTATACTTCTTATACGAGTTCGGAAAAGGTTGCGATAGATTCATATTGCGCAACCTTGTCTGCGAAGATGTTCGAGTAGCAAGGGAAGCGGTCACAATCGGTGATCGTTTCTTTCGGCACAGCTCGGATTTTCTACCAACAACACAATGTTGCCATGCTTATGCTATTGTTGTTTTTGCAGAACAATGTTTCAATTTTTGGTTGGTGACATATTCACATGTGTGCGCATATGAATGTTTGTATGCTTGTGCATCATTTCTTTCGTTTGAGTTTCATTTCTGCGAATTCTCAACAATTTTGTATGACTTTTGGTTGAAATAATCTGCGTGGGCCGTTGAAAATTTAAGACTATACTTCATAGGATCATTTCTGTAGTCAGTCTTATGGGTTGACAATTCACAAGTCTCAAAGAGGAACTTTCAATGAAATTGTTTACTATTAATATTATCTCAACAGTTAGTTTATGTCGCACTGTCAAGAGCTGTTACCATTTAAGAAGTTTATAGAAAAAATTTTATCATGGCATTGGAAGCAATGACAGGTCATGTCGCGCTTTGCGAGATGAAATGATAAAATTACGTCAAAATCCAATTATCACTTTAGAAAAAGAATTGTTCGAGTTTCTTAGCACAAGAAAATGCTTATCAATAATATCATTCAATTGTCAAAGGCTTCGTGCTCATGTTGATAATTTCTCAAATAGAGTGTTTAAACAGTCAAACATCTTGATGTTATCATAAGCATTTATAGCAGAACCAGTGAAAAACGCTACTGCCTTCCTTCCTTTTCCCTCCTCATCAGCAAAATGTATGCACAGTGAAAAACGTTGTAAAAACGCAGAAATCAGCCATCTTTGTTTGTTTTCATTTGAACAATGTTGCCATTACCCAATACGCATATATAGTTTTGAGCACATCTATGTTTTCAATTACAATTTCTTACAATATAAAATATTTAAACTGGAAACAAACTATTAAAAATAGTTTATATATTTATAAATAAAGCATTCGACTCCGATTTTGAGTTATTTTAAGAAAATTTCAAACATATTGAACAGATTGAATTATAAAAGTTGATAATTACTGCAGTGTATCGATGTTGGCAACCCTGCCTTGTGAGAGAGCAATCAACTGCGCCGTTTCTGCGGCAAAAATCCAAATGTCGTGAACTCTCACGTCATACCACGTCAAAGAGAAAAGGGAGTAGTGTTTTTCACTGTTCAGTTACATTGTGCGCCCATAAGATAGGTCGTGCCAGCTGTCTCGGGCCACGATTTTACGTTTTTCACTGGTTCTGCTATTATGAACGACAACGAGCCTCCTGTATCCGTACCAAATTTTGATTTCGTTGTAAGATTTTAACGAAATGAAAAAAGAAATTCGGCGTTGCTATTTATCACAATGAGCAAGACAAATATCATATTCTCACTCCTCATTTAGACATAGAGGCTCCGTACGCGAGTGATGCTGATGTCACGATATCAACATCAACAAGAATTGGCGATTTGTGTGCGGTAGAATGCCAAATGAACCCTACCGATAATCATAATAGTAAAAAATTGAATTTAATTGCCATTTATATATCACCAAATTCATCGATGAGAGATATAAAATTGTTCATCGGTAAAGCTTTATTATCGTTGTCAACTGCAGGTTCGCAAGCTTTTGCAGATATTATCGGAGAACCAGTAGAGTATAGCGAACAACCGGTACTCCTTGCGGGAGATTTCAATGTAAATTTCTTATTGCCAGAGGCTGGAACATTACTGGCATTCCTCAGAGAGAAATTTTCATTAGAAATGATCAATGGAAGAAATGATTCTACGACATAAGGAGGTACGACTATTGATACGGTATTCGCGAGAAATATGGATAAAATAGATGTAAGACATTTCATATCGTATTTTAGGTATCATAATCCAATTGTAAATATCATAGATATCAAACCGTCAGAACCCAGAAATGATATAGGAATTAGACTTTGCTTTAAAAAATGTACATAATAAATTTATAAAATGTGAATTTAAGAAAGTGTTGGTCATTCCACCATATTTCCCTCTCGCTAATATTCTTTCATACAAAATGATATGCATTTCTTGGAATATCACTAAGAAGTATAACTTCATCCGCGCGTAGGGACTCCACGCACCAGTTTTTTTTTTTCCTGTGCACGGACTTGTTTGTATGTATCTCGTATGCACTCTCGTAATTACAGGCGTCAATACTCTTTGTATATGTGCCTGGTCTCCATGTGATGCGCAGTAATATAAATAAAGGTGTGAAGCGAAGACAAAAGAAATGTTTGCCAATGTAAATATATGTATGTATTTGTTGTTGTACCGGACCGTTTATGCATTAATAAATATCAATAAATGTCGGATAATTATTGCAAAATTTTAAATTCGATTATTTTATATTTAATACTCCCCTAAGGTGCATATATATTCAAGTATATTTAAGTATATTTATAATATATAATGATGGTATTGCTTTTGCGGTCTTTTGTTGTTGGGCGATACGAATCAAAAGAGAGTTCACCGTGCGCAAGTGTTCACCTCTTTATGCGAATATGTTATTCAAATTTTTAACTTCGTATAATATAATACGGAGTCGTTTTTAGTTAATATGCATGTATGTATGTTCGAATTGATTGTTTCTTTTCTTTCTCTTTTTGTCTTTTTATTGTGCCTTTTGCTTACTTATTTTTGATATACTGCTTGCTGTTTTGAGGAACAGAAGGAGTATTGCGGAAAATCTTGCAAGTGGATACTTGAAATTAAATTGTTGTTTTATTAGCTTGTTGTGTGCGTTTGTAACACAGGGGTAAACAATTAGGCAAATAAAAGATTTTTTTTTTACTATTTTATATATATAGATCATATATATAATTAAAATTTTCCCGGTTTGTGCCGTTCAAACGGATTATCTTAATTATAGATCCGTTTGTTATCATACATATATACATACACATAATAAATAGAAATGAAAAACGGTACACTTACTTTATCTCGCCTCAAGGGGGTTTTTTGGGGGAAAGTAAGGTTTTGGTTTGTTATTCCTTGTGTGCTCCAGTTTTTCTCCTTTTCCGATTTTATGTTGTATTAATGTTTTTTGCCCGATCGCGCCCAAATTTTGTATTAGATTATATTAATTAGATTTTTACAACGCGGCGCGCTCGTTTGATTTTGGTTTGTTACTTCTTATGTATTATAATTTGTTTAAAAAACTTAATTTTTGTTTTATTATATTTTTACACATGAACATGTAATTATATAGATATGTTCATATATATATATGTGGGAAGCGATGACAGGACAACACGTAGTGGACACACCTATTAATACGTACGCATACTCACCTCACTTACAAAGAGCAACACTGACCTATGACAATAGGCAGCACTGATAGGGCACAACCAACTTAACAAACAGGACAAGAGGACAGTCGGTAAACAGTCATCACACATATAGGACGGTCAAACGGACGGACTTCACATATTCAGTTTGTACATGAACATTTAACATTTATGTATTTAAAAAAAAAGTGTATGCTAATTATAAAGTTGAACCAAGTGCGTTTATTTGGAAGGGCTATCCTACAAATATGGTGTCAGAGTGAGATGGTAGCCCCACGAAAAAAAAACTTTTAAATTGACATTTTTTATATTTCAAATGTGAAGTGCGCGTAAAGTTATTAGATAAATAAAAACGTTTCCATCAATGTGTAAATTTTAACTTTTTATCAAAAGTATTAAACGTGCGAAAAGAGTTGTACTTTGCAAAATATACATATTTACATATAAATGCAAAAGGAACGGTGTTCAGAAACATACAGACATATAACGGACGCCTATTAGAAAAGCCTAGAATGTAGCGGTGAATGCAGTGATTAGAAGCAGAGTAGCGGATGAGTAGCAAATTTTAAGCAGCGTAAAATTTTTTTGTACGAGACCATCAAGTCAGCAACAAGTAAGATCCAGAAAGCAGCCATAAAGTAAAGCAACATAGCAGCAAAGGGTAAGAATATAAAGAAACAGATTATTAAGGCGAGCGTCAGGAACGCACACGTATGCGGCGTCCGTAGCGGTAGAAGCAGAGAGGGTAGCAACAAGACATTCGTAGCGGTGTAAAGCAGAGAGGGCAGCAACAAGGCATTCGTAGCGGTGTAAAGCAGAGAAGGCAGCAACAAGGCGTTCGTAGCAGAGAAGGCAGCAACAAAGCTTTGGTAGCGGTATAGTAGCAGAGAAGTGAACAAATACAGTAGCGGTAACCAAAAGAGGACAACTATAAAACAATTCACAAGTACAGTTGAGGCGAATAAAGTAAGGCCATATAATTTTATATTCATATTATAATTCAATTCAATTTAATAAATTTTGTAATTCAATTTCATTTTACAAACATTATTCCAATATTATTATTCGAAATAATTTTAATAAACTTTGTAACCATTTTCATTTTGTAACATATTGTAAAATTTTTTAAGAATTTGCGGAATTTTATATTTTTAATACGTATATAAAATTTAAAATTTGTAATATTTCACTCTTCCTTAATTTGTATTGATATTGATTTTGTAATTGAATTGGTAAGAGCATTGTAAGACATTGGACCGCGAACAGATTTTAGCATTGACTGTGGACGGACTTAGGGAAAACTTGGAAGGGTTGGGATTAGTAGCTAGTGGACGGAAAACCGTACTGCAGGACAGATTGCTGGAACACTTCGGCCTGAATGCAAGCGAGGATGAAGCCGATGACGCCGCTAGTAGACGTAGCGTGAATACACCGATTGTAGAGCGATCGATGTTTACACTTCGTGATGTAGAAGATTCCATGACTCCATTTAGTGGTTCAGGACAGCCTAATTTTGAACAATGTCTACAAGACTTCGAAGATAATGCGGAAGCTGTACAGTGGAATGAACTACAGAAATATATCTATGCCATGCAATTACTGAAGGGAGCTGCAAAGATGTTCGTACGTGGTCAAGTTGGTATTTGTAATTGGAGTTCGTTGAAATCAGCATTGAAGAGCGAGTTTGGTACCACCGTATCAGCAATTGATGTACATCGTACATTGAGGAACCAACGTAAATGACAGAACGAAGATATGCGTGAATACCTATATTGTCTGATGGAAATCGGGAAACCTATAAACTTAGATGACCACAGCCTTATAGAGTATTTCGCCGATGGTATTCCGGATTCTAAAGTGAACAAATCCAATTTATACCAAGCAAGGTCTATCGGTGATCTCAAGGAGCAGATTAAAATTTACGAACGAATCAACGCTGGAAAGCCTCCATTCCAATTTGCAAATCCGTTCAAATCATCGTCGTCAAACAGAGTAACATCGAATTTCAATCAATAGGAAGTGTTTTAGATGCGGAGAAAGTTCACACATGGCTAGAGATTGTCCACAGGGCAGATTCACCTGCTACAGTTGCGGAAGAGAAGGACATAAAGCATCCGAATGTAAAACTTTCGTCAAAGTCAACAAGCTAGAAAGGGGTGCGAAAGGGAGTATGAATACAATGAGGAAGATAAGCAGGAACAGCAATTTATTATTCAAAGATTTGATTTTACGGCACCTAGTAGGATGCCCCAAACGATGTCTGCGTTAATTGACACTGGTTCCGATTTGTGTCTAATTCGGAATGATGCTTTGTTGATGCTACGGTTTGATGTTGAATTAAGTAACGAAAAGAAGTATTTAGCTGGCATTGGCAACAGCGAATTGGTAACCATGGGCAGTTTTACGATATCAATGGTTATAGACAATATACCTTTGGAAGTTAAGTTTCATGCCGCAAATGAGCGTGATTTAAGTTATTATGTCGTGATAGGGAATGATATCCTGAAGCAAGTAGATTTGATAGTGACTGAGAAAGACGTTAAATTTTGCAAGAAAGGGTCGAAGCAGATAAAGGGAGTGCAGCAGAAGACCGGCAGAAGTGTTTGTACCGAAGAAGTTTCATCTGAGGCGTGTGGAGAAGAAGTTGGTGCCAAGGGGCACGTAGACGTGGCTAATGAACCGCGTGGACGCTGTGAGGTGTAGAAGGGTGTTTCAAAGGAACACGTGATGTGCGATAGAAGGCACGACATACCCGAGAATGGTGATACTGGAGAGTACGTGAGGGCAGTCAGAGAACTGCGTGGACACAGCAAGGTTTCGGATGGTGCCATCAAGAGGTACGGAGGAGAATCAGATTCAGAGAAGCACGTGGAAGAAGATAGTGGACTTCGCAAACATGGAAGAGGGTCGAGTGGAACAATGGAAAAGTACAGCGTAGGCGTAAAGGAGCGCTTAGTTGTAGAGTCAACAACTAATAACCGAGCCTAAGGAGCTGATAGTATGAAGCGTGGCGAGGCATCAACGTCATTATACGGAAGTGCCGATGTATGCGCTGTAAAGAGGAACAGTATGGAACAAGATGAGAATCGGATTAATGAATTGATTGGCGAGTTTGGAGACATTTTTTTGGCTTCTGATATGAGTGTAGCATCACATATCGATCTGCAGCATCTCAGTCACACACATGCGGTGATGATAGATAAGTTGATAACCGAGTATCGACCAGCGAAGAACGTGAAGTCGCCTGTCGAGATGAAAATTGTAATGAAAGACGAAGAGCCGGTATACGAGAGGCCGAGGCGAGTATCCTACGTAGATAAGATTTGCGTCGATGAGCAAGTTGGACGATGGTTGGAAGAAGGGGTCATTAAACCCAGCACATCGGAATATGCATCAACAATTGTTCTGGTACCTAAAAAGAACGGTGAAAAGAGGATATGCTGTGATTATAGGAGATTGAATGCGAAAATACTAAGGGACAATTTCGCGATGCCATTGATGGATGAAGTAGTCGAGTGTTTGCAAGGTGCCCAGATATATACGACACTTGATTTGGTAAATGGATTTTTTCACGTGCCCGTAAGCGCCGAATCCACAAAATATACGTCATTTGTTACGGGTACCGGACAGTATGAGTTTTTGTATGTACCATTTGGAATTTGTAATTCACCAGCAGTGTTTGTGAGATTCATTCTTGCCGTATTTAGAGATTTGATAAAAGATGGGATCGTGATTGCTTGCATGGATGACCTTATAATTCCTTCCAAAGATGAATTCGAGGGCATCAAGAACTTGGAAGTTGTGCTGAAGACAGCTGCAGCTAGTGGATTGCGAATCAATTAGAGCAAGTGTAAGTTTCTGGTGCGGAAAGTTGAGTTCCTGGGTTATATTATCATGAATAGTTGCATAAAACCATCCGAGGCGAAGACAAACGCCATCAAACAGTTCCCGCTGCCACGTGATAAAAAAAAAGCTATGCAACGATTCCTTGGACTAACCTCGTACTTTAGGCGATTCATCGAAGGTTACGCAACAATTGCGAGACCATTGTCAGAAATGTTGAAACAAGATGAACGACATGAACTAGGTGATGAGCAACTAACAGCATTTCAGCAACTAAAAGCGGCACTAATCAATGCGCCAGTTTTAACGTTATACGATCCGCGAGCAGTAACAGCGGTGCATACAGACGTATCGAAATTCGGATATGGGGCAGTACTATTGCAGAGGAATAGAGATGATCAGAACTTTCATCCAGTCCAGTATATGAGTCGGAAGACGAAACCGTGTGAGGAGTTTTACCTTTCGTACGAACTCGAAGTCTTAGCCATCATCGAAGCACTCAAGAAATGAATCAAGAATGAAACCGATTGTAATGCGTTCGCCATGACGATGAAGAAGCGAGACGTACCCTTAAGAATTTCGCGCTGGGCAATATATTTACAGGATTTTGATTACGAAACAGAGCATCGAAGTGGCACTAAAATGAGGCACGTAGACGCGTTGAGCAGAGTTTCCTGTCTACTCATGGAAGACTCATTGCGACACCGGTTAAAGCAAGCTCAAGAAGAGGACAATTGGGTTAGAGCTGTACGGAAGATTTTAGAAAAGGACGAATACGAGGATTACTATATGAAATACGGCATATTACACAAGGACCTCATCAAAGAGTTGATAGTAGTACCTTCACTCATGGAGGAGGAAGTGATAAGGATAACACATAAACAATGTCACTTCTCCGGTAAGAAAACCCAAGACATAGTGGAGAAAACATATCATATTCCACAGTTGAAAGCGAAAACATCTCGCGTAGTAGAAAGCTGTATCGAAAGTTTGGTAAACGAAAACAAAGTAGGGAAAAAGGAAGGCTGGCTGAATCCAATTAACAAGGAGGACTGTCCTTTAGGTACATACCACGTCGACCACGTTGGACCTATGGAAATGTCGAAGAAATCTTATAATTATTTGCTTGTGGTTGTTGACGCATTTTCCAAATTTGTTTGGCTTTATCCAACAAAAAACACGGGAGCAGAGGCAGTAGTTGACAGACTTAGGAAGCAGTCGTCGGTATTTGAAAATCCAAAGCGCATAATCAGCGACAGAGGCTCCGCATTTACGTCAACTCTTTTCAAAGAGTACTGTGAAAGAAGGTATTCAGCATCTAACAATTGCCACGGGTGTTCCAAGGGGGAACGGACAGGTTGAGCGAATACACAAAATCGTGATACCTATGATATCGAAACTATGCACGAAAGTCCTGGTGAGTGGTACAAACATGTAGAACGCGTACAACAGACTATAAAGAACACTCCACCTCGTAGTACAAAAATATCGCCGTTTAAAATATTAACTGGATTAGAAATGCGAGTGGCTGAAATGCCGAATCTGGAAGAGCTTTTAGAAAACTTTGCAACAGAAGAAATCGTCTCAGAGAAGGAAGCGATGATAGGACAACACGTAGTGGACACACCTATTAATACGTACGCATACTCACCTCACTTACAAGGAGCAACACTGACCTATGACAATAGGCAGCACTGATAGGGCACAACCAACTTAACAAACAGGACAAGAGGACAGTCGTCATGGATAAATTGATACGAGACTCTTCGATTCGAGAGATAGCTGTCAAAACTCGCATTTTTTATAACATTTGGCAGTGATGCCACTGCTGAAAAATATTAGCTTGGGCATTTTATAAACAACTTTTAGATATTTTGCAGTTTCCACACTACCACTGAGGTATGCAAATAGGGCGTTACCGATATTATTTTTGGGTGCTCGGTTCCCCAGTAGGCCTATATCACCCATATATGTAAATAAATACAAATATATACATATATAAGAAAAATTGTACTTACAGTAACAATTAAAAAAAAAAAAAATCAAACAACATAAATAATGATTGTTTAATTCAAAAGAACTGCACAATAATTCTCTGCGGCTATATATAAAATTAAAAATACTCAATTTAAAAAAAGAAGTACAAAATTTTTTAAAAAGCAATCTGCACCCAGTCTTCAATACAAAATTTAAAACAGAAATAAGAAATTAATATTAAGAGGCAAAAAAAGAAACAAGGGTTTAAAAAAATTTGGAAAAATTAAAAAACAAATAATACAATTTTGCCAGCCTATCCTACAGAGGAGTAACACAAACTTTACGAGGAAGAATATTCTCGTCCTGACAAAAAGAGTTAAAACAACATTCGAATCGCAGTTGTTGCAGCAGAGAAAGGGTCTGACATGTTTCATTCTATCGAATAAAATTTGGCCTACTCCTATTCTGTGACAGGTGGATTCAAATTCTCTATTAAAAATATCTTCTAACTCCTTAATATAGTCTAAAAATCTCTGAGGTGGTTTAATTAAATTGCACCTGTCAATTTGCCTCTGTTGAATGAAATAAAAATCAGTTGAAATCTCTTCTTCTCCTAAATAAGGTAATGGTTGGGTACAAGTGTGTGTCTTAAAAACTTTTAAATAAAGGTAACCGCAAAAGTATGCATATGCATTCGCTTTCAGAAAATCTACTTCTACATCCTCTAATTCTGCCTGATGGTCTAACCTTAGCCTATTAAATTCGTGTTCTGGTCGAGGTAAGCCTTGAAATTCTTGCCAAGATAAATCTTGGACTAAATTATCATTGCACACACTTTGGAGAATTTGGCTTGATAAGTCTGGAGAAAAATGTTCGTTCTGAGCTACTGGTTCGCAGTTTCCATTTATAACTACGTTTGCGTATCGCAATCCCCATGACTTCCTAAACAAATTACAGAACATGTAATCCTAATCTGTCCAAAATAATGCTCTAAATTATCCTGACAAAGCCGTCTCGTTTGTAGGTGAGTGAAGCCTGCGTGTGACAAAAAGCGCCACAAACGTTCCAAACTAGAAATGTTTGTTTTCCAACCATTAATATAATTAAAATTATTAGTTATGTCAGACCCTGCTTCATCTTTTACCCTAATTGTCTTCAATAGGTCGGCAGCCTCACGAAGAAATTGTGTTTGCTCTGGGGTGCCCGAAAAAACTTGCTTACACGGTAAAATTGCATCAAGTTTCCGACTGTTAAACAATAAAATATATAAAATATATTCCGCGGTATTACAAAAAGTAGAAGAAGGGGAAGTCAAACGCCCTGCACTGTAAACTGCGAGCATACCGGAAGCGACAGAGTCGCTGAAAACTTGGGTAGCTAGTTTAACACTCATTTTCTGAAAATTGTTGGGATAAAGGTGCGCATCGGTAAGTTTGGGTGCACAGCGGACTGGATTTTGAGAATCTTTATTGTAGAAATGTACAATATCGGACCAGCTAACTAAGCGCGATTTAAAACTAACTCTATTTTTAAAGTTTTCTAAACAATTCCTAACACTCTTTACAAGATGGGGACAATCACTGAAAAAGTATATTTCCTTGCCATTAACCTGAAAATAGGGACGCGCTTCAGAAACTCCTAACACTCGAGCTAAATTAAGAGAATTCGACCCCTGATCACAAGCAAAATGGCAAGGTATGAGACCTATATTCTGCAATTGGGTAATGGCCTGAAAAATATATTTTTTGGCAACATCACCTTTACAGGAACCATGGACAATGAAATAAGCTAGAGGATGGGTCCAAGGGTCGCCACCGATACCTTGGACCAAAAGAGTCATTGCACTGGTACCTATTCTACAAGTTCGATTTTCATCGCCATAATCTTCTAATCCTACAATTTTATCATACTTTGGCAAGTATTGCATATGACTCTTCAGAGCCATTTCATCACATAAAATGGACACATATTTTTGTTGAGTTGTAAAGCCCCGGCTTCTCAACTCTAAACACTTGAGAGTACTGTTATTACATCCTGGGTCACGGGGTCATTTTGAAACGAACTCATCAAGTGTTCTCTCTTCGGAAAATCTAAGGAGAGACTTTAGGTGTCTATAAGCTAAGGGAGACAGAAAGTATACACCTAAAGCTAAGGTTTTGAAATAGCGGTCGTATCTACGACCTTTAGGGTGCCTATTATTATTTTTTAAACTATTTTCTACTATGGTTTTAATCTGTGGGGGAAGCTGGCTACACAAATGCATAGTAGAATTGAACCCCTCTTCGGCGTCTTTTAATTGTTTTTTTTAAATTTGCATATTTCAGCGAAAGGTCTGACAACTGGTACTGCAAATAACTAATTTTCCTATCTTTTTCTTCTAATCTAGCCTTCAACTTCCTATTCTCCTCAACCAGTTTGTGCTCTTTACTAGTTACAGCTGTCAGACGCAAATTAGTTTGACTCCCCCTGTCTACAAAGCTTTCATCTTCAAATGATGTTGTAAAACTAATGTCTTGATCCGTATGATCAACAACACTATCCCTCATTTCTATTTTTGCCTCTTCTGCCACAGATGCGAGCAAATTTAGACCGCTCGTATCGTGACACTGAAGTTCGTTTTCTTCCACCAATTGTGGGTAAAAATCGTCTGCCCCCATTTCTATCGGAGAATTGGGAGCCAAAATTTGATTAGCTTGAAGACTGGGTGCAGGTACACATTGTAAATTAATATTAGGTACTGCAAAGGTCATCAATTTTTTTCCATCTTTATTTCTTTGGAGAAATGGCGCTCACAGGCGTACAAAAATTAGGGCCTGTTTTGCCCCACACCAAAAAGATTCAGCCAAATTTTAAATCTAACAAACAAAATAAATAACCCATAACCTTAAAGCCATAAATAAAATATTTGATAATTTATTGCTACATTTTTCAACCAACAAACGCAAATTACAACAACCAACATTTAAAAACATACTTAAAACAACTTATATTAAAACTAATAGAAATTAAGAATTAAAGACTAAAACAAAAAGATGACTAGTATCTAATTCATGCCTTCTATCTAATATTATTTTGTAATATATAACAATAACAACTTATATTAAAACTAATAGAAATTAAGAATTAAAGACTAAAACAAAAAGTTGACTAGTATCTAATTCATGCCTTCTATCTAATAATATTTTATAATATATCTTCTTCTTCTTTACTGGCGTAGACACCGCTTATGCGATTATAGCCGAGTCAAAAACAGCGCGCCAGTCGTTTCTTCTTTTCGCTA
This sequence comes from Bactrocera zonata, assembly GCA_037783105.1. Lineage (NCBI taxonomy): Eukaryota > Metazoa > Arthropoda > Insecta > Diptera > Tephritidae > Bactrocera > Bactrocera zonata. The sequence continues at coordinate 34,472 of JBAWJQ010006662.1, read as the reverse complement.
CGTGGCGCCAACTGGATATCCCAAGCGACCTGGCTTCTCCACTTGGTTCTTCAAACGAAGTGGAGGTCTTCCTCTTCCTCTGCTTCCTCCGTCGGGTACTGCGTCGAATACTTCAGAGCTGGAGTGTTTTCGTCCATTCGGATAACATGACCTAGCCAGCGTACCCGCTGTCTTTTAATAAGCTGAACTATGTCAACGTCGTCGTATATCTCGTACAGCTCATCGTTCCATCGAATGCAATATTCGCCGTGGCCAATGCGCAAAAGACTGTAAATCTTTCGCAGAACCTTTCTCCCGAAAACTCTTAAGGTCGACTCATCGGTTGTTGTCATCGTCCAAGCCTCTGCACTATATAGCAGGACGGGAATTATGAGCGACTTATAGAGTTTGGTTTTTGTTCGTCGAGAGAGGACTTTACTCTTCAATTGCCTACTCAGTCCGAAGTAGCACCTGTTGGCAAGAGTAATCCTGCGTTGGATTTCCTGGCTGACATTGTTGGTGGTGTTAATACTGGTTCCTAAATATACGATATTATCTACAACTTCAAAGTTATGACTGTCAACAGTGACGTGAGAGTCAAGTCGCGAGTGCGACGACTGTTTGTTTGATGACAGGAGATATTTCGTCTTGCCCCCTTTCACTGCCAGACCCATTTGCTTTTATTCCTTGTCCAGCCTGGAGAAAGTAGAACTAACAGCGCGGGTGTTGAGGCCGATGATATCAATATCATCGGCATACGCCAGCAGCTGTACACTCTTATAAAAGATTGTACCTGCTCGATTAAGTTCTGCAGCTCGAACTATTTTCACCAGCAGCAGATTGAAGAAGTCGCACGATAGCGAGTCGCCTTGTCTGAAACCTAGTTTGGTATCGAACGGATCGGAGAGGTCCTTCCCGATCCTGACGGAGCTTTTGGTGCTGCTCAACGTTAGTTTACACAGCCGTATTACTTTTGCGGGGATACCAAATTCAGACATCGTGGCATAAAGGCAGCTCCTTTTCGTGCTGTCGAAAGCAGCTTTGAAATCGACAAAGAGGTGGTGGTCCTTTCACGGGTCTTTTCCTAGATTTGGCGCATGGTGAATATCTGGTCGGTTGTTGATTTGCCAGGTCTAAAGCCACACTGATAAGGTCCAATCAGTTTGTTGACGGTGGGCTTTAATCTTTTACACAATACGCTCGATAGGACCATATACGCCATGTTGAGGAGACTTATCCCACGGTAGTTGGCGCAGATTGTGGAGTCTCCCTTTTTATGGATTGGGCATAGCACACTTAAATTCCAATCGTTGGGCATGCTTTCGTCCGACCATATTTTACAAAGAAGCTTATGCATTCTCCTTATCAGTTTTTCACCGCCGTGTTTGAAAAGCTCGGCCGGCAATCCGTCGGCCCCTGCCACTTTGCTGTTCTTCAGGCGGGTAATTGCTATTCGAACTCCTTCCTCTTCGGGCAACAGAACGTCTGCTCCATCGTCTTCGATTGGGGAATCTGGTTCGCCTTCTCCTGGCGTTGTGCGTTCACTGCCATTCAGCAGGCTGGAGAAGTGCTCCCTCGATAATTTAAGCATGCTCTGGGCATCGGTGACTAGATCATCTTTGGGGTTCTACAAGAGTATGCTCCGGTCTTGAAACCTTCTGTAAGCCGCCTTATTTTTTCGTAGAATTTTTGAGCATTACCCCTGTCGGCCAGCTTATCAAGCTCTTCGTACTCACGCATTTCGGTCTCTTTCTTTTTCTTTCTGCAAATGCGTCTCGCTTCCCTCTTCAGCTCTCGGTATCTATCCCATCCCGCACGTGTTGTGGTCGATCGTAACGTTGCGAGGTAGGTAGCCTGTTTTCTCTCCGCTGCGACACGGGAATCCTCGTCGTACCAGCTGTTCTTTTGCGTTTTCCGAAAACCAATGGTTTCGGTTGCAACTGTACGTAAGGAGTTTGAAATGCCTTCCCACAGTTCCCTTATACGGAGTTGTTGACGAGTGCCGCTCTCTGAGTGCAAGCTGAGTAGAAAATCGTTCTGCTGTCTTTTGTGATTGCAGCTTCTCGACGTCGAACCTTCCTTGTGTTTGTTGACGTGAGTTTTGAATGTTGAAGAACTTCGCTTTGATGCGGATTTTGGCTAGACGTTCATTCACCGGAGTGAATGATAGTACTCTGCGACGAAGTCTCTCTCCCACCACGAATCCCACAGCAAACTTGCGCTCCTTTATATGGCTACTGTAGTAAATGCCACAAGGACCTACTCGTCTTTGTCCTTGTCCCGTCCATCGAATTTTTTGGATTACGGTGATGTCAGCCTTTGTTTTCACGAGGACATCAATCAGCTGGGCAGCGGCACCTTCCCAATTAAGAGACCGGATATTCCAGGTGCATGCCCTTAATTCGTAGTCCTTATTTCGTTTGCCTTGGTCGTCATCAAAAGGGGGGTCACTAATCCGAGCTTGTTGTTCCTTTTCATTGGTATGATTTTTTACATGGCGGGTCCCAAAGCCAGCGCACAACCCTGCGGAGGGGACTTTTCGCCTTCTCACTTTGGCTCGCCTTCAAACGGATGTTCTTAAGCTACCCAGAGGATACTTGGTCAAAGACCGGAAGTCGTGAGCTGCTTGAGTCATATGTTAAAGAATCGTTTCTAGCCACTCCCAAGTGAATGGCGATCAGAGAACTTTCCTCACTAGCGTGAACTTCTACACATGACTCCATTTTCCCTTGCCTCAATATATAAAGCCTTCAGTGAACAGACGCGGATACGGATACTAGTAGGTATGCAATTGGAGGCGTTCTATCACAAATCAGTAAAGGGCTTGAAAAAGTGGAAAAAACAAGAACAAAGAAAAACCAATTTCCGCTACAAAATAGAGTTAGCAAAAAGGACCATACAGTGTGCCCTTCACGTCAACAAAGAATATTATTACTTTAACAGTTAATTGGTAATAAAACCATAATTAGACTGTGTGGTCTTCTTTGTGTTGTGACGGCGACGCTACACGAGATGAAGAAATTACGCGAAATGACGGTGCAGTTATTACAAACACGAAACGCCCAAAATCACTCCATTGAAAATTTTCCAATGAACGACGACCTTGAACAATCAGTGAACAGCGACAACAAACATTGAAAACAGGGGCAATGGGTTAGTTCGTAAACGCAGTAACTTGGTTGCACTGCATATTTGCAGGGGCAACGCGTTCGTCAAAAAAACCTGCGGCAATACTGCTCTTCGTCAAAAGTTTTTTAATGCATGCAGTTGGCAGCACTTCACCAAATTGTCGCAGCCATTGCAGTAATTTTTTTGAAACTGCGTAGAACCAAAGGCGAAATGGAAGAGTGAGTAAAATGATTTCTAATTCTACACATGTCTTTAATTATTAATATGATTGTATAATAATAATAGGCCTTATTTACATTTAGATCCCACGAATTTCCAGCAAATTATATAAAATTTTTAATACGAACAAGGCTGGACATGGAGTCGGAGTTCCAGGAAGGAAGGAAAAAAAAAATCATTCCCATGGGGGAGAATTCTTGAAATAATTAAAGAAAAAGTTCCAGAATTTAATTTATCACGGGATCAGATTTCCCGTAAATTTGTGAAGCTCTTCTGCACATATAAAAGAATTAAAAAGCGAAATAGCTTAACAGGGCGTGCTGCAAGTGCTTGGGAGTTTTTTGAAGAATTTGACGATGTGTATGGAACGAGACATTCCATTAGTACGCCCCCTGAGAATTTGCATTCGTCTTTGTCACTGCCAAGTACAAGGGATGGTTCCAATGTGGTGGAAGATATTGGGGTTTCGAATGACTCTCCAGGAACCTCGAACAACACAACATCGACCAATCTCGGCAGAAGGCGTAGGACAACCAGTGCCAATGAGTCTCTGGAATTCCTTAAGGAAGAAGCTAAAAAGGAAAAGGAAAGGCATGATCAGATTATGGAGCTTGAACAGGAAAAGATGCAAATAGAGCGCGAGAGAATACAAACCATGGCTAGCCTTAGAGATATGCTTCATTTTAGACAGATAAGATGATAGTATTTAGTCTTAAATATGAATATGGCTGTAAAACAGAGCAATTAGTTTTTTTTTTATTTTTACTTACGAATAATTTTAAGTTGTTAATTAGTACACAAATAAAACACAATGGATTCCACTCAAAAGTATTTTACTTATATTTATTTAAGAACAAAACAATGTTGTCAAATTGCGCCTTATAGCAATTCCATCTAAATCGTCATTTTCTTGAGGTGCCAGTGAAGTACTTAGGTGATTTTCATTTTCTTCATTTATGACGTTGTTTTTTTCTGGTAATCCAACAAGATATTCCGAAGGGTTTCCTCTATTTATAATAAAGTTGTGCAATATTTTACAGGCAAATATTACCATTGATGCTTTTTTGAATGACCTCAAGTTTATATAATTTAGTATTTTAAACTTTTGTTTCAAAATCCCATACGACTGCTCGATAAAAACACGAGTTGAGCTTAAGCAGTAATTAAAGTTTCTTTCTTCTGATCTTAAATGCCCATTATCTCTGTAAGGTGTGAGCAGGAATTTTGATAAAGGATAGGCAGAATCTCCTAAAATGACTGCATTTTCAGCAAGTTCCACTTCACCGGAAATAATTCCTTTATAAATAGGGCTAGTTTTCCATACATGAGCATCATGGCAACTGCCTGGACATCCAATAAATACATCCAGAAAGCGAAATTTACTGTCGCATATGGCCTAAACATAAGAGTTAGCAGAAATTTTGTGTTGATAAAACTGAAGCTTAAATACACAAACCTGAAAAATAATTGTATGATTTCCTTTTCGGTTGTAGTAACTAGTCGCATCATTTTTTGGAAGCGAGATGTTGAAATGCGTCCCATCTACACATCCCACAACAAATGGAAAAGGATTGCATCGGCTCCTTTCGAAATGTTGCATTACTTGCCTTTGTTTAACAGCAGAAGGACATATTATTTCATTTTTTAATGAAGAAACCATTTTAATAATATTAAAAAATATTTTATGCGTGGTTCCCTTCGCAACACCAAACCGGTCACTAAGCTCGCGAAACGTGACGTTGCTGTTACCCAATTTCCACAGCGTTACATAAAGGCACATTTCAAGGGAATGCCCCAACCGGCCGCGCAATGATCTGGTCCAATATGGTTGGATAGAGTTTCGCAATATCTAAAACACAAAGTAGCACATTACATACATATCAAATTCAACAACTAAAAGTTAAGCTTACCATAAAAGTTGATCGCGCCATCCGAAAATGCGATTGAAATACATCCTCTGGATAGTTTTTTATTATATTCAGGTAATTGCTCACTTTTGGTACGGACCGCCTTTTCTTTTTTAGATCACTTTTTAGTAAAAGATTTCTTCTCTTTACTTATTTGATCCTTTTTTTATTGTAATTCAATAAAATATTCTTACTCTGAGTTTCCTGGTTATCAATAATTCCGTTAATTAAAAATTCCACTTCTCTGGCGTTCGTAAATGCGAAAAAATTCTTCGCAGCACAATCGCAATGGCAAGGCAGTAGAATCAGCTGATTGTGCAGTAGCAACCACAGCCGGCAAGAATGCAGCAGGGTTGCACAAAATTACTGCGTTTACGAACTAGCCCAATATTTCAACGTACGGGCATATGCGACACACATAAGTAAAAAAATATTTCAAATACCCTGCCAGAATTTGATTTATAACGAATTCCAAGGGACTGGATATCTTCGTTATGTAGAAAAGAAAAAAATGTTGTTCCTTTTAAAAATTTTTTTTGGTAGTAGTCAGTTATTTTGGAATAAACTAAATTTTTCCACTTTTCTTCTTCAATATAATTTTCTAATACATTTATAGAAGTAAGCACAGTACTTGGTACGTTCGTTTTCATTTCCAAATAGGTACGAAAACTTTCAAAGAAGAGAACTTTCAAGAAGAAAGTTGTCCATACGAGGTGTGTTCAAAAAGTATCACGAACTTTGTGTTTTTTCAAAAATTATTTATTTATTCATGAATATCTATTTAGTCTCCTTCAAAGTTATCCCCATGAGATATTATACACTTGTGCCAACGGTTTTTCCAGCCTTCGAAGCACTACAAAAAATCCTTTTTTTATCTTCTTCAGCCCCTCCTTCGATGCCGTCTTTATCTCGTCAAGAGAAGCGTAACGTCGTCCTTTCATAGGCCTTTTTAGTTTAGGGATCAAGAAAAAGTCACAGGGGGCCAGATCTGGGGAATACGGTGGTTGCGGCATCATTAGTGTGTTGTTTTTGGCCAAAAAGTCGCGCACAAGCAACGATGTGTGAGCAGGGGCGTTATCGTGGTGCAAAAGCCAACTTTTGTTCTTCCACAAATCCGGGCGTTTCTGGCGGATTGCTTTGCGCAAATTGCGCATAACTTGCAGGTAATATTCCTTATTGACCGTTCTTCCCTGTGGCAAGAACTCATGATGCACCACGCCCCTGCAATCGAAGAAAACTGTCAGTTATGATTCGCGATACTTTTTGAACACACCTCGTATGTCGCAAAAAATGACCTGTGTTTTCCATTTCGAGTAGGAAAAAAGGAGTAGAGGCAAAACAATATCCAAATATACCAACCATATTTTGAGATTAAGTAATTTGGTCCGATGAATTCAAATTCGAGCAAAGGAGTTAAAAAACACGTAAGGGAGAGTGTTGTAAACCTTCTGATCGCCTAAAACCACAGTGCATATAATCATCAGTGAAGAATGGAGGATGTTCTCTCATGGTTTGTGGCTGCTTCTCAAAATTTGGTGTAGGTAGTGTATTTAAAATCGATGGACGAATGTCAATTGCTTCATACGTTGACATTCTTAGCGAAAATTTTAAAATAAATGGGGAAAAAGTGATCTTGGGGTCGTTTATATTCCAATAAGATAACGACCCCCAAGGCACATCTCGCTTGACTACTCGCTTTTTTGAAGAAGGATTAAAGAAAAACTGGCCTGGCTAGCTCAGTCACCAGATTTAAATCCAATTAAGCATTTGTGGTTAATTTTTGATTCCAAAATACTAAAAAGCAGCCGTACAAACATGGAATAATTTTTCTTAGAAACAAAGTGTCAACTTGACATTATTCCAATGAAAATATTAGAAAATTTGGTTCGAGGCAAGCCAAAACGTCTTCGTGCAGTAATTCAGAATAAAGAAGGCAATATTAATTACTAAATTTACTTTTAAGCCAAACGTTTTGTATTTTTTCAAAATTTATACCTTCATTTGACCACTTTTTTTTAAGAACCCTTTTTTTAAGTGGAACAAAATTTTTTCTTTCTATTTTCGTAAAAATATATATTAATTTATAATTTGTTACTTAAATACCTATGTAAATGTAATATTATTGTATGAATTATTAATTGTTTATTTTAATAAAACTGCATTGAAAGAACGTCTATAAAATTTATACTTTCATTTGATGCCTAGTGTACGTACGGACGCAAGCTCTATAGGCCTTGCAAGCGTTTTATTGCAAGTCGAGAATGGACAACTGCGCCTGATATTATATTTTAGTCACTCCACTACAAACAACGTTTCCACAGCTATGAGCTTGAAACGCTAGCGATCATGGGATTGTTGGATTGGTTCAAATACTACGTCAACGAAAAGAATTTAAGAACCGGTTGTTGAAATTTTACATCGACCAGGTTTCCATATGGTTTACATCGTTGCGCTGAGTCACGCACCTTATGAAGAACCACACGAAGTAGAAACTGCTGATATCAAAATCTCCAGGATAATCATTGGCACGGCAGTATTCAACTACAGGACGAGAAGCTTAAGAACATCGTTATCGAAATGCAGAATGATGCGAAATACGCCAACTATGTCTTGAACTGAGACGTCTATGTTGAAAATACGACAACATACTATTCAGGGGTGTTGTAGAATCTGATAGTTTCCGGAATCAGAATTGAAACCGATCTAAAACAGTAGTTGATGTCATGAATTCAGATATTATTGGTTTGATATTCGGTTTTGGGTGTCACGGAAACCAATTTTATCGGTTTTGCTATCAGAAACAAAGCAAGAAGATAGGCGCTCACAAATTTGAAATGTAAGTTAAGAAATCAAGTTAGTTTATTATTACGAACTAATTTATCTTTATTCTTATAGGGGAAAACATAAGTATAAAACACAAAATGTCTTAAATATTGAGTTTTTGAAAAAAAAAATCCTGATATTTAAAGATATTAGAGTTACAAAACGTAATAAACGTAATGTAACGCCCAAATGCGTCTTTAGTCATTCAATAAATGTTATCTCTTAAACTCGTTCTTTAATTCGGAACTCATTAAAAACTTTAATAGGATTGCTTCCAAATGTATTAATTAGCAAATAAACCGCTGATTCGAATATTAGTTTTGCGTATGATCGAGAAGACGAAAATCCAAACAGATTCTGAGACATCATTGAAAATCAGAATTGGTTTGCAATTCTGACAACTAATCAATTCTGTCTTGGATTCCACAACACCCCTGATTATGGGTAGTTCCAAAACAGATGAGGTTCCAAATACTTGACGAGTTCCACGATATAGCTGGTTATATGAACGTTGGCAAAACAACAAGACGAGTATTCATTCTGTTCTGATTTCCCCCAATGCGCAGTTACGTGAAGTGTAATATTAACTCATGTATGAGTTGTGTTTTTGAATAAAACTTCAGACTGACGACGAAAACGTTAAGAAGACACCACTTACTTCAATTCAAGTATGATCTATCATTTGGGTCAGTTTCCAAAAAGTTCGAAATGCAACGAGCATGTCTTGGAGTTCATAGACTTTCACGATAATACGAGTAGTCAAAAAACTGCAACAAACCTAGTAATAAAGGTGTCGAATCGTTAGATCCGTGCACGGATTGGCAAACATACGAAAGAAAATTATGTGATACGTCAATCGTATGCTGTGATTGGCATTAATTTACAGTAGTTTTTAAACTCCTCATAATAGATGTATCGTTGAACAAAGCATTGGAATCTTAAAAAGACGTTGGAGAATTTTAGGATATGGCAAGAGAGGAAGGTATCATCCAACAAATTTAAAATAATTTATGACTCTCAAAATTGCAATTCTGATCACACACAAGAAATTGACACCGAGGTAGCGAACCGCAATCGACCAAACGGTAAGAAACCAATTAAATTATTTTGTAATAAATTTTATTTAAAAATGTATATACTATAATAAACTATGTAAATAATTTTATTTTTAATGTTAACTAAAATACAAACAAAATTGTTCATATAAATAATTTAATTTTTACGAGTAATGATGTATTCCATTGATTGGTTTATTATGTTCTTTATTACGAAAAATTATAAAAAAAACATATAAAATTAAAAAAAAAATACTCACATTTCCATAAATTGCGATTGGTATTTTCCATTCGAATGACATCTCCAACGAACGGATAAGTTGTCATCATGCCAGATTACGATAGAAGCGTTACGATCACGTATCTCATAATACGAAATACAGACTTTTACGTGAAGAGTGATACGTTCACGGATATAATCATTTAACCGCAATTATTGTTAGAAATCACGAGTTACTTTGAAATGCTTGAACGTTTTGTATCCGATCAAGGAACGGCTTTCAATTCAAAAGATTTTCTAAAATTTTGTCATGAAAATAACGGTAAACACGTTCTAAACGTAGCTCGTACGCCAAGCGCTAATGGGCACGCTAAACTTGCTCATTCTTCTGCTTCTTCCTAATTGGCGTTAACACCGCTTACGCGATTATAGCCGAGTCAACAACAGCGCGCCAGTCGTTTCTTCTTTTCGCTACGTGGCGCCAATTGGATATCCCAAGCGACCTGGCTTCTCCACTTGGTCCTTCCAACGAAGTGGAGACCTTCCTCTTCCTCTGCTTCCCCCGGCGGGTACTGCGTCGAATACTTTCAGAGCTGGAGTTTTTTCGTCCATTCGGATAACATGACCTAGCCAGCGTACCCGCTGTCTTCTAATTCGCTGAACTATGTCAATGCCGTATATCTCATACAGCTCACCGTTCCATCGAATGCGATATTCGCCGTGGCCAATGCGCAAAGAACCGTTAATGGCAAAATCTTTCTCTCGAAAACTCTTAAAGTCGACTCATCGGTTGTTGTCATCGTCCAAGCCTCTGCACCATATAGGCGGGAATTATGAGTGACTTATAGAGTTTGGTTTTTGTTCGTCGAGAGAGGACTTTACTCTTCAATTGCCTACTCAGTCCGAAGTAGCACCTGTTGGCAAGAGTAATCCTGCGTTGGATTTCCAGGCTGACATTGTTGGTGGTGTTAATACTGGTTCCTAAATATACGATATTATCTACAACTTCAAAGTTATGACTGTCAACAGTGACGTGAGAGCCAAGTCGCGAGTGCGACGACTGTTTGTTTGTTGACAGGAGATATTTCGTCTTGCCCTCGTTCCCTCCTTGTCCAGCCTGGAGAAAGCAGAACGGATGTTGAGATCGATGATACCAATATCATCGGCATACGCCAGCAGCTGTACACTCTTATAAAAGATTGTACCTGCTCGATTAAGTTCTGCAGCTCGAACTATTTTCACCAGCAGCAGATTGAAGAAGTCGCACGATAGCGAGTCGCCTTGTCTGAAACCTAGTTTGGTATCGAACGGATCGGAGAGGTCCTTCCCGATCCTGACGGAGCTTTTGGTGCTGCTCAACGTTAGTTTACACAGCCGTATTACTTTTAAAGGCAGCTCCTTTTCGTGCTGTCGAAAGCAGCTTTGAAATCGACAAAGAGGTGGTGGTCCTTTCACGGGTCTTTTCCAAGATTTGGCGCATGGTGAATACCTGGTCGGTTGTTGATTTTCCAGGTCTAAAGCCACACTGATAAGGTCCAATCAGTTTGATGACGGTGGGCTTTAATCTTTCACACAATACGCTCGATAGAACCTTACACGCGATGTTGAGGAGGCTCATCCCACGGTAGTTGGCGCAGATTGTGGGGTCTTCTTTTTTATGGATTGAGCATAGCACACTTAAATTCCAATCGTTGGGCATGCTTTCGTCCGACCATATTTTACAAAGAAGCTTATGCATGCTCCTTATCAGTTCTTCACCGTCATGTTTGAATAACTCGGCCGGCAATCCATTTGCCCCGCCGCATAGTTGCTCTACAGACGGGTAACTGCTATTCGAACAATGTAACGTCTGCTCCATCGTCATCAATTGGGTAATCGGGTTCGCCTTCTCCTGGCGTTGTACTGCCATTCAGCAGGCTGGAGAAGTGTTACCTCCATAGTTTAAGTATGATCTGGGCATCGGTGACTAGATCACCTTTGGGGGTTCTACAAGAGTATGCTCCGGTCTTGAAACCTTCTGTAAGCCGCCTTATTTTTTCGTAGAATTTTCGAGCATTACCCCTGTCGGTCAGCTTATCAAGCTCTTCATACTCACGCATTTCGGCCTCATTCTTTTTCTTTCTGCCAATGCATCTCGCTTCCCTCTTCAACTCTCGGTATCTATCCCATCCCGCACGTGTTGTGGTCGATCGTAACGTTGCGAGGTAGGCAGCCTGTTTTCTCTCCGCTGCGACACGGCACTCCTCGTCGTACTAGCTGTTCTTTTGCACTTTCCGAAAACCAATGGTTTCGGTTGCAGCTGTACGTAAGGAGTTTGAAATGCCGTCCCATAGTTCCCTTATACCGAGTTATTGACGAGTGCTCTCAGAGAGCAGGAGTGCAAGCCGAGTAGAAAATCGTTCTGCTGTCTGTTGTGATTGCAGCTTCTCGACGTCGAACCTTCCCTGTGTTTGTTGGCGTGCGTTTTTTGCTGCACAGAGGTGGGTGCGAATCTTGGCTGCAACAATATAGTGGTCCGAGTCGATGTTAGGACCTCGGAGCGCACGCACATCTAAAACACTGGAGACATGTCTTCCGTCTATCACAACATGATCGATCTGGTTGGTGGTTTTTCGATCCGGAGACTGCCAGGTAGCTTGATGAATCTTCTTATGCTGGAATCTAGTACTACAGATAACCATATTTCAGGCCCCAGCGAAGTCGATCAGCCTCAACCCATTTGGGGATGTTTCCTCGTGGAGGCTGAACTTACCGACAGTAGTGAAAATGATACCTTCTTTGCCCCCTGTCGTTAAAGTCGCCAAGCACGATTTTGACATCGTTGGCGGGGGCATCTCTCATAAGTGTTCTCCAAGCACTCATGAAAGGCATCTTTGGTCACATCGTCCTTCTCTTCCGTCGGGGCGTTGAAGAACCTCGCTTTGATGCGGATTGTGGCTAGACGTTCATTCACCGGAGTGAATGATAGTACTCGGCGAAGGAGTCTCTCTCCCACCACGAATCCCACACCAAACTTGCGCTCCTTTATACGGCCATTGTAGTAAATGCTACAAGAACCTACTCGTCTTTGTCCTTGTCCCGTCCATCGCATTTCTTGGACGGCGGTGATGTCAGCCTTTATTTTCACGAGGACATCAACCAGCTGGGCAGCAGGCAATCCTCCAATTCTACCGAGGAGGAAAAAAGCTGACATAAATACAATGAAGCATCAACACCGAATAAGACAACAGGGTGTATAATGATAATGGCAAAATGATCGACACCGATTACCGCAGCTACGAGTTGACATTGCTCAACGAGTGTACGACGTAAGAGCTCAAGCCAAGAAACTATCTAACGCAAATCATACGCAACAGAAGACATACTACAACGAAGACACGACATAAAAATCCATTTTGCGTTCGTTCTTCGAACGGTGAATACACAGTAGACTGAGGTGAATATTTGCGATAAGCAAGCGGAAAAGTGTTCGTCCGCGTTCATTCGGTACGAGAAAATTGAGATTTTGTGCGCACACAGCAACATACACGACACACATGCTGCAATGAGTACGATTAATGCAGAACAAACACTCGTGCCACAAACACAATCAAATCTATTCAGTTCATCAAAGACAACATTGTTGATCAAATCGAATACCCGCCAGCCTCAACTGATTTGATGTAACACGAACAATCTGTTCTTCGGCAACCACGATCGGTTCCATTTGTATCATGTCAGTTCAGAGCGTAGCGACAATTGTTTGAATCGATGTGAAACTGCCGGTAAACTACGAGTAAATCTACGAGTACGGCAAACAACAACAATTTTCTGCTAGATTGATTTGAATCATGTGTGACAAAAATGTATCAGCTTTGAAAATGTGCGCATGTTACAAATTTTCGATGCTTAAACGATGGAAATGCCATCGAGTAATTACATACGTATCTTCCTTTCTATTGACGCAGACACCGCTTACGCGATTATAGCCGAGTTAACAGCGCGCCAGTCGTTTCTTCTTTTCGCTACGTGGCGCCAATTGGATATTCCCTGAGAAGCCAGGTTCTTCTCCTTCCTCTGCTTTCCCAGTTGTTGTCATCGTCCAAGCCTCTGCACCATATAGCAGGACGGGAATAACGACTGACTTATAGAGTTTGGTTTTTGTTCGTCGAGAGAGGACTTTACTCTTCAATTGCCTACTCAGTCCGAAGTAGCACCTGTTGGCAAGAGTAATCCTGCGTTGGATTTCCAGGCTGACATTGTTGGTGGTGTTAATACTGGTTCCTAAATATACGATATTATCTACAACTTCAAAGTTATGACTGTCAACAGTGACGTGAGAGCCAAGTCGCGAGTGCGACGACTGTTTGTTTGTTGACAGGAGATATTTCGTCTTGCCCTCGTTCACTGCCAGACCCATTTGCTTTGCTTCATTGTCCAGCCTGGAGAAAGCAGAACTAACGGTGCCACCCGAGGCTGATGATATCAATATTATCAGCTCTCATACGTGCGCTCTAAGCGCTCATAGAAGGCATCTTTGGTCACATCGTCCTTCTTTTCCGTTGGGGCGTGGGCGCAAATCAAACCAGGATAGTTTTAAATCGATAATTAACCTCCCCAGGGATAAACTCAGAGTACTGGTCGCATTTTACACCCGCCACTGCAAATTGAACAGGCATTTATTTAACATGGGAATATCCTCTGGCGCCAACTGCCGGTTTTGCGACAGGGAGCCTGAAACCACGGAACACCTGCTAATCGAGTGCATAGCAGTCTGTAGACGCAGGATGAAGGCCATTGGATCCATGTTTCCGGATAAGGATCACATCGCCTCACTAGCACCCAGCAGGATATTGGACTTTATCAATATGCTGGGGCTAAGTGAGTGCCTGTGAGTTAGGAGAGGGCACAATAGACCTAAGGTCACGGTGCATTCCTCAATTATTTATCTGTCTATCAATCTACTTGAAATAAAGCGTATTTTATACTCAAGTACGTGATAGAGCGCTTTTCCGAGAAAAATGGCATTTTGACAGTTGTTTATCTATTTTGATTTCGAAAAACACAGGTAAAAATCCGTTTTTCAAAATCCAGGCTTACATCCTCAATTTTTCGAAATTCTTAAAACCCCTCTACTATGCACTTGATAAAAGCTTCATATTTAAAAAAATTTACTTTTTCCGTTTCTTATAAGATACCTAGCCAGGAAATTGATGACCACAAAAAATGTCAATTTAAGGGATCGTTGATACTTCCGCCATTTTTTTTTTTTTTTTTTTTTGACATAAAATAGTTTTTTGTAGTTCAATAATACCTTTTAATATATACTTTAAAAAATTGGTCTCCCATAATAAAAGTGGTAAAATTACCTGTTTTGACGGTACTAGTGGTATCCCCACTCAATCAATTTGTGAATTTGGATGTATCTATTTCATCCAGCAATCATGAGAGTAAATTATACATATCAACAATTTTATCAGATAAGCAGCAATTGGGATGTAAGCCGTTCCCACGATTATCGGATTTTAGTAACTGGAACGGACACGGACTTTTTTCCGACCCAGGGCTGTCAACTCGGAATGTTTTTTGCAGCTACAATAACAACGACAAAGACCTGCCAAATAATCGCTATGTAGTTGAAGACTTACTTCATGCCGGGGGAACACAACGTCATTACACCATCGTATTTGCATTAGAACAATTTAAGACGTAGCGCTAACTACCACGCGGCGATGAAGACGACAGCACCTCGGTCAAGGACTCCGTTCGGTCCGTAAGTATACCATATTTAAAGTAATGGCTACTCTACTCTACTATTTAACACATGTTCAAATAGAAACTTCACAACGAAGAAGAAGAGTTAGCTAATTTATAATAAATCCATAATTAGACGATGTAGCCTTTCAAGTATAATAACCGGACGATAAGCAAGTAAGAAAGAAATTATTATGTAACTCGGCAAACGAAATGATTACGTAAAGGCAAATCAAGCGGTATGAAAATGGCTTTTACAATTCATGAACCCAACTGTCCTTAGCGATATGTCAGAGATAAAGAGATCCCCAACTCTCATGTTACTGGAAATGTGAGAACCGCTCCCCTACCGAACTTTGACAGTTGACTGGATTGGGTAGGTTTTGACGTTTTGCAATTGGAATGACTGAACGGCCAGATTGAAATTATACCAAAAATATGTGTGAACGGAGGAATTTGTTGCCGCCGTTCAAGATCGCTAATAAAAACTCAAAACAATGTACACCCGCGGCCAAGCGTAACTTACCGTTAAGAAATTTCTAGCGAACACGTGTTCTATCACTCATTGTAACGGTACTTGTTGCGGTAATGGGATTTTTCCGTTAAGTTTTAACGAAGTGATCTTTGACTTGCACAAATATAAAATACTAAAAAAAATATAAGTTGTGTCAAACATATATCAATCGTTAAGTCGGAAGGCATACAAAATGAGCTCCAAATACAAGCGACTGACTCGCGATGAAAAAGTGGTTATTTTCACTTTGGCAGAAGAAGGAGTTTCATGTAGAAAAATTTCTAGAAGAATCGGCTGTAGTCATCCCTCGGTGCTCAATTTATTAAAAAAAAAAGAATCAGGAGGACCGCTTGGAGACAAAGAAAAGGATAGGTCTGAGAAGGAAGACAACCAGTCGAACTGACAGCGTTATACATCGGATGAGTCTTAAGGAGCGATTCAAAAGTGCTGTGGAAATAAGGAGAGATCTTGAGCAGCAACATAACGTAAAAGTAAGCGTAAGAACGGTGCGGAGACGTCTTGCGGAGTTCGGACTGTGTGGTAGGAGGCCAGCAAAGAAGCCCCTTTTGACAAAGCAAATGAGAATTAAGCGGTTAGAGTGGGCAAGAATGCATAAAAATTGGACTCTAGAGCAATGGTGTAATGTCATATGGTCTGACGAAAGCAAGTTTAATTTGCATTGCGCTGACCACCTACCGTATGTACGGCGTTTTCCAGGAGAAAGATTTCAAGAAAATTGTGTGGTAAAAACAGTTAAGCACCCTCAAAGCCAAATGATCTGGGGTTGTTTTTCTCACTACGCACGTGGGCCTCTGGTATTTATCGATGGCATAATGAACGCAGAAAAATACAGGAAGCTCATAATGGATACCATCGTGCCTTTTGTAGAGGAGCAATATGGGTATTCTTCTCACGCCATCTTCCAGGACGACTCGGCCCCATGCCACCGTGCAAAATCGGTTAGTTATGCTCTGAAATTGACTACTATTAGTCCCTTCAATTTATAACCAAAAATAATAGAATGTTTTTTTTATAATTCTCTTACAGGTGATGGAAATGTTCAAGGACCTCGGATTACATCATATGGCTTGGCCAGGAAACTCACCCGACTTAAATCCTATTGAGCACTTATGGCACATAATGAAGTGCAAAGTTGCTCATCATAAGCCTAAAAGTAAACCAGAACTAAAAAAAATGTTAGAAAGTGTTTGGGAGGAGGAAATTTCAAGCAGTGTTTTGGAGAACCTTGTTGGGTCAATGCCTGCTCGTATCGAAGCTGTAATATCCGCTAGAGGTGGACCGACGCCATATTAGATTTCCCGTTATTCTTTTTGAATATGTTGTCATTCCATTTTCAATTGAAACAAAAAATTTTGTTAAGTTATTACAAGAATTAGTAATAATGAAATCAAAGACTTGTGTGCATATAAAAAAAGTTGCCTCAATTTAATTTTACAAATAGGCCAGATTAAAGTCAAGAGTTAACCAAATATATTCGAACCATCTATATATTCCCCGTATTCTATCAAATCCATAAAAAAGTTACCCAAAGATCGAAAAAATTGAAAATAGTGAAAAAAATGAAGTGGTAAGTTACGCTTGGCCGCGGGTGTAAATCAAAGAAAATGTGAAACTTAAATATATTTCATGAAACGTTTTGAAATTTGATGCATAATAGAATTAATTTTCTATTACAAATGATTAAAAACATTTATTAATTGAGAACTAACAGTCTTAATTCACCTTATTAAGTATTGAAAGATCAGTCAGTTGTTTTAATATACCTTATACTATGTTCAGACCGACACTTAATCACACGATTTAGGCTGTTGAATGGATTATCCCACTAATCTTAAAAATTTATCAAGATTTCGCCATACAAAAATGACAGTTCCAAATCATTTCATTGAAATGATCTGAAACTGATCCACGCTAAATCTCTCCGTGCGACTCTGATTTTGCGCAATTTACTTGGCAGCACTGGAAATCTGTTACATTATCACAGCTGATGTAGACACTAGAAAGGGAAAAAAATGTAAACAAACCAATTTTATTTTAAGCAATGAATCTAATTTTACCTGAAAATCGACTTAACAAACGAAAAAATGCATCCATGATTTTTATTATATGGAATATATAAAAAAAAGACCGCTTTTATTTCAAAATACTATGTGACAATCTTTTCTTTTGATAAATATTAAGCGATGTGACTTCATGAATGACAATAACAGCTGTTCTTTGATCTTTCTAACGGCAGTGAGAACACTTTTGGATTATGAAATGCTTAAATGTAATCTAATCTTTTAAATTTCCGGTCTGAACATAGTATTAAAATCATAAAAAAGGAATTAAGTAAATAGTTTCGCCATATGTTAAAAGTCCAATATATAATATTTTGCAATCGTAATAATGTTGGGTACTTTAATTTAAAATGCCCAAAAATTCTTATTTTCGATCTGGCCATAATGGAAAATGTTATAAAAAACGCCTATTTTGAGGCGCTCTCACACTGGAATAAGTTGGTCATCCCATTATTCCTGGCTACGTATTGAAGATGTAAAGTTACGACTTCATAGATAACTTGATACGAGACTCTTTGGTTCGAGAGAGAGCTGTCAAAACTCGCATTTTTTATAACATTTGCCAATGATGCCACTGCTGAAAAATATTAGTTTGGGTATATAATAAATTATACAAAGCACTAAATTAAACACTATGAAAATGCATACATATATAAAAGCTAAAATGCAAAATCATTAATTAATTTACATATATATTTATTTTGCCAAAATATGTTCGCACAGTTCAATGAAATTTCATTTTACACTTATTTCGTCAAGTAGTTATAGCGCTGCCCTTCTGGCATCCCGCCTTTTTCACTAATTGCTGGGTGACGGCACCCTGATTGTGTTTTGTTGTCAGCTCAGAAAACAGATCAGGGGGCCTTGCCAGCTGACAAGCGAGAGAGCAAGAAAAGAGGTTCTGATCAAGTTGTCTATGACGACTTCTTTATAGAGCACGAAATGCGCTTATGATATCGTTATCATTGTGGAAACATATAAGTAACAAAAGAATCATATGGTCGTCAACAGCTGATCGAAATAGTTGATTTTTCGGCACAGAGATTTAGATAAAAGGACTTAAAAATAGTAAAGAGGTTGCAGTATAGGCGCGTTAGCAATATTTTTTGGGTGTTAGGTTCCCCAAGAGGCCTATTTTCACACACATAAAATATACAATACTAAACAAAACTATTTGTAATAATTTAAACAAAAACAGATAGATTCTTCAAATATTTTTAATAAAATAAAAAAGATTTACGAATATTTTTATACAATAAATAATATTCTAATCAAAACTAGGTAAATTTAATCTTTATGAACTTTAATAATCGAAATGCATTTAAAAATTTAACAAAAACGTAATTAAAATAATAAATTGGATAGCATAACACGGCAATACACTCGGGCCTTTTCTAAGACATTTGGCCGTTTTAGTAGTAGAATATTTAGGAAACCCTAACGGACTGCCTGGGCTTTTGTCTTGAGTATTCCCTCATTCTGTTGCATTCTTAATGTAATTTCTGTCATTCTATAAGCTTTCGCCTGCGTATGTATGGGTAAAAATTATAGGATTTGTTACTTTTAGGTTTATACAATGACCGCGATCGTAACTATTGCGCAAACCTTTACTTTTCTAATAGAAATCGATCGGTTTTTCTATGTAACACTTCCAATAGAATGTTAATTAGAAATGGTTTTATTGACATTTATATGGGGTTTAAATAATGCTTACTGCAGATCTATTTATTTCCGTTTATATGAGCAATCATATGGCTTTATGAATGAGATAATACATTACCCAAACTCACCATTTTCTTGCTGTCGGTAGTCATCAAGAATGCCTTTTAAATGATTTCAAATTTTATTTTTGCGCTGTGGATTAAACACCAATAACTGAAGTAAAATGCTAAAAAAAAAAAACATTACTCAATAACTATGTATGTGTGTCCCTACGACTAATATATTGTATTGACTATTTATAACCCTAACACTTCCAACGATGTTAATATTATTTTAACGTTTCCAAATTGTAGCTTGTCCAGGTTCAGATATTAACCCAACGAGCTAAACATTTTTTCACCTTTCAATGGGTTTGTATACAATAACTAATTAAAATTGTCGAAATTATAATTTCTATTAACATTTTAATAAATAAACGCAGTAATGATCACCTACAACTGCTTTGTAGTACAGAGCTTATTCCCTAGACACAGATCAAGAAGTTGAAGTTTGACAACACACCTACACAAGAAAACCACAACACCAAATTTCAACCAAAATGCTGTTGGGTTGAAAACCGTGATAGGGAACTTACGTGTACTACAAAAGTTAGCAACAAAATGTAGACTTAGGTTTATTAAATTATTTCACAAGTGATATTGAATCCAGGTAATATATGTATCTTTACACTACTAAAATTAACCATTATGGAGAACATAAAAGTATTATTACATTTTTAAACTTCGAAAAGTTGTAGATACAATATTAAAATGCACTCTTAAATAATTAAGTTATTACATTTGGAAATCTATTAATTCTAATTAACACTCAAAATGCTGACATATTCCAAGTTTTATGCCGGTAATTGCAACTTCTTTCCTTTTAGTACTTTAGTTATATACAAATAAAAGAAATCGCAGTATAAAATTGTTTGTACTATTCCGGCAAAAATAGCAATCAGATCATAATGAGTTTCTGCTATGTATCGATGTATCCAGTTTAATAAATAAAGAGCACGATATGAGCCAAGAGCAAACAGATAGTGACTAGTAATGGATTCAGCTTCTCCGGTTTTGCTAACCATAAACAGCTGTGGAAGAATAGCTACGGATTCCAAATATATTGAAAATGTCCATAGAATTTCCATCAAAGTAAATTCATGATTAATAATCAATGACAGCAAGCCACATGGGACAAGTAAAAACTCAATTCGAAAAGTATCATGATTATGGTCGTAAGTTCCTCTGAATTTTCCATACATTAAATATAATGTTGTCCCAGATGCCGAAATGAATAGTACCTTCATCACAGAATTGTAAAGGCTAACATAAGTAGTAAATAAATCCAAGTAACGCGTTAAATAAACCAATGCAAACAGAATTTGAGATTTTCCAGATATTCCTGCGCAGGAGCGAGTTTTCCAAATCTTTAGTAATAGTATAATTATAGCCACTACGTGTGACAAATCACCGGCTAAGCGAAATATATTCATTTCTCTTAAATGTAATAACGTGACAGTTAATTTGTAACGCAATCCTTATTCCAACAAATAATTGTCTACTTTATATTGTCGAAAATAAGGATTTTCAACACTAATTCTAAGTTAGAATTTCTAACTAAATATTTGAAGACAACATTGAAGAATTAATACAAATGACGTGGCTGACACTCGGTGTATACAGCTACAAGAATAGAAGAAAATCGTACAACTTACTATTCAATATAATAATGCGTCTAGACCTTATAAAAATTTTATTTGCTGCGAACGGTAACATTTACATCCATGTTGAGTTGAGGTGAAAAATATTACAATCAGCCCTTTTCTCGTGTCCTCACTATTGTGAAGTTTTCCATATCCTGAGGTGATTCAGAAACACAAATGCACTCAATTACCTTACCTATTAGTGATGCCTGAAAGAAAACCTCACATTGCAAAATCGGTTGTGTTTGCTTTGTTAATTTCAATATTTTTAAAGAGATTTACAATTATTTTATTTAAATATAATGGAGGAAGTATTCTAAAGGCGTTAGCTATTATAAATATAAGTATTTGTCTACTACAATAAACATGTAACTTACGGTCTTTGTGCATTTTGCTTCCTTCTCAGTGTTAGCGCCAACAACCCTAATTTTATAAAATGTTTAAACTTAAAGAATGTACATTAAAATACAACTCTAAGGATTTATTAAATTTTGATTGTACATTAAAATGCAACCATGTAGATGTATGTTCCGTTGTTTGTCTGTGCTAGCTCAACTACGGCTTAAGCTCTAGTTATGCATGCTTGACTCAACTCAGCTTCGAAAAAGGTGATTTGTGAAACGTAACTGCAATTATACTAAACACAGTGCGTAGAAAACAGCTGTTTTTGAATGTTGAGAGAGCACACAAATGTGACATTTTACTTGATATGTGAAGCTTGTGAAAATTTAATCAATATTAAAACAAATTGTTTTGCTGAATATACAGGGTAGGCCATTTAAAGTTGACCCATTGCCATTTCGATGGCCCATTTGCCAAAATTAAGGCGTCGCGGATAATCAGCTGGGTTTAGTTTTTGTGCCATTTGAATTTTATATGGAAACATCTTCAAATCTTTATGAATTATGCGTCGGAGAGTGGTGCGAGAGATGTCTAATTCCTGAGAGCGGCGATAACTCGATGTCGATGGAGTCTCCTCAATACTGGCTCGTACAGCTTCGATATTTTCATCAGAACGTCTTGTGCGTTGTCTGGATGCATGACTGGCATTACTGAGATTACCGGTGTTCACAAATTTTGCGTATAAAGACTTAATTGTGTTCTTAACTGGAGCACTTTTCACTTTATTTTTTTTGCGAAACGCACGTTGAGTTAACACAATTGAAAAGTTATTTTGAATATAAAGCTGAACAATTTCAGCGCGTTCTTTTGGAGTGTACTGTTCCATGGTATAAATTGTTTTCGAATGCCGCTTCTAACGCGGTATGACATTAGCCGATTTGTCAAATATTTTGGTTACACCTGTGCCCGATATACCTTAGCGAGCCAACTACCGCACAATATAAAGACATTGCTGCAGATTTTTTAAAACTGTGGAATATACCCAACTGTGTCGGAGCAATTGACGGGAAGCATATAGCTATTATTCGTCCACAAAATTCAGGCTCGTTATTTTATAACTATAAAAAGTTTTATAGTATAGTTTTAATGGCAGCCTGCGACGCTAGGTATACGTTCACCTCTGCCAGCATTGGTAGCTATGGCGGACAAAGTGACGGAGGTATTTTAAAAGATTTGCAATATTTTAATATTTACTTATTTTTATTTTATTTCAAGGTGTCTTTCAGCAAACTAAATTTGGTCAAGCACTCTTGGAAAACAAATTGCCACTACCACCAAGAGCTCCATTATGGAATGAATCCTCAACAGATTTTCCACATTTTTTTGTGGCCGACGCAGCGTTCCCATTGAAGGAAAACTTAATGCGACCTTACCCCGCTGCACAGCTGCCACGAAACAAAGCAATTTTCAATTACCGGTTATCCCGAGCTCGTAGAGTAATCGAAAATAGCTTTGGTATTTTAACTGCTCGATGGCGTGTTCTACGAAAGGTAATAGACTTTAGCCCAAAGAACTGCGAAACAATTGTGTTAACCTGCTTGGTTCTGCACAATTTTGTAATGTTGAATGACCATGATCGTTGGTATTGTCCAGATACATTTGTAGACACAGACACCGCAGACCATGGAATATTGGAGAGAGAATGGCGTGAAGATTTAGAGAGTGTTGAAGGTGCATTACATTCAATAAGTACAACTCGACGCAATGCATCTAGTTTCGGATTCCGTGTAAGGGATTTTTTGGCAGATTATTTTATAAATCAGGGAGCGGTTTCATTTCAAGAAGATCGTATTTAGTGTATAGCAATGTTTGTGTATTTTATGCATTTGAAATATATACATATTTTTATGTATAAAATTGTAATCTAAGTACCTTTATACTATACTTTTTGTTACGTTAACTTTTTTGTGATATTTTATTAAACCATGGATATATCTATAAATATTGTTTTATTTACTGAAAAAGATGGTAATTATCTGTATTAGGAAGATTACACAGGCATATGGCAAATGAATTCTGTAAAGTAATGCTTCTAACGAAAACATATATATTTTATTTACCGACAATAAATCATGATTATGACGGTATGTAATTAGTAAATAAGGCATAGGCCGTATAATCACAAGTACATACTTTAGGCAAAATAGGATAAGTTTTCCCTATCAAAACGCTATCATTCTTTAAAAATATTTGGTGAATGTTTTTTGCAACTACACAATGACAACAACCTTCCAATCATTAATCACTACCAACATAACCACATAGCACACAATAAATAAAAGACATACAAAATTAAAGAGTTATAAAAACAAGTTATTTTACTTTTTTCAAAAACATTCTTAAAACCCTTTTGAACATTCTTAAAACTATTTAAAAAAAAAATTAATATTTTAAAAATTTTGAAACTATTTTTGAAAAATGAGATACATTGTTGTTTCTTATGCCTAGGTAACAAGCCTTTTAAACATTTTAAAACTATTTTTGAAAAATGAGGTACATTGTTGTTTCTTCTAGGTAACAAGCGTTTTAAACATTTTTACATATTAATTCAATATATGTATAAAACAACAAACAAATGATTTAAAAATAAAAAAAATTATTCGGGTTCCGATTTAATAGCAAATAACGAATTTGTTAAAACTTGTATTGCTTTCATTTGCTTTACCTCGCTCATACCGTTCATGATAGAGGTCAACATAACACCAAACGACCTCACCGCCTCGCTGCAATTGCTCCTCTCTGCACACATGCTTTTGTATAGCTCGCACGCTTCTTTGAAACAGCTGTCGTCATCGCTGTTTGTTTTCTTGACTCTTTTCCGGATCGGAGTTGAAGACCACAACTCCGAAGGCGACGATAAAATAGTCGGAGAACTTTCAAAACTAAATGGCTCCAACAGCTCCTGCGAATACATATCTTCTAAAATGTTTGTGGTGCAGCGATTTCTGTAAAAGGGAAATAAATATTTAATACGTATAAAATATTTAAAAAAAGATTAACTTACGGTCTGGGCTGTATATATAGTTTTAAAAAGCTCATATTATCGAACAATGGCCAGGTTTCGGTGTTACTCGCCCCAGTTCCTGATGGTGACTCCATTTTCCTTACTTCCCTACTGAATCTCTCCCTTAGAGTCAGCCACCTCTTCGAACATTGCTCATCTGTAAAATAAACCCAACATAAACTATCAAATTCTACCTATATATATACATATATACAAAATATATTAAAATCTAATAAATAATAATAACAATTACTTACCAGTAGCACCTAGCTCCTTTGCCACGCTTACCCACGCAGCCTTCTTCTTGCTCGGCACCCGGTAGCCTACGCAGGCCTTGTTATACAAAATTTCACGCGCACGCACTTCTTCTATTAATTTTTCATCATTCATTGTGATTATTTCGATTATTTATTTTTGGCAAATTAAATTTAGAAAACTAAAAGAGACGATTAAAATGAAATGATGAAAATGAAATGAAGCGTGCTATGTAAAAAAAGCGAGGGAAAGAACCGAGCTGACACTCTCTGAAATGTCAAAATAAAGGGAGAGAGCAAATATGCCACTCTCTGAAATGTCAACGTTACTTGAAATTCTAAATTCAACAGACTTTCAAGTCAAGTCAAGCGTTCGGTAATCAAATACATGCAAGGCTCATTAAACAGATCTTTTATGTGACAGTTCTCAAGTCTGGCTAGGTTAAGTCAAGCATGCATAATTGGAGCTTTACCCTTTTGCGTTGGCTCATTCTCTTTTGATTCGCTGGCGGAGTGGTACATGCACCTACAAGGAGCACAATTATTTTAGCGAACGATCGTACGACCGAATTATTGAAGTCAAATAAAGTTCGAATCAACTTAAAATAAGTGTTTTACTTTGCCACCCGTCAACATTCTAAAATAATTGTGGTATTAGCGATCAAATATTCGTGATATTTGTCACATAAAACAATTGTGGAAATTTGCGCTAAAAATTAATTTGCATTGCGGATTGCCATTTGCTAAGCCGTTATGCCTGACTTGCGGAACCTAAATGGTGCCGTTACTGATGATAGCGTGATCCCGTTTATCGGTGCGCATATCAACTACGTGGAATCCCCTTTTAATGTGGATATCGCAATAACTGTCTTCAATACTAAGTAGTATGTCAAATATAAATACGACACAAATTAATTTTTCACCTATATTTTCCACAAATGTTGCTGCGACTACGACGATCACACCTGCTCAATATTCATCGCAGGATTTACATCAAATTTCGTCACATTCTTCGCTGCCTTTTGGGTCCGGAGGCATGGACACGGCTATGAATCAACCACCAGCATATACGGGCATGCCCAAGGAACATAACCACGTGGGGCTCTATAACAAACTGCCTTCAGTTGTTGGTGTACCCCAAATGAACTCTACATTTGCTCATTCATCTGCATGCGTGTTTGGTCAGAGCTGGCACGTACCAATGAGTTCATTTTATACGTCCACTTATGGAAGAAGCGTCTTTAAAAACGCGCGACTACCTCGCGTCACATCTTTGGTTAATGGAGATGGGTGCAGTGCTGCCGCACAATATAACCCCTTCTCTCCTGCATGCAACTATTTCGTGCAACCACAGAGAGGTTTTGCGCCCATCAACGATAGTAAATGGAAACAGGTTCAGAATAGTTCTGACGTGAGTTTAAACCCATCACATACATATAGCGTCCAGACAGGCGTTAAGCAAAGTTTGCCACCTTTCTCCGGAAGGCCAGAAGAATGGCCATTGTTTATAACAAACTACAAACAATCAACAGAACGCTGCGTGTTTTCTGAACAAGAAAACTTAATACGATTACAAAAATCACTGCGCGGTGCCGCTCTTGAAGCTGTTCGAGGAAAATTGATGATGCCATCTACAGTTCTTCTAGCCATCGAAACTCTTCGTATGTTTTTCGGGAGGCCAGACGTTATACATAAAACTCTACAACGGAAATTGAGAGAGATGCCAGCAGTGAGGACCGATCGAATGAATACCCTTATCGATTTTGCGTTGGGTGTACAAAATTATAGAGCAACCATGCAAACAATTAGCTTGAGCGACTATCTCAACGACCCTATGCTTATCAATGAGTTGCTGAGTAAACTTCCTGGGAATATGAAATTAGACTGGGGTCGTCGTCGAATGACCATCTCAAGGGTAGATGTCGTGGCCTTTGATGAATGGTTATTTGCGCAGGCATCATGTGCAAGCCAGGTAACGCTACTTAATGAAACCAACGGTAACGCTGCGGAAGAAAAGGTGTTAGGAAAGAGCAATAGGGAAAGAGTTTTCGTGCACGACAAAATACCAAAGGAGCTTAGCCCCTCCAAAACGCGTAAAGAGGAAACTAAACATTCCATACTACATAGCCAAAATGCTGCAGCTAAGACTAGTCTGGTACATTATTCGTTACATTCCGGTAATATTGTATGGATCTAAAGCCACGGTGGAGATATTTGCGTTTATTGATGAGGGAGCATCATGCACGTTGATGGACAGTAAATTGGCTGAGCAGATAGGTCTCCACGGCCCTGGTGAAGACTTGTGCTTGAGATGGACGGGCGACATAACACAGCAGGAAGTAAACTCAAAGGTTTTAAGCTGTGAAATATCTGCAAGAGAGAAAAACTCTAGGCGATATCGTATGCACAATATTCGAACAATTACTGACCTCGAGTTACCGCAACAAACTCTCAACGCAGACACTTTAAATGAGCACAAACACCTGAAGTCATTGCCTATTCTACCATACACCGATTGCAAAGCGCGATTATTAATAGGCTTGGACAACACGGCTAAACTTTGCGTACCTGTGGAAATGAGTCAAGCTGACGGTGATGATTTAATAGCTGCGCGTTGCAAAATAGGTTGGTCAGTATATGGTCAGGATAAGTCAACTTATCAACCAGACGAAAATCTGCTCCAGGTTTGCACCTGTACTAAATATGATCAGCTTGATAACTTAATGAAAGCCTATTTCTCTGTCGATTCGGTGAGTATCAATTCTGTTCTCAAACCGCTTGGATCAAGGGCAGACGAGCGTGCATACCACATAATGGAGAAAACAGTCTTGTTGATGCCATTGCTAAGAAATGGGAAACGGGACTCTTGTGGAAATATGATCACATCGACTTGCCCGACTCACATCGAATGGCATATAACCATCTCCAATCTCTGAAAAAAAGATGGAAAAGAGCCCCTACCTGAAGCAGTATCTTGTTAAGAAGTTAAATGACTATCTCGAAAAGGATCACATAAGAAAACTAAATGTTGAGGAAATATGAAAAGGAGGCAAATCTTGGTTTATTCCAATATTCACAATTGAGAACGTTAACAAAAATAAATTGAGAATCGTATGGGATGCAGCAGCTAAGGTGAGTGACACCAGTCTAAACGACGTATTATTGAAAGGACCCGATCTTTTAAGATCGTTGGTACGTGTCTTATTGAGTTTTCGTGAAGGACCAGTGGCTATCTGTGGAGATATTCGTGAAATGTTTCACCAAATTAGGGGGAAAGCGGAAGATCAGGTAGCACAGCAGTTCCTGTGGCGAAACGGCAAAAGTAGCAGACGTCCCTAGTTAATAATGATACGAAACTCGCGGCACTTACCTCGCAATGTAAAATCAAGTTGCGCAACGAAATTATAAAATGGCACGGAGGAACGTGCGGTGACTGTCCGAGTTCGCGGTTGAAATCAAAAAGAGGCTGGTGCCTTGTCCGTCGGTCCCTTTTGTTTCTTTTTGTGTGGTGTCCTCATGGGTGTTGAATTCGTGTATTGTGTGCGTGTGATGTGGAATGTGATGATGGTGTGGAAGGAAGATGTGGAGTGGAATGATGATGTGGTGTATGTAATGTGTGTGGTGTGGAAGTGTAATATTGTGAGGGGGGTCTGAGACTCATTTAGCCATCCCGGCCCCCTGGGCAACTGATTAACCTAGGAGTCGCTGCAGCTGTTGCAGCGTTGCCACGACGCTTCTAAGACCCGTGGATCGCCATGGTTGGGGGTCGACGCAGAACAGGCATTCCAACCCGCTGATGCACTCGCGTCACGGGTTGATGCCATGTTGCGTGGCTGCGAGGTATAGCTAGCCTATTATCAGCCTATAATCGTCGCGCATCGCGGTGCGTTCTAGCAACGTGTGATGCGGCCTGTTGCATATTTGGCACAGACTCCTCGACTCACACTCTTGCAGCCTATGCGTCTGTGATAGGCAGTTCACACAGTGACCGTGTGCCTGGGCAACTTGCTGTCGTTGCAACGGTCGCATCCCTCTAAATATCCCACAATGGTGCAGGCGATGTGAGCGCCGACATAGGGGGCATCTTATGCGATGCCCGTCCGGGATCCGTGATGAGCGGTTGGCTGTTGCTGGTGCGGTTGCCGGTGTTGTTGCCGGTGCTGTTACCGGTGCTGTTGCCGGTGCCGGTGCTGTTGCAACGGCAGCTTGGGGCGCTGGGGTTCTTTGACGATTTGTTATTTTTTAACGGTTTGTTATTGGCGTATTTCTCGTTTTAGTGTTAAATTTTGTGATTTATAACGCAACATTATCGGTTTGGTTTTTTTTGGTTTTCGGATTCGCGGTCGTCGGTGGTGGGTAAAAAGCACAGCTTCAAGAGCGGTCTGGTTAGTGTTCCGTTTTGGGTACGGAGATCCACGACCCGTAGCTTTTCTATGCGGCCAAGCCGCCACTCGGTAGGGGGTAGACAATCATCATGAATGAGGACACAGTCTCCAAATTTAGGCGCTTGTTCAGGGGTCTTCCAACGGTATCTTTTGTGGAGATCCCTTATGTACTCGTCCTTCCATCGGCGGCTGAAATCATGATGGAGAATTTTAATTCGTTCTCATCGATTTGATAGGGATAGCGACTCCACACCTGGCTCAGGAATAGCCAGAACGGGTGCTCCTTTTAGAAAATGCCCTGGAGTTAAGGCGGTGAAATCTGAGGGGTCTTGCGATAGTACTGTGAGTGGCCGTGAATTGAGAACGGCTTCAATTCGATTTAATAACGTCGTGAACTCTTCGTAATTGAATTTATAATTTCCAGCTACCCGTTTGAAATGGGATTTGAAGCTTTTTACAGTTGATTTCCCGCCCATATGAGTAGCTATTGGGGGTATAAATTGCCAATTGATACCTTGAGGGGCGTACTTTTGTACAATGTCGGGTGACACTTGTTTTAGAAAATCCACAAATTGCTTTTCTGTGGCTCGTTGAGCCGCAATGTAAGTATTGCCATTATCGCTCATGATCTTTGATGGGTAGCCACGTCGAGCGACGAAGCGGGCAAATGCCGCGAGAAAAGCCTCCGTCGTCAGATTACTACATAGCTCAAGATGTACTGCCTTTGTCGTGAACATACAAAGACAGCCACATAGCCTTTCATGAGAGTGAGAGACCTTAACATGGACGCCTTTACCTGGAAAGGCCCAGCAAAATCAACACCTGTTGTGGTGAAAGGCAGAGCGAAATTGCAGCGTTCCGGTGGAAGTGCTGCCATAATCTGCGTTCGCATCATATGCTTGTGCATAGTGCAAATCTTGCGCGTGAAGATGCACTTCTTGATTTGCGGTTTAAGACGGGGGATATAATATTCCTGGCGTACCATATGTTGCATGAGGCGATGTTCGGCGTGTAGCATTAAGATGTGGATGTAGTGGAGGAACAGTGTGGCAAATGGTGACCTCTCTGGGATTATTATAGGATGGCGTTCGTTGTATGTTAGGCTCGAATTAGCAAGCCGACCATTGGCACGAAGCAAACCTTTCATGTCCAGAAATGGGTTTAGGACTAAGAGTGAGCTCTTTTTATCAATCGGCTTCGATTCTCTTAGTAGTGATATAACGCGGCTGAGATAGCGCGCTTGTGCATATGCTATCAGTGCGATCTTTGCCTTTTGTAACTCTAGGTGCGTCACTGTGTTGCATGGGAAATTATGTGATCCCTTGAATTTGCTTTTGAGTTGTTCTATAAATTTGAACATACAAGCAACTAATCTGAGAGCTCTTGGAAACGATGAAAATCGTTCAAGGATGTCGGTATCATCCAATAATGTGTGAAAGGTGGCGATTTTTCGACCTTCTGGGGCGATAATGTTGCACATGGGGGATTGTGGCCAAGAATCAGGAAATTCTATCAACCATCGGGGGCCATTCCACCAGAGGGTGGTAGTGGCAAGGTGCAGTGGCTTGCACCCTCTTGTATCTAGATCCGCAGGATTGTCAGTACTGGCTACGTGACGCCAAGTGGCTGATCCAGTATTTGAGACGTTCGGTTAGAAATATACGTCTTCCATGCATGGGGTGGTTTTTCCAACCAGGCTAGTACAATTTCTGAATCGGACCACATATATAGTTTGCATTTTGTCATACTTAAATGCATTTGCACCATGGCTACTAATTTTAAAAGTAGTAGTGCGCCACATAACTCAAGTCGTGGGAGACTTATAGTTTTTAGAGGAGCCACCTTTGCTTTTGCTACTAATAAGTGGCTTGTGGTCGTGGTATCACTTTGCGTGCTGACATAGATAGTAGCGCAGTATGCCTTTTCTGAGGGGTCACAGAAGCCATGTAATTCGATTTTGTGATCGGGAGAGTAATTTACCCATTGCGGAATTTGTATCTGAGAAATATCATTAAGATTGTTTGCGAACTGGGACCATTTTTCTAAGCAAAGAGGTTTCACTTGTTCGTCCCAGTCGGTTCCATTTAGCCATAATTCTCGTATTAAGATTTTCGCTTGTATTATAATTGGCGAAAGCCATCCTGCGGGGTAGAAAAGTTTTGCCACCGAGGATAAAATCTATCTTTTTGTGATGGCTGATAATGCGGATATGGACTCTGTTGTATATGAGAACTGGTCCGATATCGCATACCATTGGATGCCCAGTGTTTTTGTTGTACTTTCCTTTTCAAATATAAGGAAATTAGTGTCCAACAAATTTTCGTTTGGAAAAATTTTGAGTATATTTGGGTGATTTGCCGTAATCTTTTTAAAGAAAACTCTGCGGATTTGAGGGCTTTTATTACCTGTGATAAGGCCTCTTATGCTTGTGAAAGGGTGTGACTTCCAGACAGAATATCGTCTACATACGTTTGAGTTTTCAACACTTCAGTTGCCAGAGGAAATTCTGACTTTGTGTTGTCTGCCAATTCGTGGAGTGTTCGAATGGCTAAATATGGTGCACAGTTAACGCCAAATGTAACTGTTTTTAATTTAAAGTCGCGTAAAGGACTGGTGGGGGATCTTCGGAACATAATCCGTTGAAAATCTTGGTCGTCTTTATGTGCGACTATTTGCCGATACTTTTTTCAACATCCCCATTGAATATGTATTTGAATATACGCCAATTTAGTATCAGAAGCATTAAATCTGGTTGGAGTGTGGGTCCCGTAAATAGGATATCATTTAGGGAATTCCCGGGACAAGTGATTTTAGAGGCATTGAAAACAACTCATACTTTTGTTGTTTTTTTGTCTGGCCTCACTACTGCGTGATGTGGCAGATAAAAGGAGTGGTATTTTCCGTTGACGATTTTCTCCCCTGGGTTTACTTCCTCCAAATGATCTAAATGGAGGCATTCTTCTAACACACCAACATATTCAGATTTGAGCTCACCTTTTTTAAGTCGGCTTCTTTCTATGCTTAGAAACTGCTGTATTGCAGAGGTGCGAGAGTGACCTAAGGCGAGTGTGTTAGGAAATTGTTGCTTAAGTGGTAATCGTACGATGTACCGACCGTTTTCTGATCTAGTAGTTGTGGCTTTGTAAAAATCCTCACAATACTGATCTTCAGGGGTTGTGACTGATATTTCGGGAAGTTCTTCTATTTCCCAAAATTTTCTCAATTGTGAATTGAGGTACTCGTTTGAGACTTTCTCAACTTGAGTTGTCAATGTTGTAACTGGTTCCACTTAGGACCCAGCCGAAAATGGTATTTTGCGCCAGAAGTGTATTTGTGATTTTCTCAATACCTTCGAGTATTATCTGTATGAGATCGCTGCCTAATCGAAGATCTATTTGAGCGGGGGTGTTGCAATTTGGGTCTGCTAGCTTTAGGTGTGAAACCTTTTGCCAATGCTTGCTATTTATATGATAGCTGGGTAACATATTGGTTAATTGCGGTAAGACAATAGCTTCTGCTTGTACGGATAAGCCCGCTTTGGGGGAAAAGAGGGTAATGGGGCAGATTTTATTTGCGTTTTGAACAACTCTTCCGCTCATTCCCGTGATTTCAAAGTTGGCCAGTTTTGTTGGCAACTGTAGCCTGTTTTGTGCCCTAGGCGCTATAAATGATCGTTGTGATCCTTGGTCTATAAGGGCTCTGAGTTTAAACAGCTCTCCTCGGTGTTCGATGGAGACAACTGCTGTGGGTAATAGTACCCTACTGTGATTTTCGCTATGTAGCGTTTGGGTTTTCCACGCCTTTGAGCAGCATGGTGCTTCTTGGCATTTTTTAGAATTTGTTGTTGCAACTAAACCTGTTGCTCTTTTTACGTTTGCCCTGTTTGGGGGTGAGCTGGAATAATTGGTTATATGTAACATTGAATGATGTCTTTTAATGCAGTAAATACAATTAAATTTGCTTTCGCAATCTCTAATGCGCATGTGACAAACAGTTGGTATATAATTTTTTCGTTCTTACGAAATTGTTTCGATCGCTAACATTCATTTTTTTGAATTTTCCGCACGATTTTAGCTTGTGACCTCCTCTACAAAGTTCGCATGACGTTTGTTTATATTGTTCGGATGTGAGCGATTGATTTTTAAAAAAGATTCTATTTAAATTATGTGGCTACTTGCTTGGGGTCTATTGAAGCTTCTATTGAGGTCGTTTTGAACGTTTTTCATTCTGACTAGTTTTTTATCTACCCTTTCTGCAATTTCATATTGGGTAGTAAGAAATTCTTTCATTTGCTGCCACATTAGGCACTTTCTTCGCGATGAGAGCGTTTGCTCCCACAAAAGTAACGATTTTTCTGGTAATGCAACTGTGCATATATTTACCAGAATGGGGTCCCAATTATCTGTGGGAATATTCTGTGATTTGAAACAGTGTATTGAAGCTTTATGATCACTTGTTTCTTTCTAAATTCTTGGTAAATTCATTAATATCGTCACCTGTTTGTCGACCAATATTCTCTCGTTTTCATAACGTGCTTTTAGAGCTTCCCAAGCAAAATTAAAATTTTCGTCATTGAGAGCGAACTGTTTGACTATTACGCCTGCCTGACCTTTGGTTTTGTATCTGAGGTGATACAATTTCTGCGCTTGTGATATTTTAGGATGGTTTATGTAAACAGCTGTAAACATATCCCTGAAGGACGGCCACTGTTCATAACCACCATGAAATATATCTGTGTCGCATACTGGCACTTTAAGGTGAATGCCTGAGCTTACCTCTTGAGCTTGTCTTTGTGGCAGCTCTACTCTCGGTTGTGGAGTAGTTAATCAGAAATCATTGCTTTTGTGTCTTCGAACTGGTCTAGGCAGTGTTCATACTTGGTGTAAGCCGAGGATTTAAAATTTTCTGGTAAATCATCAGATTCTACGATTGCGTCATATGCAGCTTGAAGACGCGTCCAAAAACTGTCTAAATTGTCTTTTTTGATTTCTAATACCGATTCAGAATTATCTTGAATCGGTGAAGATGAAAATCGAGTACAGTATCGTTTCAAACTGTCACTCTCAGCAATGATGTTTGTATAAGAAATATCTTTACCCCTCTTTAGTTTTGTAGCATCTTGCTTTGAGCGTGTAGTTTCTGCCGGTGTACACGGACTTTTTTCGTCTGAAATCATCTTTGGAACTTTTAGCAACTGAGTTGTTTTAGATTCCTTTGAGTCTGAGCTCATTTAAAAGATGTATAGAATATCAAAACGTCTTAGTGAAAACTAGATTTGTAGATGTTTAAAAAAGTTTCGTATATAAATGTTATGTAAATGTATATAAAATGTTCCCAATAGCTTTTGGGAAAACCAGAGTTTTT